>OZ018401.1:67155134-67558534 GCA_963969585.1 Drosophila helvetica | reverse complement strand
GGTTCGTTAAGAAAAAGATGCAGAAGACGCGTAAGCCACGAAGATGGTGGACAGGAGGAGGAGAGAAACCGGAAAGTTGTTATTGTTGCTGCTGCGGCGGCGGCGGCGTTCTTAGCCTGTTTTTTGTTGTTTCTGTTTCTGGTGGTAGAAAAAGCCCCAAAAAAAGTGTGTAAAAGAAATCAAAAGAATTGTAGTTTTGGTTTCTTGTTTTCGGATTCTGTTTTTAATTTATGCCAAAGAATTTTTGTCACTTGTTGCTGCTGCCTGCCGCCTTCTGCTGCTGCGCGGCGACTGCGGCTGACCTTAATAACAAATTCCAATGCACACACACACAAACACACAAACAAACATGAACATACAAGCCGCTTTCACACACAAACACGGTGCTGCGCAAAAACCAGCTTTGTAGGTTTTTTGTTGGTTATATTTTTTTGGAGCAGCAATTAGAATTAGCCGCGTTTTAAGCACCGGCGTTAGAAGCGCAACAGCAGCAACAAGATCAGCAGCAGCACAATTTTCTAATTAGCACAAATACAAAAACACAAAAAAAATCAGGCTTAAACACACACCGATAAGGAGATAGGGATTACGTTTGGTTAATGGCTTAGTTGCTGTTGGTGGTACGGCGCACGGGATCTCATGTAGATACTTGTTGTTAGCGATCAACAATTTTTCATAAGTGGCGCGCTCTCGTCCGCGCGCACGTCTTGTCTTGTCGGGGTCTTTTTTTTTTTGGGCGGCAAGGCCGTCAAATACAGCCGCCTTCGAATGCTGCCGTTGCTACACAAAAAAGGTATGGGCAACAGGTAAAACGCCGAGCAATATATATCGCAAGCAAGGCTTAACTCACCCCGACTCCTCAACATACCATGCCTTTCAGTGCTGCCAGTTTATACCCATATTACATTAGACTTTGAAGCTGGACTAACTTGAAAAATAGAGACAGTCTTATGCAAAAACCATGCAGTGAGAGCGAGACAGAAATATGCGTCCAGTTGTTTTTCCAGTTGCGCTGGGAGCAGCGCTGCGGCAGAGATTATCGATTGCTATAGTTTCTAGATACGATTTTGCTGGCTTGGTGGCAATGTGTGTTGTATAATATCATAAATGCAGTGTTTATAATTCGTAAAAAGAGGAAGAAGAAGATAAAAAAAATGTAAGCAACTAACAAAATGGCAAGCATATTGGATTTAAACAGACGAAAAATGCTTTGTGCAGCTTTTTTAATAGTTCAAAATAATAATATGATTGCGTGTCACATGCTGCAACAGCAGAACAAAAAGAAGAGAAAAGATTTGGTTTGGCTAAAGGGCTATTGAAACGCGAGATAGAAGGTAAGTACATAAGGTAAATACAGGTAAGCCTGCTTTAGGTGTTTGATTTTATATCGGGTATGCGAAGAATCCCAAACGTGAGGGGAGTTCTTATCAAGATTTATAAGGAACACTGTAGCTTCCTCCGTTCACAACATTTTTAGTACAAATATGTTTACAGTATACAAATGATTCCCGCCGCAAAGCAAAACATATGTTCAACTACTGCGCGACGTTTACCAGCATTAATTTATCGATGTCTATCATGCTATCTCTCTCTTTGCAGCAAATTTAGCAAAGTCTAATGTCATGCCCAATTAATTCTATACCTATCAAAATATTCTTCTTTCATATCGATAGTTGCGGCAGAGCATCGATAGCCGCAAGTGATATTTCGATCCGAATTTCGGGGGAAGTAAATACGAAAGAATGTCGCTTTTGTTTGCATTTTTGTTGATTTTAGGCTGCAAGTGCAGCCTGTTGCTTGCCAAAAACAAGAGCTGCAAAGTTCTGGTGGACGAACTGGGCGATGCGCAGAGTAAATTTGTGTACTGCGCCACCACAAAGTCCGTTCCGGTGAGGCTCTGCATTGGCTGTGAATTGAAGTACAGGATCCTTTCGAGAATCTACGATGCGTTACTCTCAAATCAGAACTGTTCGAAGATATATCTCGACTCGGATCGCATCAATGTGGTGCCCACCACCCAGGGCATACTCACAAATCTCTGGCAGAAGGCAAGCTGCGAGGGTAATGGGAAGACGATTTTTCTGAGTCATGCATCCTCCCCTCTAAACAATGGGTTTTTCTCCCTTCCAGATTGCTTCAATAGCAATAATTCGAACACATATGACGCCAAGTGGACCAATTTCGATAGCTGTCTCAGTATCCATAAAGATGAACCGTGTATCAACTGCAAGGGGGACTATATCGAATTGAACCAATTTTACCTGCAAATGGAGAAGGCAAACAAAGGACATGTGTGCTTTGATCTGCAGGACAGTGTAAGGCACCAGGAACAGAGCTGTTTATCCACTCTAACGTTTACCCGTTCTCTTTCAGATGAATCGCACTCGTTCGAATTGGTCCAAAACGTTAGGATGCTGCCAGCGGGAGGTTAAATTGAATGCTTTCCTCATTGCCGTTTGCGTGGTGGTTCTTCTGCCCATCGTTACCTTCTACATCACCGTCATTGTGCTGACCAAGCGGCGGGAGGCCAATCATGGACTCCTCAACGAGGAGAGTAAGTGGAAGAGCCTCAGTATGACTTGCTTCATTTTTGTTGAATTCTATTCTGATTTTGTGTAGCTCCCGAGTTGGATGCCCCATCAACTTCTGCTCTTATTACCGCGGCTGTATTGTCCACGACAGCGGAACCTCTAGAGGCAGTGGCTGCCAGAACGGAGAAGATAGCCAAAGTGTTGAACGGCACAAGAGTTGGCTCTGACTCTGACCTGGACAGCAGCGATAACGAGTTGCTAGGGAAACCAAAAACATCTTAAAGTATGTGAAAATAAAATATTCTAAAAGTCATCCATAACCCTGTATTTAATCACTTCATGACTACTTTTTGGGGCGAAAATTCGCACGCTCCATAAAATATATATGTATAAGATATATGGAATGTAAATCGTGCCACTTGTGTGATATCTCTGAATAAAGTAAACAACTTTTTTATAGATTTGTAATCGAACAAAGTCTTTATTCACATCAGTCTTTGGATAGGTCACTCTCTCTCTCTCTCGTCCTGGACATCGATGTGGCGCGGGTGCGCAGCTCCTTCCAGTTTCTGCAATGAAAAAGAGCAAAACTTCCTAGCTGTCTGTCCAAAGGTGTGTCTGTCGTCTTGTCTGTTGTCTCTCTCGGGGAGGGGGAGGGACTCTGGATTCTATCCAGCGAATCTTTTGGGGGCAGGGCAGTCTTTTCAGTGGAAATGAACGTGTAAAACAGTTCGAATTGCTACGATTCTACGTTACGTTACTACGTTTCTACGGTGGAAGAAGATGAGCGAGCGAGCGAGCGAGCGAACGAGCAAACGATCGTTCGTCTCAGAGTGTGGATGGTGGATGGATAGGATGGGACGACCACCCAAGGGCGGTGGCCACCGGACATACGTTTTCGTTCGGATGTGTGTCGGGGTTGGGTCCTCGCTGTCTCTGAAAGACATGTATGTAAATGTTAATATTTTGTTGCATTAGTGGTTATACCATAAGATATAAGAAAGATTGGATTGGCTTGGGGTTCGGATCCCAATAGATAACTCCTCTTGTCTAAAATTGTCTTTGATTCGATTCTCGAGCGATGGTTCAGTTCCATGGAACGCTCTTCTGTCCAACTCTCGTTTCGGTTGCTTTTTCTTGGTTTTCTTTTTTTTGTTGGTTTGGTTTGATTTTGGTTTGGCTTGTGGGAGATACGGACGGGGGCGAAGCACAAGGATGCGGGATGGAGGAGTAGGGGGTGGGAGAAACACATATGCACACACATCACTGCTTCGATTTGAATAACGGTACGTTCTTGTGGTTGTTTGTTGTTGGCTGTTGTTGTGTCTCTTTGGCGTCTCTTTCGTTTAAAAGTCTCTCTCCTTATTCTTTTCATCGTTTTTCGTATAAAAAAAGTTCACAATTTCTCTCTTTCATTTTGTATTTTTTTTTGTGGTTTAAAATATTTTTAATTAGAATTTAGGTGTTGTTTTCTGGTTTAAATTTGCTTATGCGTAAGTTTTTTTGTTTTGTAAATCAAATGATGGTACAAGGGGCGGGGGGACGGGGGTAGCGGCGAGACAGAGGGAGAGAGAGAGAGATGCAGAAAGAGAGAAAGAGAGTTGTTTGTTGTTGGAGTGTGGCAAGTGTATCGATAGCCGATAGCGCCTGCCTCTCGCTCGATAGCCGTCGATAGCTATATGCTCGATTATATAGTTAGGTCTAGGAATTATCATTTTCATTTTCGTATCTTTTAAACGATCGCATCGCCCTACAATCCTTTACCCGTTACGAATTCTCAATTTTCTCATTTCACACACGCGAGCACACAATTCTTTCACTTTTTCCGATACCGATTGGTCGATAATAATCTAGCGCCTGTTGTCCCGATAGCTCCGCTGGCCACCGCCACCGCCGCCACGGTCGCCCCGAAACGAACGCGAGTCCCGCGAGGATCCGCTGCGATTCCCGTACTCCCGACGACGACCGCCACCCGCGGCACCATTGTTGTCTCGATTGCGATATCCCGGTCCTCCTCCCACGCCGCCGGCAGCTCCACCCACTCCCGCTCCACCCATGCCCGGGGCCGGTGGACCTCCCGCCGCCCCATTGCTCCCGCCATTGGCAGCACTGCCGCCATAGACGGGGAATCCGGGCGGCGGCACCGTGGGCAAGCCGGCGTTCTTCCAGGCGGTAAACTCCTCGTAGCTGGGCGCCTTGTCGAATCCTGGCGGCGGTGGTCGCTGCGGGGGCGGGTAATCTGGCAGCGGTGGTGCTCCAGGGCCATCGTAATATCGCACCGGCGGTGGCAGCTGCTCGTACATCGCGGCCGTAGCCCCCGGGGGCATGGCGCCGGCTGCTCCTGCTGTCCCGGGCAGTGGCATCTGGGCGAAGGGTGGCACGAATGGCAGTGGCGGCAGCTGGCCGTGCATGTTCCGCATGTAGTCCGCGACGTACGCCTCGGCAGCGGCGGCCGACGACATGTAGCGCTCCCACGAGGGCATCGACATCTCTGGGGGTCCACCTGGAGCTCCTCCGCCGCCGGCGCCACCCATTTGCCGATAGGGAGATCCTCCGCGCTTGAAGCCGCCTCCGCCGCCTTGTGGCATGCCGCCCATGCCGTGATGGGGATGTCGGTGGTACGGCCGATGCTGATGCTGTTGTCCATGGTAGCTCCTCTTGTGGCGCATGGGTCCGAGCTGATTGTGGCCCGATCCCCCTCTCCCACCGCCGCCGCCACCACCGTGGCCGTGGCCACGGGAGGAGAGACTCCTGGGAGGCTTGTAGATCACATGCATGCCCTTTTCCCTCATCACTCGTGCGGTTTCCTTTGATTTCTTCAGAATCGGCGTCAATTCAATCTGTTCATCCTCGGGGAAAAGGCGGCACAGCTCCCCGCCGATCTTGGGCTCAATCTCCTGGCCATCGCGTCCAATCTTCACCGGCTTACCCTCATTCCATGTGTTGTGCAAGTGCAGTGTGGCATTGAAGGAGAGCTCCTTGCGACAGATCCAGTCCAGCTCAATGACGCCACCGAGCGCCTTCGGGGAGATGCTGGGGGGCAGCACCCAGGCCACCTGGGGAATATCGCGTCTGGAGGGAGCCGCCATCCTGGCAAATCCTGCGAATTTACCTGCAAATCAAGAAGGGAGAATGAATGCTGGGTGCCTGGGTGCTGACGCCATGTCGACAAGACGACTTACCGCTCTCGTTGACGGAGAAGATGAGCAGGACATTGCGGGCCTCCTTGAAGGCCTGGTTCAGATTGGCATCGTTCTGTGGCAGCGTGGCCCAGACACTCTTGCCCTTCGACAGCTGCACATTGTCGATGTTGTTGGACTTGATCAGAAAGAAGCGCGTGTCCCGGAACAGATAGTTGAGCTTCGTCATGTAGTCGTAGCCCTTCTGGGTCTGCGAGCCACCGCCATCCTTCTCGGGCGTGGAGCTCTTCGAGCTGCTGGCCGTTGTGTTCGTTTTGCCACGCGCCCCACCGCCGCCGTTCCGCTTGTGCTGTGTGCCCGAATCCGAGTCGGAGGACTCGCTGTCCGACTCGAGGGCCGGCACGGAAGGCTTCTCATCCTCCGCATCGCTGGCCTCGCTCTTGTTGCCTGAATCGTTGGGATTCGGCGTTTTCTTGCTGCGCGACGATTTCTTCGTCTGCGCCTCCCGCTCCTCGACGGGCGGGGACTTGGCCTTGGACTTATCCGCCGGCTGCTCACTGGACGACTGACTCACCGACGACTTCTTTGACTCGCTGCTCGTGTGCTTCTTCTTTTTGCTCCCATTCAGGTCCTCGGGGGTGGCCTCACGCTTGGTCTTCTTTGAGATGGGCTGCTGCTGCTGCAGCCTCTCCTTCTTTTCGGCCAAAGGTGGTGCCGCTTCTTTGACCTTGGTTTTGGTCTTGCGCTTGCCGCTGCCCACCAGCGAGGAGGTGGCCGTGCTCACCGAACTGATGCTGGGCTCCGAGTCGTCGGAGGACTCTCCGCCATTCGATTCTGAGGCCTCGCTGCGTGTGTTGAACTCAAAGTCCTGCAGCTCCTCGGCAATGTCCGCCTCGTTCTCGTCCAGGCCAAGATTCACTGCGTCCAGGTCGGCCATGTCGCGCATTGGCAGCGTTTGTTTACCTGCAGCGTAGCGTCGGTCCGGCCGTCAGCATGAATGGGACACGCACACAAATGTACGCACGCATACACACGCAGCAGCAGCAGCGGAGAAGAAAAATATAGAGAAAAAAAAATGCCGATCGATTTGGCAGGTGAGAAAGAATCGCCGAAAAAGCACCACTATCCCACACTCACTCGCTGCTCGGGGCATCAACTTTGGGGACCCAGTGTCCGTGCAACTTTTGATGCACTCTTTTCTATAATTCACACTTGCAGAAACAACGAAATTAGCGCAGCTTAATTTTTTTACACACAATTTCTGCGTCACAGCGATGGCGTCCACTCAGTGTGACCGCGGATTTAACGATACGATATACGGTCTGACCCCCAAAAATATACTGAAACATAGCGCGGAAAATAATCGCCTATCGGATATTGCCATCGGCCGGATTCGTTGGTATTTTGGTCAAAACGCGTTATTGCCAATAGTTGTTTTCCCACCTCTTTTGTGTTCACTTGTGCGGAGGAAGCGCGCGCCGCGGCGCAATGACAACAACAATAAATGTTGCAGCCTTTCCGCTGTCTCTGCTAAATACTAACGATGTGCAGCGATGCTATATTCCCGACGAGGTGCTATATCCGGCGCCAATCCCCACCAGCTACTGGTGGCGCTGCCACCTCTCTAATGGGAGCTATGCCGTTTGCCGCGTGGTTAGGCGTCGAGACAGCCAACATTGTTGCTTTTTGGATAGCGCGGTGACCTCCTCGCCACAATTCTCGCTCACCAATCAACGCCTGACAAGCATCGAGCCATTGACACTGGTCCGCAATGTGATGAAGGTCTCGTGTTTGATCTTTGCCACCCACGTGTTGGTGGAAAAACGCACGGATCTTCAGCTGAAGGACCTCGTCAGCCATATTAAGGTCTATCTGGGATGGATTGTTCTCGAGAAAGGTTGCCACGTGAGGCAGAAATTCTTTAGCCTATTAGGCATAGACGCCATCCAGATATTGGATGCCCCCGAAGTGCTGGACAATCAGTGTTTCACATTGCACATAAGTGCAGTGCTGGAGATTGTGGATGTACGTCTTGCGATGCCAAAATATCTTCCAACTTGCATGAACTATCTGTCGGACAGCTTTGAGCAGCCAACGAAGGCACTGGACCAGCTGCTGGAGACCTCGAAACGTAGTCTTCTCGCCCATCGATTCCCCACTACGGCCTTGATTGTGGGTCCAGTGGGTTGTGGCAAGACAATGCTGGTGGCCGAGTTCCTGCGGCGCCACGAATGCAGCTGCTTCTACATCAACCCCAATCAAGGGGTGATACGCCCCTATCCAGGAGGCACCGAGTTCCAGCTAAGGAAGATCTTCCAGGCAGCGCGTACATTCAAAGCCAATATGCAGCCATCTAGTAAGTCGTCACTGAAAAGCTTATTCGATCGGCCAAGTAATTCCCTCAATTTGTCCCGACCCCGATCTAGCACCGATTGTAATAGTCATTGAGGACCTGGAGCTGATCTGCGCTTCCTCGAGCAGGAATTCGGGTTCAGCTTTTCAGAGCTCGAACAATTCTTTGCGCATCGCCGCGCAGCTCTACAAACTAATCGACGAGCTGGATCCGGGCATCATTTGCTTGGGCACCACCAGCAATCCGGACCACCTGCACGAGCATGCGCGTCGTGCTGGCCGATTTGGCCGGGAGATCGCCATTGAAGTACCAAATGAGGAGCAGCGCGGAAGACTGATTAAGGCCTGGTGCCAGGAGCATGACATGACGGTCCCTTGCGGAGAACTGATGGATCATCTAGCTAAGAATACCCAAGGATATGTCATCTCTGATCTAGCCAGACTGCTGTCCTATGTCCAGCAGGATGTGATGGCCCAAGAACTCCCCAATTTGGAGAAGATCTTCCGCAAGTGGCTGGGTCACACTTTCCCGAGTGGCTCTCGAGGCACAAATATTCGCGTGTCCAAGATGACGGTGGGTTTCGAGGCCATTGGAGGAATGGACGGACTCAAGCTAAAGCTGGAGGCCTCTATTCTTGCCGGACTGCAGAATGGGAAAGCCTTTGCCCGCCTTGGACTCAGTCTGCCCAAGGGAGTGCTGCTGTATGGACCGCCGGGCTGTGCCAAGACCACCATTGCCAAGTGCTTAGCCAAGGAGGCCAATATGACATTTATAGCCACCTCGGCGGCGGAGGTTTACTCCCCCTATGTGGGTAGTGCCGAGCGATATATCACTCGGATCTTTAACGTGGCCCGAATGAATGCCCCATGTCTCATATTCCTGGATGAAATTGGTAAGTAGCAATGGAAACGAATCGGCAGTTTTCTAATTGCCTTCACACTCCAATTGCATTGCAGATTCGCTGGTGGGACGTCGCACGGTTTCTAGTGCAGGAGGCGGTGGCGGTGGCGGTGGCCAGGTACAGCTGAGGATCCTCTCCACCCTCCTCACCGAGATGGATGGGATTGTGGGTGGCACCAATGAGAAGCATATACTCGTTGTGGCAGCCACCAATCGTCCGGAAATGATTGACGATGCCCTAATGCGTCCCGGGCGCTTCGACAAGCTCATCCATGTCCCGGCCCCAGATTTGAGATCGCGCATGGCTCTGATGGAGCTGCATGGCAAGCGGATGCCGTTCGATGAGAATCTAGATCTGGTAACGATCGTCCTGCAAACCGAGGGCTACTCTGGAGCGGATATATGCAATCTCTGCAATGAGGCGGCCATACAAACCTTCCAGCGCGATCCAGATGCCACAAAGATTGAGATCCAGGACTTTAAAAAGGTCCTGTGTAAGCTGAAATCATCACTCACTAAGAGCCAAATCCAAGCATACTATAAGTTTGCCCAAAGATCTCAGTAATTAAGAATTAACGAAAAATGTATTTAATAAATTGGCTGTGCACGTTAAAATATGAATTCTCTGGCGCACTGTGTGCGGCTGTCAATCGATAACATTACTGGTATCGGGAACACAGCTGTTCGTGCGATATATATATCGCAGAAATAGCAAAACAAAGACAGCGATAGGGAAAAAGTTAACGCAATTAAAAGACAAATAAAACACAAAGCGAAGCACACAGAAATTGCAGATAATCGCGAAAACATTGACAAACGTGACTCATTGGCCAGGGCAAAATAAGCTTTCGTGTCAGTATGGCGGACCCCGCAAAAGAAGCCGCACCACCAAGCTACGAAGAAGTCATGAACGCCTCATCGCAGGGTAAGACCCAAGCAGCGGCAATACCGCGGAACTGGGGACAAAGAAAGGGTCACAGAACAGATCTAATCAGTGAACATTTTACAGATGCTCGCCTCATTGCGGGCGTACATCATGGACCGCCAACGGCACCGCCCCCCAATATGCATATGCCCACGTACGGGGCGTTCGAAACGACGCCAGTGAGTGTTGTCATCCAGCCGCCGGTGGCCTTGCCCACGGAAATCATTGTGATTGGCGGCTGTCCGTCCTGTCGCATTGGCTACCTGGAGGACACCTTCTCGCCGCTGGGGCTGTGCTGTGCGATCTTCTTCTTCCCCGTGGGCATACTCTGCTGTCTGGCGATGAAGGAGAAGCGTTGCACCAACTGCGGGGCAGTGTTCTAAAACCAGCTCCGCTCCGCTCCCCACCCATTCGCATCTGTAACATGGCATTTAAAGTGCAAACACACAACTCGATGATGGATGAAATGAACACCCTGTTAACACCTACACCTACACATATGTTACGGCCTATGACCTATGACCTATATATTCCTTAAACACACACAACACACACACATTGGGACTGTAACTTTTTTTTTGATATCACAAAGAAAACTCTCGTACGTTTTATTATTGTTAATCATTAGACTAGAAAATCATTAAATATTGTATGTAAATAATATGAATCATGGATTCCATGAACGGTTATAGATTGCTCCAGATGACAAACATGTATTAGTGTAGATATACATATATGTAGATACATGGATGTGTGTATGCGTGTCGTGTGCATCCCCATTAGCGACGTTGTCGAGGCGCGCTTCCGTTTAAATCAATTGAAATATAATGGAGGGCGGTCTTGAATTATGCCGCGAATTTTGCCAGCAAAACAGCACAACGCTCCGTCTGTTGTGGATTGCACGACTTGGAGGATACCCTAAAGGCCTTAACATGCAGCGATTTGATTTGTGGAATGTGAATAGATTGCTTATCCTCTGTATATATGATCTAAGTATATAGATCTAATCCAATTCAATTAAAATCCCAAAGATTCCTGCAGCTTTATCAATAAATCACATGACGATTGTTACATCCGAGACCCCTCAGGCCAATATACCCCGGTGAAACATTTCATGGGCACAGGGCACATCCGTCGTGTCAGCATCTTGGAGTCAACAGTCGCGAATCTTCATTGCCGTAGAGATGTCCAGTGTTTTGGTACTGCTCTCGACTCTGCTGCTGCTGCTGCTGCACTTGTCGGACCCCGTCTCGGCCTCATCCGCAGCCCCATCCGCAGCCCCTGCTGCTGCTGCACGACACAATGTGGTGATGGTCATCTTTGATGATCTGCGTCCAGTGCTGGGGGCCTATGGCGATCCCCTGGCCAGCACACCGCATCTGGATGCCTTTGCCCAGGGCGGGCATGTCTTCACGCGTGCCTACAGCCAGGTGAGGATTTGCAGGGGGCGCCCCTGCCCCACTAGTTACCCCGTTACTGCGCCACTGACGCTCCCCTTCCCAGCAAGCTCTGTGTGCGCCCAGTCGGAATTCCCTGCTAACTGGCCGCCGCCCGGACACCCTGCATCTGTATGATTTCTACAGCTACTGGCGCACATTTGTGGGTAACTTTACCACGCTGCCGCAGTACTTCAAGGAGCACGGGTACTACACCTACAGCTGCGGCAAGGTCTTCCATCCGGGTCTGTCCTCGAACAACAGCGACGACTATCCGTTGAGCTGGTCCGCGCCAGCGTTCCGTCCACGCACCGAGCAGTACATGAACTCGCCCGTCTGTCCCGATCGCGAGGGTGTGCTCCGCAAGAATCTCATCTGTCCGGTGCACCTCCAGACGCAGCCCTACAAGACCCTGCCGGATATTGAGTCTGTGACGGAGGCACTGCGCTTTGTGGAGTCGCGGAAGAGCGGCAGCAGTCCCTTCTTTCTGGCCCTCGGCTTTCACAAGCCGCACATCAATTTCCGGTTCCCGCGGCAGTTCCTCGCTCGGTTTCCACTCCAGCAGTTCTTCAATTACACAGAGGATAGCCGCAAGCCGCCGGACATGCCCGCCGTGGCCTGGAATCCCTACACGGATGTCAGGGCTAGGGATGACTTCAAGCACTCGAACATCTCCTTCCCCTATGGACCCATTTCCAGGCATCAGGCGGCACAGATCCGTCAGGCCTATTACGCCTCGGTGGCCTATGTGGACGATCTGTTCGGGAAGCTGCTGGCCGGACTGGATCTGCAGCGGACGGTGGTGGTGGTGCTGGGCGATCATGGCTGGTCGCTGGGGGAGCACGCCGAGTGGGCCAAATACAGCAACTTCGAGGTGGCCCTGCGGGTGCCACTGATCATCCGTTCGCCGGAGTTTCCGGTGACCAAGGCCAAGGACCATAGAGGCATCACCGAGCTACTGGATATCTTTCCCACTCTGGTGGATCTGGCGGGGCTGCCCTCGCTTCCCGTTTGCCGGAAACCCACAGATGTGACCTGCGGCGAGGGCAAGAGCTTGTATCCACAGCTTCAGGGCTTGGGACTGGATACGGGTGAGTTACCTAAAAATCCTTGAGGTTTCCCCTATCTGTATTTGTGTGTCTTCGTCAGCGGACGACCATGTGGCCCTGAGTCAGTATCCCCGTCCTGGCATGCTGCCCACAAAGCATCCAAATAGCGACAAACCCAAGCTGAGGAACATCAAGATCATGGGCTACAGCCTGCGCACGGATCTCTATAGGTATACGCTGTGGGTGCGCTTCCACGCCCAGAACTTCAGTCGTGGTAGGTTCGACAGCATCCCCCACGATGCCCATTCTATATACATATCTGTATCTTGCAGACTGGCACGATATCTATGGTGAGGAGTTGTATGATCATCGTCTGGATGCGGGAGAAGAGCTGAATCTGGTACCGATGCCCGAATTCGATGATGTGCGACAGCGTCTACGGCGGCGTTTGATGGAGGCAGTGGATCTGTCTCTCTTCTCATAATTTTGAATAAATTTATAAGCCATAAAGCCAGCGCTTTGGCGGTGATTGTGGTGGGAGGGGGGAAAGGGAATGGGAACGGGAATGTATCTTGTCGCCATAATTGGAATTTAATACTTCCGGTTGGGCAACGTTCCGTCCGTCGCTCGCAATGCGACGCCCATGCGACGTCAGGGCTTTGCTTTGCTTTGCTTGTTGTTGCATATTTTTTGCTGTTATTCGCTGCGAGATCTCCACTCTCCACTCTCTTGTCTCCAATCTCTGCTCTACCGCTCCTCGCTCTCTCTCTCCCTCTCTCTCTCTCTCTTTTTGAATACAACTCCCGCTCCCGCTCCGGACCGCTCCGCGCATGCGTGACTTGTGTCCATTGCCTTTTTGGCTTCGTTTTTGCTGAATTTTTGTGAATGAAATTTCATTCAACGTTGGCGTCGCGCGTCGTTCCGTTCGTCTCACTGCGTTGGCGTCGACGCCCAAACAGAGACACCAACAGCAACAGCAAAAGCAACAGCGTCAGAGAGTGGGGCGGGGGGCTGGGGGGCGGGAAGGGGTATCTACCAGCCATTGGGGGCATATGAACGGAACGTTGGCCAGCTTTCATTTTCTCTGCTGCTCCGCTGTTCGCTTTGACTTCGACTGCTGTTGCCATGGGAGTGAAAATCCTCTGGCTCTGGTAATTAAATCTCTAGTCCATTGGCTGATCGATGCCCCATGCCACATGCCACATGCCTCCTCCTCCTTTCTGTGTGTGTGTGTGTGTGTTTGTGCTCTCTAATGTGCATTTTTGGTGTGGGCTGTCGCTGCCGCCTCATGTTGGACGCCGCCTTCGTTGTTTGCTTCGTTTTGGCCACCATGTGGGCCGTCTATCTGGGAGGTGATTAAACTGCATTTTCGCAGCACTTTCAAACACAAACACACACACACACAGACACACGCAGCTTTTTGCCCCCAGAAGGCTTGGCTGAGGCCCTAAGCCAAGCTCTAATTCATGATTCGATCATATTTCTTGCATCTTACTATAAAACGCTAATTTTTGGGGGATTCAAAGATGACATAATGGGCTTTGCATCTCATTGTAATCACGGGTATTTGATAAGAGTTTGAGCCAGAGCGAATATCATTATACCATGTGCATTTTTTCACCCGGTAGATATATGTATATATTCTTGATCAGCCAAACACAATTTTGAAAAACAAAACAGAAAAACAAAACACACAGAACTATTCAAAATCCCAATATCTACCAGATTGCCGAATTTGGTTTAGATCGGATCATTATTGTAGCCAGAAAGAACAAATGAAATTGCAGTGGCTAAGCCACCTCCTTCCACGCGCTTACTCATCCTCTCTCTCTCTCTCCCTCTCATGCATTCTACCTTGTTCTACCCTCTCTCTCTCTCCCTCTCATGCATTCTACCTTGTTCAGTGTGCGCCATCTGGCAGAGGGAAGTTAAAGGTTGAACCGCGGCCCTAGCCGCGTCTCACAACATTCCGGTTCGTTTAGCTTGATTTTAGCGAAATATTTGGGGAAAAACCTTATGAATCCATTGATATTTTATGTAGGAATTGTTGCTTGACTTAAGAGTACATTTCTGTGTGATATAATTAAATAAATTATTATAAATATTAGCTAAAATGTTCCCTAAATTCCACGAAACTTAGCAATGTTTCTTCTGAAGTTTGCGGTTTTATCACAATTTTTGGAGATATTTTACTGAAAATTTTCAAACTTTGGATAATAGAATTTGCAGTGAGGTTTTGGTATAGCTTTAAGTTGTTAAGAGTGTAGGAAACTAGTGGAAAACTAGTATATCAATTAGCTGATTGAACTATGTATTCCAAGTGCAAATCAACTTTAGGCCAAAGAACTCCACGATTATAAGGCTTTCTTGCCCCACCTTTAATCGGTCTTTTCCTCTGGCTTTGCCATCATTTAGCATTTTTCCACCTACCATAATTTATTTTTACCTTAGCATTTCCGTTGTGGGCTTTCCTCTCCATTCATTTTCTTTACCGTTGCATTGTTGACAGCCTTCCCTCGCTTTTTCCCGCTTTTCCCCTCTTTTCTTTCTTTAATTCGCGCTAAGCTCTGCTTATGGGTGGAGCCCCAACTCTTCCTTCTCCTCCACCTCCTGCCTTTTTTTCTCCCAATTTGGTTATGCATAATGCATCCAGGGTGGCGTTGGGGGAGGGGACAGAGGGTGGGTGGTGTGGTGTGGTGCGGTGCGGTGCCGGCAACGTGTGTGGGGCCCCATGCCTCGCCTCGCCTCAGTGTCTGTTTCGGTTTTGAGTTTTGCGGCTAACCGCAGGAATAGTTGAATAGCGCGTGTTTTATAATAATCTATGGCACTTTAGAGGTTTAACCGATGGATAGATACAGATACAGATACACAGATATAGAGATATAGAGATACAGAGAGATAGACAGACAAACAGATAGATAGATAGATAGATAGATAGATACACGACAGACTGAAGTAGTGGTAAATGTTGTAGACCATATTGCGGTAGACTGACAGGCACTCACTCGGTCGGTCTCCAAGCTATATTGTGTGTATATCTATGGGCCATAAAGCTGGCCCCCACAAAATACTACTATCCATCGAAAATAACGCGAATATGTACAACTTTAATTTCGAATTTGTGGGTTGTGCTCTGTGCGGTGCTGGTGCGGTGCTGGTGCTGGTGCTGTGTTGCCTGTTATTTCTGGGGGTTATTTTCTAAGCAAAAGCTCGGGGTATCGGGTATGGGGCATGGGGTATGGGGCACGGGGTACGGTATGCGTGGGCGTCTCAAACGAAAATTGCAAAAGATGCGTAGGCCGTAGTCTCCGCTCCATACTCGGTCGGTTACCGGAGGTGGATGCCCAGAGACAGAGACGTTTGCCGGGTCGGGTCTACCGCTGGCTGCTCCATCGAGCGGCACAAATGCGACAACAACACCACATGGCATGTGGCATCGTGTATATATGTGTGTGTGTGTGGATATATATATATATATATATATATGTATCGTGGATATATAGTTCATCAACAGTCGGTTCGGTTTGGCTCGGGCTTTTTACCTACTCATACCTCATACCATACCTCTCAGGCAAAACTGTGTTCCACTGTGTAAATCGAGTTCTAACCAGCCCTCTCTCTATATCTCTCTATCTCTATCTCTCTCTACTCCACTATCCCCCTCTCTTTCGCAGCGCTGCGGCCTCCCGCTGTAAAAAAATGCTAATTTTCGTTGACATGCCATAGTTTGGCTAATGACGAAGGTTGTTTGTTAGCTTTGTCAGTTGACTTGACGCCGTTGCCAAAAAAAAAAAGACAGAAAATAAAAAAAAAAACGTTGGAAAAAATATTAGAAGAAGAAACCAAAACCAAAACCAAAAAACTGGTTACCATGTGCGAGTGAGATTCGAATGGGCTTTTGGTGAGGAGGGAATTTCTTTTGACGGAATTTCCATGAATTAATGCTGCCTGCCGGATTATGCTGCCGCTGCTGTCCACTCCTCAGGTGTGTGCCTCATATACTGCATATGGGATATATTCATACATCTCCAAAGATATGAAATGTCAAGTTATACGTTTTTTTGTATATTTCTTTCATTTTTTCGAGCGTTCGATTTTGCCACTATTAATGGGGGATCATCTCTTGGGAGCTGAGAGCTGAGATTTGGTTGGATTTATAAACGGAACTCAATTCAGTAGCAAACGTCTTTTATTTCTAATAACGAATTAGACAATAGATTCACTAGTATGTCTGATCAATGGCCTCTTTGGGATTGATTGGTATTCATTTTCAGGAATTTATCTATTAAAAGATTGTAATAGAAAAGATATACTCGTAAAGATCTAATCCCGAAGATGATCTATGGCTTCCCCTAATGAAGCTTAGAAAACATGGATATTCTTTACATGATTTATAGTTTGTAACACTTAAAATTTGCTATAAATCATATCTCGAAACGCTTTATAAAAGGTTATTCTTTCTTTCTCTTTAGAATTCCACTCTCATAGAATCTTTTCTTAAAGATTGCTTAAAATCAATATAAAGATCAGCCTTTTAATATGATTTATTACTGTTTAGTGATTCGGTTTGGTTTTGATTCAGTAAAATTCCCTTCAAAATCCACTTCCATAGACACTTAACCGCATAAAATAACATATTCCGATTACTTTCATTGAGTATCCTACCGCGAAGAACTCTTTGGAGATCTCTTTTATACATCGTCAGTAAAAAAAAAACCCAAAACAATTTAGCCGATTTTCAACGATCACTTTCATTGAGTGTCCTACCTCCAAAATAGCTTCACCTTCAAAGAAGCAATATAGAGATCACTGTTTCACCCATTTCCTGAGCACTTGTCCATATATGAGTCTCAGAAACAACCAAATTTGTGTTTCCTACGCCCACAACAAATGGTGTGCGTGTGTGTGTGTGTGGTGTACCTCTTGGCATTTGATCAATGTCAAGGCCTGATCACTTCATCAGACCATAACTACAACAGATTTTGGTATGGCTCATACCCCATACCCCTCCATACCCCTCCTATCCGATCAACAGCCTTGGCCAACAATAAAGAGACAACAAAAGAAAGAAAGAAAGAAAGAAAGAGAAAAAAAAAGAAGAAATGAAATGAAATGAAATGAAAGACGACCCAACGCCAAAAAAGAAATTGCTAAACAGAAAACATTTTTGTTGAATGAAATTCACGCAAGAAGCGAAAGATCAACGCCGTTGACCATTCAGATCGGGGCTACGAGTATTCATTGTCCAATGAAGTGCCAGTGCCAGTGCCAGTGCCAGAAGAGCAGAGATCGAGAGGATGAGAATGTCGATGTGGATGAGGATGAGGACCAGGCCCAAAGAAGGCAGACCCTCTTGGGCCTCGGGTCGCTGTGGCTCTCTGTCTTGTAGCAACAAAATAATTTATTGAAATTCAAATTTATTATCTGCTGCTGCCGCTGCTGCCGCTGCTGCTGCTGCTGCTTCTCGTATCGTATCTTGACGATGGGTTCGGTCTTTGGGATGATTTTCAATGTTGTTTTTGGGTTTATTTCGGGCCAAAAGCAAAACCAATTCAACTGGAATGCAGGGCCCAAAACCGACAGACATGGCCCAGAGCGTAAAACGAAACGAAACAATCAAGAATGAGTGTAGAAATTCCACAATGAGCCCACGCAGAGGGACGACAGTCTCTTCGGGTGAACGGAAAGGCGGAGGAGGAATGGAGCAGAGGGGAGTGGAGTTAGCAGGGGATTCGGACATTCAGTGTACAGATACGATATGTATGTGTGTATGTGTGCATGTGGAGGGGGGCAGATCGGTATAATCAACGTTTAGCTGAACGGATTAAGCCAAGAGCGTCTAAAGCTCTGCTGCTGACTTTTTACATGTGGCTTAAACAAATACGAGTACTCCGACTATATCCGAGAATCTTACAATACTTACATACATACATACATACATATGTATATGTGGGCGCGGCAGGCGTTGAAGGGTAGGTGGAGTCTCCAGTGGGGGGCTGAGGTGAGGTGAGGTGAGGTGAGGTGGAGCGACCGGACCGCAAACATATTTTGAAAGAGGCAGCAGTCCGTCCGAGCGCTCTGAAAAACAGGCAGCCGCTGTAACGCGTGCTAAACAAGTTTCTCGATCGGTTCCAAGAGCGCAGCCGCAGCCGCAGAAGCAGCAGCCGCAGCAGCAGCCGCAGCGCGTCTTTGTCTTTTGTCTGTCTCCGCGGAATACCCTGTAAATAAAGCACGTTGAGGGGTATATAGCTGTAAGGGTAGCTGCTAGGATTTATGGGTATTGTTTCTATATTTTTAAAGAATTTATAGAATTTTGTAGAATTTTGTAGAATTTAGTAAATGGTGAAACGTGAAGCATACTTTTAGGAGTTTGTGGTTATGTTGATAATTTTCTTCATTTATTTAAAGGGTAACCAAGAAGTCGTTGCCCTGTGCAGTGAGCTCTTACTGGGTTTTTCTTTTATTTTGGTTGTGGCACAAAAGGTTGAACATGGAAGGGGGACGGGACCGACCTGGGAATGGAGAATGGAGCATGGGGGATGGGGGATGCGGGGAACTGAGAATGAAGCTGGAGAACGGCGACTGAGAATGAATCTGAAAGACTGAAGACCGTAGGAGCCTCTCTGCGAGATATAAAAGACATTGAGAAATCGTTTTCCTTTTCAGTGATGTTGCTCTGGCTGCTGCTGCTGCTGCTGCTGCCTCTACTCTCTACTGCTTTTTTATGATAATAAATATTTATGCTTTTTCTGAGGCCCTGCGCACCGGGGGGAAACCAATTCAGAAACCATCCTCTTCGAGAGATAGAGAGAAGGAGAGAGAGAGAGAGAGGGACTCCCTTTGCCATTGTGCTTTATTTACGGCCAAATAATTCAAATTAAGCCAGCGATCTGTAAGAGCATCATATGGGCATCTGTGTGTCTCTCTGTGTGTGTACAAGAGTATCTGTATCTTTGGCTGGATATCTCAACACCAGAACAATGCCGCCACAAGGGGGCAGCCGCGTGCCAAAAAATGTTTGATGAACTACACAAATTATAAATGAGAACAAGGCATCAGCGGCACTCTGAATAACCATCTCTCTTGGGTCGCTGCTCTGCTCTGTTCTGCTCTTCTTTTTCTGGATTTTCCTGGAAGATCATCGGTTCTTGGCTCAGCAATTTGTTTGCACTTTTGTTTACACTCTTTTGACAGCCAAAAAGATGCTGGCGGAACTGCGATACGTACGTTCTCCAGAAATACATACAACCAAATAGAATCGAACAGAGAAAAGAGAAAAGAGCAGAGTCCAGCACAGAAAAAACGCGTCAAGGGCCGCAGCTCTATTTTTATAGACGATACTCAGTCAGTATATACAAAGGTATGTTATCTTATGGTTTATGATTTATGTTGGTCGGAACACAAGGCTGCCGCATGCTCTCCCTGTCTTTTGGTATTGCTGATTTGTTGGCTATTGCGGAGAGGGCTGGGATGAGGCTTGGGAAAAACATAGAGAGAAAGAGAGGAATGTCAATTGCACTTACACTTCGATTATCCTCTTTTTGATCTATTTTATTCGGATTTTTAAATATTTTATCTGTTTCCATTTTTCGGCTAAATTTTGTATTCCGTCTGTCTGTTTCTCTCTCTTCTCACACCAACACCAGCCGTTATATCTCGTTTCTCTCCGCCAGGGGGCGCACTCTGCAGGAGGAGGAGTGTGTGAGAGAGAAGGGGCCACAGCAATTCGATCCGATGCCATCCAGATTCCTCATTCTGTTAGATATAGTGATTCTTTATTATTTTACGATTTCGGTTTTTCTGTATTTTCCAAGTTATGGATCACACAGACTTTCGCTTTTTACGGGGGAAGAACATTCGGAACCAAACTTAAGAACAAGCTATATCGTCTCGGCTATTGATAGTTATCACCGCCACATCCACCACAAAACGAATATATCCCAGAACTCTCCGAGTACCGGGTATAAGAAGAGCAGAGATGGGCAGACCCGACAAGACCTCTGACCGTATCTGATCAGAATGTTGTTGGTGTGCTCGGGGGGTTCGTTCAGAGTTTACAATGAAATGATTTAAACAATGTTTTTGCCATTTTACGGCTTACACCTGTTTGAGTTCAACCTATAAATACCGAATGCCGTAAATACATCCACCGAACCATGGCCATGGTTCCCCCAATTTCCAATTTCCAATTTCCATTTCCAATTTCAAATTCAAATTTATTTTTGCTTTTCTCTGACTAAAGATTTTCATTTGAATTTCCACGAAAAAAAAATCGCTGCTGTACGCCGCCGCCTCAATTTAATGAGCACTTGAGGTGTAGGTCGAAGGCATTTTCCGGCGCCAGTTTAGTGCTAAATGTTATTTCAAATATTTTCTCGGTCCATTTCTTTCATTGATTGGCGGAAAATTTTGGTTTAAATTCATAAAAAAGCGTGGAAAATAGGTATGCGATGGCCTAAACATTGAGTGGGGAGTGTTTGTGGGTGAAGATGGAAACTTATCTGGCGGTTTGAATAGGTTTCGAGCTGAAATTCGACTAAGCCAATGATTCGAATGGTTCTTCCTGGAGATGCTCGAAGAGGCAGACTTCTTCTGGCATCAGTGTAACGTATATCCATATTGGAAAAAGGGAAAAGGCGAAAAGTTTGAGCTTTTTCCATGTATAATATATAATGGAAGATGTATTTCCATTCGAAAGTTGGAATCGTTAATCGTTTTCGGGGATCCATTCCTTTTGGAAAATGAGGAAAAAATATCCATATCTTAGATGAAAACTTTTGCTTTTCCATATGGATGATGGATACAGATCTACTGCCATATCCGATATCCTATATCCGATATCCGTAGATTATTGGTTGAAGCAGGCGCACCAACATGAATATATTCATTTCGCATAAATCTTGTTTTATATCTGAATGTGCTTCAATAAAAATCACACACATGGCATTGCATTTCCAATGAGCGGACGGGCACTCGACAGACGGACGGACGGACAGACGGACAGACGGACGGATAGACGGACGCACAGACGGACGCACAGACGGACGCTCGACAGCGGATGGAGGCGGTTTGCTAAGCCACAGAGAGCTCTACAGAGAGGAGATAACCCAGCGCAAAACTAAACATATTTAGTGGCGGACGAGTGTAGAATCACCGGCAGTTCGGATGCCGCCATGCCGCCATGCGCCCCCATGCCCCCCATGTCCGACCGTGCCACACAGTTGCATATTCAAAGCGGACACGGGCCAGGGCAGGCATTTAGCATACGACTCGAAACAGAACAGAACAGAACCACAGAGATATAACAACATGGGGCATGAGGCAATGCGTTGTCGCTGTCGCTGTCGCAGTCGTCGTCGGGTCGGGTCGGGGCTATATCTATCTTATGGCGGGTGCGGGTGCGGGTGCGATTGATGGTACAGCCACTAGCACAGCACACAGCACACAGCACACAGCACATCAGGCGCTCACATCACATCAGAGGAAGTGCTCTTCCGGTCTTGTAAATGAAAATATGTATTTCTTTTTTTTTGTTTTCTCTCTCGTTATTTTTCTTTATTCTGCTGCCGCCGCTGCTGCTGATGCCGCTGCCGCTGCTGCCACTGCCACTGCCACTGCTGTTGTTTTTTCTGTTGGTTTTTTATTTTATTTAATTTCATTTTATGAATAGATTGCGTTACGCATACAAAAATAGGCAAGCGACGAACGGCAAAGGCGGAGGAGACGCCGGACACCGAATGCTTGTGAATGAGGGCCCAGCGGATGGAATGATGGTATATGGTATATGGTATGGGGTATAGGATTCCATGGTATTCCATAGAATGTTGGATCGTTGACGGACTCTCCGATATTTGATTGTGTTTGTGCTTGTGCTTGTGTGTGGCCATCGCATGGATGGATGGATGGATGGATGGATCGCCGTATCCATTGGATCCAACAACATCCATTGGATCGCCGGGAGCCTCTAATGCTCTTTGGGGGTTTTATGTTTATCCAAATAAGCATTGGCAGCGGCAGCGGCATTGTATAAAGTAATAGTAATAGTATGGTGCCGGCGATTGCTGTTTTGTGGGGGGTGCTAATAAATAAATCGTATATACATACATACATACATACATACATACATATATGCTTATGCGATAACCGCTGTGCAAGTCAGCAGAGAGATCGAGATCGTAGCAGAGCGCTCTGGTTACGGGTCGGGTCGGCTCTCTCATCGGTACATGTGTAACCATACTGATCAGATACCAGATACTATAGTTTTCACCTCGACTCGGGGTCGGGTTTACAGACTGGTTGACTGATGGATGACTGTGCCATTAGATATCGAAATTGTATGAAGTAAATTTGAAATAATCGAGAGTAATCTCCTTTGCTTTTGATAGTCGATGATACATTAATCGACTTTTGCAGAAACTATCGCTCGTCACTAATATTCTGTGCCATTAATGGTGAAATATAATGGAAATCTTGCTGCCATTGCAATCATAAGAGCGATAATTGATAGTTTCCATGGTTGATTGTTATTTAAATCGATTTATATCGATGCACTTGCACATATCGATTTGTAATACAAAGATACTCGTACATCCATATATGCATATATGCATATTCAAATATCTTCTCCTCTTCCTCTTCCTCTATGGAAGCTCCACCCCCGCATCCCCACACACCGACAGTCATCCGATCCCCGGATCCCATCCGATTCGAGCAGAGAGTAATTTGATATTCAGTGAGCAACAACACAATTCCTATTATGAATGGACTGCGTACAATATTTATTTTTTGTATTTTTTTTAACATTTACATTTACATTCCCATTTGCATTGATTGTGCATAACTCTATGTAATTTTAATCACAGCACTCGCACTGGCACTGGCACTCGCGTACACAAAGATACGGATACGCAGACGGGAATGGGGTTGGGGTTGGGGTGGGGGAGCTGTGCTGTAAAAGGGATTTCCTGTTATGAATATTCCATCAACATAATTATTACATACGACTTGGAATTAACTATACTCCGTACTCCGTACTCGTCTGAGGGTCTGCGCTTCGGCTTTGGGCATGGATGGGCTTCGAGATTGAGGCCTGAGGCCTGGGGCCTGGGGCATGGGGCATGGGCCTCGGAAACTCGAGGGCATTGCCGTATACGCAATCATTTCCGCCCCATTCCAATTTTGGGAGGCACTCTTATGGGGGTATTTCTGTCTGCTGTTTCTTTTACAGTTAAGAGTTAATTAAGTTGATATTCAGAGAGAAAGACAGAGAGAGAGAGAGAGAGAGAGGGATAAATTCGGAGAAATTAATGTGACCTCTTGACCAGATCCGGTACAATGGAAAAAGATCTGCCGGAGAGACGCTGTATCGTCTGTGAGTCACGGAACAGTAAAAATTCCTTGTCGATTTGATTAATTAATTAAAGCTTGAACCCTTTTGTACGAAAGAGTGTCGGCATTGGCACTTTTCGAGAAAAAAAAACAAAAAAACAAAAACAGATCAGATCAGATATGTCATAAACATTTTTACACAAAATTCCGGGGCGACCTTTGACGCTGAACTTGAGCGATGATTAAGCCAATCAGCCTAAGCCTGCGGAGTGGACTGGACTGCCACAGAGAGAGCGAGAGAGAGAGAGAGAGAATGCGAATGAGTCATAGGAATGGGTGCCTGTGCAGATTCCTCAGTGTGGAAGGCACGTTTAATGACCTTAAAGGACGTACCTTTGGAGATTTCTCTAGAAAAAACGCAAAGCAGCAGAGCAGCAGAGCAGCAAGGCAGCAGAGCAGACCCCAGACAGAAGAAGGAACCCAAACAGAACAAAAAATAATAATAAGTGCAGAGGAGCTCCGCTCCGCTCCGCACTGCACTGCCACGCCTCTTGCAACATCGCAGGCAAGCAACTATTAGCCATAATGTGCCTCGCTTGCACCAGAAGGAAGAGAACCTTTCAAAGAGTCAACAAAAAAAAAAGATTCAGAAGAGAAAGAGAGAGAGAGAGAGGGAGGGGGAGAGGGAGAGGGAGAGGGAGAGAGAACTGCAGTGATCAGGTTGTCGATGGATAGATGGGGAGGAGGATGCTGGAGGAGCGCGCGCTGTACGATCCGTTGGAGTTGGAGAACTTTTGCCAGCATGCGGCTACTGTGCACCACAGCACACTCTGGGGGCACACACAGCCATCCACAGGCACTGCCACAGCCACTGCCACAGCCACAGCCACTCACTCGGCGGACCAGTTTGCCACGCTGCACGCACTTAAACCCAACCAAAGACCAAGACCAAGACGTTGGACAGACGGACGGACGGACGGACGGACAGATGGACAGACTACAGCGGACACTAGCCGGACGGACACTTGGACAGACCCCGCGAGAGGAGAAGGCTTTTGTATTTGGTTTATTTGTCTGGTTTTTTGTGTACAGGTTTTCTTTTATTCATTATTTTTTTACCCAGCGTCATCGTCCGCACACACACACACACACACACACACAGATACACACACAGAGATACACACACACACACACTGGTACGGAGAGCAGAGCAGCGTGTAGCTACTGTGCTACGCTTTATGGAAACCTACACTGAACGAAATCCCCCACCAGCTTCTGCTCTTTTGTTCGAGTGTGCCTCGATGGCACGGCGGCTGCGCGCACGCGCTTTAGATCCAAAAAAAAAACAAAAAATTCGTTTGAATTATTTTCGAATCAAATCGAATAATAAAGAAATCTGAGAAATGCGAATGTATCTCCCGTATCTGTGTCTGTGTGTGCAAAAAAAAATACAAATAAATAAATAGAAATGAATAAGAAAAGCTTTGAGTGCTTTGGGGCATTTATTATGGAGCTGTCCCCCCCTGCACCCCATCCTCACCCAGTCCCACTGCCGCTCAAAAGGCGGTTGTGGCGGCTGCCTGCCGCTGCTGTCGATTTATTATTTTTATATTTTTTTTTTTAGTTTTTATCTCCGAAAATAAACAAAACTTCAGGGCACATTCATCGCCGATCGACGATCGCCGGCTGTGTCGCACTTTTCGGCTGCTGCCGTTTTCAAAAATACTCTTTTCACGGGGTATTAGGGTTTCAGGCATTGGGAGGAGCATTCCTTGAAAGGTATTTTCTACGAATCTATGGCCTGTCTGCTTTAATCGGAAAGGATGCTGTGCTTAGCCCCCTCTTTGGGTAGTTTGGAAACTAAATTATTGCCACACTCAAAGCAGAGACATGTGCCTTGGGAAATCTGTCATTTTTGATAGGAAAGGGATACAATTTGCGACTCTGAAAAGCAGCACCTCTCCCATCAGAACCCCACCGAAGACCGTTCCTTCAGGCTCACACTTTACTGATGATCCTTATGGGCCGAGCTGTGGCTCTTTGAGAGCAGAGATCCTTTCCCAGCCCTGCGGAATCTTTCCCAGAATATCGGATTAAGATTGTTTTCTTTACGTTACAAAATATATTTATATTTTTTGGAATTTTTTATAAAATATATTGAAGCTATCAAAATATAATTATTGAAGTTATAAAAATATACAATCCTCTCCAAAGCCTCCGGCACAAACGGAGGTATGTATGCATAAGTGTAGTTCCCGTCACACACGGGAAGGAGCTCCAAGAGTTTTTTCTTGAACTTGGACCAAAGACAACACTGATCCTTCCAGCGATGATTGAAGGGGGCACAAGACAGAGGACACAGGGCCTACACAGGGACATCTACAAAAGAAAAGTGTCTCTGGGTACAACTGAAACTGAAAAGAAATGCAGAACGGACGAAGACAATTTTGAATTAGATCGTGAAAACTATAAAACACGAAACCACTAACTTTTGAAGACAATTCCGGAACGATTTTGGAACGAAAAATTTTGCTTTTAAATTTGTTCATTTTTAATTTTGAATTTGGAATTTTTGGTTGTATTTCTGTTGAAAAGTTTCAAATTATAACGAAAATTTTGTTGACGAAAATTCGGAACGAACTCCTCGGAAGTGTGAGCCAGACTGAATTTCCTATTCCGATTCCCAGAAGCTACACAAATCTCTGACAGAAGCTCAAAGTCAATGAATGTGTGATGCACAGAAATGATTCAATTTTTCCGCTTTTCCACTTCTCCACTTCTCCACTTTAGGGTATTCTCGAGTTCGGCTTTTCGGGGGGTCAGTGCTGTGGATGTTTTGTTGTTTTGTTGGTTTATTTATTTTTCTTATGCTGCATTTTCAAACGCGCCTCGTTAGCGAGACTCTCGCGCCGGCCACGGGCCAAAGTCTGAGTCTTGGAACTGGGTCTCGTCGTGGTATTGGGATTGGAATTGAGAGACGACTGGAAGGCGGGGGGACTGGCACTGGGATTTGGGTTTAGAGTTGGGTCTGGGCTTGTATCTTTGGCTTGTGGCCTGGGCATACTTGTAGTACGAGTAGAATGGCCGCCACATGCATATTTGATATCTTATTAACACCCAGAACAAAAAAAAAACAAAAAAAAAAAGGAAAAAAGGAGAGGAGAGGAGAGGAGAGGAAAAAGGTATTTCGATGTCACCTTTGGGGTGTCATACGTGGAATAGTTGGGAAGGTGATGATTCGAGTAGGTCGGTAGAAGGTTCAGGGGTTTCTTTTTGGAACAATTAAGGGAGATCTTAAGGTGGGCAAGGAAGCCCATATATGTATACATATATATAGGAGGTTCAAGGAGCTTATGATCAAGATCTTTTAAGAGTAAAATAATGCCAAGAATACTCATTTATAGGATGGTTACAGTAGGCAGCATATTCGAGAGAAATTAATAAAGACCCAAAATTTCAAGGAGCTTTAAGATACTCGATTATGGAGGTGTAAGGTACATCTGTCCAGATGTAAGCCATAGCTCGATCTACAAGAAATATCATTAAAATCCCGAGTACTTCTCCTACAAACTTTCTCCCCAAAATCGCCAGATTTTACCGCCAAAATCGCATACAGATTAAACCCTCGTGCAACTTCGGATCTTGGTAAAAAAAAAAAAAAAAAAAAAAAAAAAACAGCTACAACCAACAACCACTGTGGTAGTTTAACAGCCAGTTTAACCATCATCATCATCAGCAGCCGCAGCAGCAGCAGCAGCTTCTCCTGGCATGGCCTGGGCCATCATTCAATCTACCAGCCCTGCATTAAATGTATTTTTTTTTTTTCTCCTGCTCTCTCTGGGTTTTTATTTTTTAACATGGCTCGGGGGCATGGCACACCGTAAAAAAAAAAAATAAAACAGAGCCAAACAAACTGTATCTCTCTCTCTGTGGCAGAGAGTCGCTAACAATTTGTGCAAACATGGGGCATGGGCGATGGGCAAATGGGCGAGGGGCGATGGGCGAATGGGGCACATGTGGGGATGGATGTGTGGATTGTGTTGCGGTGTGTCTACAAAACTGATGACGATGACAACAACAACGCACAGGGGGATGGGGGCACAAGGGGCATGTGCCATGCCAGCGAGTCAGTCAAACAGAAACCGCATGCACGGGACAACAATTATTTGCTTAAAGATTACTTTGCTTAAATACGATTTATACAAAAATATATACCATCATACCCATACCCATACCCATACGCATACCCATAGCCATAGCGTACATACATATGTATGTGTGTACGAGTATCTACGTTGTTTGCACATTTTGCTAGATTTTTTTTTGTTCTTATCATGCCACCTCTCTAGCGTCTGTCTGTGGCAGCAGCGGCAGCAGCATGACCTTGTGAAGGATGTGGCCAAGAATGCGAGAGAGCCACAACCAAAAACAAAGATGAAAATGAAAGAAAGAAAAACGACTTTGCAGAGAGAAGACCAAATAAAGCAGCACAGCACAACAGAAAAACTGAAGAGTCAGTTGGAGGCTGTGCAGAATGGAGTTGCAGGCTGCAGATGGGAGCTGGGAGCTGCGAGCAGGGAGCTGCGAGCAGGGAGCTCGGAGAATGGAGAATGGAGCTGCCTGCTCCCTGCCGCCTGCCGCCTGCTGCTACTCGTAGATGAAAAGATGATGATGCTATTAAGACGAGGCTGGGCAACTGGGCGACTGCTCTTAAGAATGGGCGAAACAGCACATGATTGGGGATTGGGGACTGGGAGGGGGGGGGAAAAAGAAAGCCAGCGAAACGGCTTAAAAGCCAGGCAACCAACATCTTGGAGACGTTTCCGCTGCTGCCTGGCCAACTTTTGCCTCAGCGTCAGCGTCAGCGTCAGTCTCAAGTCCAAGACAGCAGCCGCATAAACTGCCAACGCCATTTAAGTCATAATTTAAGCCACATTCCACAGGCGATCCTTCAGAGATTGCATTGCGTGCGAGTGTTCGCGTTCGCGTTCGTTGAAGAAACTCAAAGATACGATACATTCATAAATTCGCATCGAGGATCGGTCTGTGTCCGTGGTGTCCGTGGTATCCGTGGTGTGGTGTGGTGTGGCATGGTGTTTCGTGTCTGTTTCTGTACGGATTTCTTTTCAATTTGCTTTTTGTTTACCAAATTACACTAAGCAACAAATTAATGAATTCCTTTAAAGGGGAAAGGAAGGAAGGTTTGGTTTTCCTTTTTGTTTTAACTGCCAATATCGGCCATATATAAGCCCTGTATATGCCCCTGTCGCCGGCTATAATTTGGCGCATTAACAAGTCTCAAATTTCGCCGAGGCTCGGCTCGGCTCGGCTCGGCTCGACTCGGCCGTTGAGTTATGGCCCAAGTCCTCTGCCGCTCTGCTCTCCGTTGGGCGTTGGACTTGGAATTGGAGTTGGAGTTGGAGTTCTCTCTCCAGACATCTCGTCATTCCCACGCATCTGGGCACGTACGAGCCGCCTCTCAAGTGCAGTTTTGGTGTTGGAGTGGGAGTGGGAGTAGGAAGGAGTTGGAGTGGGAATTGGAGTGGGAGTGGGAGTAGCTGCATCTGGAGGATGCCAACAAGGGAAACAAATGTCAGGGACTCAGATGCTTATGTTACAAGTGTCAGAGCCACAGAACAGAACAGAACAGAAAGAACAGAGTGGAGTGGAGTGGAGTGGGGTGGAGTGGAGGGATACACATCCGTTAAGCGTTTCGTTAAGTGTGCGCATGCGTGGAGATGGCTGGCTCTTTTGTGTTCGAATTCCAATGAAGAGAAGATCGAATCGAATCGAATGGAATCGAGAATGGGAGGGAGTATCCTTGAGTACGGAGTACGGAGTTCAGGGTGTGCGAGAGGGAGAGAGAGAGAGAGAGGGGCACTTGAGATCAAACAGGAAACATGCCTCGAAATGTACTACCAGAAGTGGGCGTTGAGTGCAGAAAAAAAGAGTGAGTGAGAGAGAGAGCGACACAAGAACAAGTGTTTCCCTCTCTATCTCTTTCTCTTTCTCTGTAATTAATTAAAGAACCATCTCTCATCCGTTGTAGGCGTTGTTTTCGGGGGCTCCGTCTGCCCGCTCCGCTCCGCTCCGCTCTCTTGCCGCATAGGCATATAAAAAGCTTAATTAAAGCAAATTAAAGTGATTGCCATTTAGTTTGAGGTTAATTGCATTAAATGCGAAACTAAAAGTCGACCAGCACGCATCTCTTCTCGTTGGTTCGCTTCTCCTTCCACTCTCAGGGAGTGCCGCCTGCCCCTGCCCCTGCCCCTGCCCCTACCGCTGGCTGCCTCTTCAAGGGGGCACACTGTGTGGTGGTGGCGGTGGCGGTGGCGGTGGCAGTGGTGCTCCATTTGCGAATTGTGTCGTGAGACTTGCTGCAACTTTGACCTCCCCCCGGCCACCCTTCCATGGGGGGGTGGGGCAAGTGATTCAATATTGCATGCAGCATTTAGATCTGATGGAAAATGGGGCTGTCAGAGTCTTGGGAATAGCAGTACTTGATCGAGAGAATCCGATTGTTCAAAGGTGTTGCCTGGGTGTTGAAGGGGGAAGTAGTGGATGATCCTTCCCTGAGAGAAAGTTGCTCGATGCAGGAGATATTCTTGAGAATTGAGAATTCTTTCTTTTCTCTCTTTTTACCATTATAACTCCCATCCCCAGTCCAGGACTAACCTTCCCAGACTCCATATAACAATCAGAAAGTGCGATTATAAATATAAAAATCTTTTTTCTCAGAGATCCTTTTTAATGAATGAAATTTCGGTCTATAATTGCCATTTATTTTATATTATATATTATTATATTTAAAGGAGATATAGATAGAAGTACCAAAGGATTAAGGATTTTTTATTACGTTATAAAGTTCAGGTATAATATTCCATTTTATGCAGGAGATTCCTCTACAGAATCGGGCAACTTTCAGCTCTTTCTCTGTCATATGGGGCCTGGGGCCCATTGCCATTTGCCATTTGCTGCTGCTCCAAATATCCATTATCGCATGGAGCTGCCTCTCTGTGGCTCTATGGCTCTGTGGCTCTGTGGTACGAGTACACTTGCCCCCAAATCTAATTGCAGTTTGCATGTTTGCCGGCACTTTCGGTCGCTGTCTGGTGGCAGTCTTCTGGTCTTCTCTGGAACTTAGCAACTTGTGTGCACATCTTGTCAGAACATAAATTCTCATTACAACTAGAGACGACAACCACACCACACCACACCACCCCACACCGCACCACCCCACACCGCACCACAACGATGTCGACGGCAGCGACGACAACGTGGCTTGTTGGCCTATGGCACTGAACTTTTGTGCTTAATTTTTTCGATATGCAATAAATTGAGTCAATGGCCAATGGGGCATTTGGCATTTCGCATATTCGCATATTCGCATATTCGCATTTTGGATATGGCATTTGGAAATGCAATTGGGGCAGGCAGGCAGGCAGGTAGTCGGAGGGGGTGGAGACGACTGTCTGGCTGTCTGACTGTCGTATATATTAGATAGTTTTTGACCCCCCCAAGGGTTTCGGCGGAGACTGCGGCATGGAAGAAGGAAGTCCAGCCAGGGCATCACTATGGAGGCCGGATGAGCATTAATTGCGTTGATTGTCATCGTTGGCTGTGGATGTTGCTGCTGCTGCTGTGGCTGCTGCTGTGGCTGCTGCTGTGGCTGCTGCAACAATCGCAGCTCTGGCAAAAGCTGCTGGTTGTTGTTGTTGTTGCTGTTGTTGTTGCTGTGCGAATGCGTTGAATGCAGTTCATTGGACTGCCTGCCAGCCTCGAACGTCAGTCGCATGCGCCGCTGTCTAGGTAAAAGTTCTATGTTGCAGCAGTCGTCAATGTTGCTGCTGCTGCTGCTGCTTGTTGTTGCTTTTTTAGACACAATTTCCGGGTCATTGACTTGGGGCATTTCTTCATTGAATTGCGTATGTAACTGCAACTGTGTGTTGGTATCTGTGTGCGTGTGTGTGTGTGTGTGTGTGTGTGCACAGCAACACGATCAATAAACGAGACAAGCCAACAGCAACAGCAACAACAGCAACAGCCACGCACAACGACGACGACGACGAGTTAGAAGAAATACGATAAAAAAAAAAAAAAACAAGTAAGAAATCTGTGGATTAAGCTACGGACTAAAAGATACCTCTTACTCGGAGATTAACTCTAATATATATATAGACAGTATTTCTGTATTTAAGGGACGTTTCCCATAACAGATAGTCCCTACAATCCATGCAAAATCAGTTCCTATAGCCAGAGGATCTACTAACTGCTGAAAAAACCCTGCAGTGATGGTTGTTCGACTTTGGGGAAAATATCTTTAAAATTGTAAATGCCACAAATGATTATTTTGAGAGAATAATTTTGAAAGATCATAGGATAGGTCTCTGGGGGGGGGGGGGGGGGCTTCGGGTACTTTCTAGGGCTTTCATCTGTACGTCTGTCCGTCTGTCTGTCACACTCATCCGCACGCATGAAACATACCCTCGTTCGGTACGATTAACGGGGTATACAGCGAAGAAACGAAACGAAACGAAGCAACAGCCAAAGAACTTTTATATTGCCAGAGTCCGGAGTCGGGAGTCGGGAGTCGGGAGCGGGCTCCAGTAAGTGACTGTAGTGGCGGTGCAGGGAGGTGGGGTCGGGGACTGCACTGCGGAGGGGGCGTCCAGAGGTGGAGCGGTGGGCGGTTGTTGTTGTTGTTGTTGCAGGCATCGGCTGTGCTGCCGTCGAGGTGTGGTGTGGTGTGGCGTGGTGGGGCGGTCAGGGGAAGTATTCTGTTTACGACTTTGCCTCGCTTTTTGTTGGAGGACGAATGCCGTGTGCAGTGCAATAGCAGAAAAAAGCAACAACGTGCAGCATGCAGTGAAAGAAAAAGGCTAAAGAAAATAATGACAACAAGTATAAGAAGAAGACGAAGAAGCGGCCGAAGAAGCAAGCAGCAAAAGCAGCAAAGCAAAAGCAAAAGCAAGAATGGGCCAAAGCCATGGCTGGGAAGGGGGATCGACTGCTGGAGTGCTCTGTAAACTGTAAACTGTTTTGGGGCTGGAAGCAGCCATGGGATCACAAATATCAGCTGGGAACAGTTCTATAAACCAACTAGGAACAGTTCAGAATGAAAATGCCACATATGTACATATGTCGTTGGAACAGTAAGGGAAAGGTTTTCGAAAAGCTTCGACTTTTTACAGTATACGATAATAACAGCTAGATATGATATGATTTTATTGTGGGGAACAGTCTCGATGGAAAATATTGCCAAATTGAATGTAGAGACACGTGCCTTGGGAAATCTGTCAATTTTGTTCGTAAAATGTGACAAATATTGTAGCAGGAGTTCGGAAAGGTATACAATTTGTGATTCTGAACAGCAGCCCCTCTCCCATCAGAACCCCACCGAAGACCGTTCCTTCAGGCTCACACTTTACTGATGGTCCTTATGGGCAGAGCTGTGGCTCTTTGAGAGCAGAGATCCTTTCCCAGCCCTGCGGAATCTTTCCCAGAATATCGGATTAAGATTGTTTTCTTTACGTTACAAAATATATTTATTTTTTTTAGTAGTTTTTATAAAATATATTGAAGCTATCAAAATATAATTATTGAAGTTATAAAAATATACAATCCTCTCCAAAGCCTCCGGCACAAACGGAGGTATGTGTGCATAAGTGTAGTTCCCGTCACACACGGGAAGGAGCTCCAAGAGTTTTTTCTTGAACTGGGACCAAAGACAACACTGATCCTTCCAGCGATGATTGAAGGGGGCACAAGACAGAGGACACAGGGCCTACACAGGGACATCTACAAAAGAAAAGTGTCTCTGGGTACAACTGAAACTGAAAAGAAATGCAGAACGGATGCAGACAATTTTGAATTAGATCGTGAAAACTATAAAACACGAAACCACTAACTTTTGAAAACAATTTCGGAAAGATTTTGAAACGAATAATTTAGCTTTTAAATTTGTTCATTTTGAATTTTGAATTTGGAATTTTTGGTTGTATTTCTGTTGAAAAGTTTCAAATTATAACGAAAATTTTGTTGACGAAAATTCGGAACGAACTCCTCGGAAGTGTGAGCCAGACTGAATTTCCTATTCCGATTCCCAGAAGCTACACAAATCTCTGACAGAAGCTCAAAGTCAATGAATGTGTGATGCACAGAAATGATTCCATTTTTCCGCTTTTCCACTTTAGGGTATTCTCGAGTTCGGCTTTTCGGGGGGTCAGTGCTGTGGATGTTTTGTTGTTTTGTTGGTTTATTTATTTTTCTTGTGCTGCATTTTCAAACGCGCCTCGTTAGCGAGACTCTCGCGCCGGCCACGGGCCAAAGTCTGAGTCTTGGAACTGGGTCTCGTTCCCCATACTGGAACGATTGGAGTTTTCGATGAGAACACTCATATGGGAGGCTTGGGGAATTGGGGAAAAGTGTAGGGTATGGCCAGGTCGACGACGACTGCAGACAAATAAATAAAAGGCCATACCATCCATGCACCCGGCAAGATAACACACGGCCCCGCAGAAAGAACCAAAAACGAAAAACCTCTCTCTGTGGGCACCACCTGTCCCCCCCGTCCCGCTCCAGACAGCACTCTACTGCTCTTCCCCGCTTCCAGCCTACCCCTCGGACCTATAACTATGCCTCCACAAAGCAGGTAACCTGATCGCCCGAGAACAGAGAGAGAGAGAGAGAGAAAAGCGAGCATATCACAGGAGGATAAGAGTCCCGTCTCCGAATGCAGTGCAGTCTCTTCGCTCACTCTCTCTCTCTCTCTCTCTCTCTCTTCTCCACTCTCTCTCTCTGTGTGTGTGTGTGTGGAAATCAAGTGTAGCAAAAGCAAAGCGGAGGCAAAAGAATAAGAGCAGCCAGCAGCAGCGGGGCTTAAAGAAAACGACAAGCAGCAGCAGCAGCAGAAGAAGTAGGCGAAGGGGAAGAGTAGAAGAGGCAGAAGAGTAAGAGGAGAAATAAGAAGGAGAAGAAGAACAGCGGCAGCAGCAGCAGCAGGAGAAGAAACTACAGCAACAACAACGACAACAACAACAACAACAACGACAACTACAAATCCAAGGCGTCACGGAAAACTCGTTAATGCAGGCGAAGATTTCACTTGGCAGCAGCAGCAGCAGCAGACGACGACGACGACGGGAGACCCACCTAAGACCCCAGGTCCATATATTGTATCAGTATCAGTGTGTGTGTGTGTGTGTGTGTGTGTGTGTGTGAGTATCTGTGTGTGTCTACGGTATATGTGTGTGCGTTTAACGCATTTTAATCAGCGTGTCGCATAATTACCGGATGCTGCAGAGCGACGGACCAAAGAAGAGCCAGAAGAGGAGGGCAGGCAGCACCAACAGCAACATCAGTGTGGCAGGCATAGAAGTGCAACAAAAACAGAGAGAGCGAGAGAGAGAGAGAGGGAGAGAGAGAGAGAGCGCGAGAGAGAGGGAGAGAGCGAGCGAGAGAGCGAGAGAGTGGGGACATTGGTACAGTGGGCCCCCACAAAAGAGGGGCAGCACACTCAAAATCATAACTGAAAAATGATGGATGAATTGTCGCGCTGCTTGGCTCCAATAAAAATAACCGTAAATGCTCTGCGCCTCTCGGGGTCTGTAGATCTCTAGGGGAGATCCAAAACAGCAGCAGCCGCAGCAGCAGCAGCCCCCCGCACACACACACACCCATCATAATCTCTCTCTCTCTCTCTCTCTCCCTCTCTCTCTGAATGATTCTATGGATCCATCCCTCGGATTCAATTCTCGCGCGACTGCAGTGAAAGTTGCCTCTCGACTGCGCAACCGGCGACTGCTGCTGCTGCTGCCGCTGCCGCTGCTGCCGCTGTTGCAACGACAGCGACAGCGACGTCTCGTGTCTGAATTCGAAGTATTGAAAATATTAATAGAACAAAACTTGTTTTGACGGAAATGCACTTTACTTTATTTATCATAGTCCGTCAGTTGTTGTTTTTTTGTTTTTATTTATTTTTTTTTATTTCGGATTGGATGTGGATTGGATGTGGATTGGGAATGAATGAAGCAACATGTGGAGAGGGTGCCCGGCTCTCTCCCATACCGTATTTATTTATGCAGATAGATGGGCGGAAAAGATAAAGTATCCCGCAGATAGCAGCAAGAAGTTGCCAAATGCAATAGAACTCTTCTTGAACGGGGGGATCGGGATCACTTTGGCAATGCTGCTGCTGCTGCTGCTGCTGCTGCTGCTGCTGTTGCATGCCGCATGCTGCAGCGTGTGTCATGGGGGTTGACAGGTGCGGAGCCGTCTGGCAGAGTTCAAAAGAGTGGAAAGATCGAAATGAGTTTTCGGTATTTTTGTGATGGGGAAAACTCCCCGAATGCTGTGCAGATTTCCTGCTTCCTTCATGGAAGGTTTTTTAGTTTTCAAAGAAAATCGAATATTTTAATATTTCCAGGCATTTCCAGGCTAAAAGGCATCCCAGCTATAACTTAATTATATTCTTTAGTAAATTAACACACACTTTCTTCAACATTGCATCCCTGAGGACCCTCTATGGATCCTTGCTTTATCAGATATTCCCTGCCTCTGGCACTTGACATCATCCAAAATTCGAGCTAAAGCTAAGCCTAAAGCCCCAACCCCACCAAACCCCTCTTTGATGGTCCAAAAAAAGAATAAAAAAACAAACAAAAAACACATCTGAGGCTTGTCAAGGTTTATTACAATGTAACCGCAGAAAAGAAGAGAAAAAAAAACGCTTGAGCGTTGAGCTTGGATTTTGAGGCGGCTGTCAGTGGAGTATTACTTGTAGAAATCCCAAAAACATGGCTTTGGAGTAGAGTTGAGTGGAGTGGAGTGGAGTGGATTGTGGGGCCCATAGACAAAGTTCAACTAAGGTTGAAACCATTTGTCGGATTAAATACGCGCTGCGGTAATTATGTGCTTCAAGCAACAGGCAGGGTGGCAGGCACCGGGGGGGCAGGCACCGGGGGGGCAGGCAACATAGACAGCAACGACATGGCAAACATGTTGAGAATGTGCCATCGAGAGCCGAAACAAGTTTTCAACTTTAGCTATATCTCTCTGGCTATGGCTATGGCTATGGCTATGGCTATGGCATGGGCTCTACAGATACTCCAACTATAGCTACGAACCGCAGTAAACGATAAGACCTGTGACACACAAACAAAAATACAAAATACAAAATACAAAAAACAAAGCACAAAAAACAAAGTGTCAAATGAATTTGTCAGACGATCTTGAAGAAGGTGCGGGGGGACAGATCTACTACAAGTTGAGCTCTGGGGGGGGGGGCAACAAACAAAAAAAAAACACCAATTTAATTGTGGCATTAAGCCGGGAGGAAGGAAATTGGAGGATCTGAAGGAAGTGGCGACGAGTGGCAGGGGCAGGGGCAGGGGCAGGGGCGTACCCTTCGATCGATAGAATCACCTTCCCATCTGAGCATATCACAGGTGCTTCCGTTCCGTTTTCGTTGCTCAAAAGCGGATGTCAGTATTTGTTGTGATTTTTCACCGTGTGAGTGCGTTGCACCTGTTGCACCTCTCCACTCCACTCCACTCCACACTCCACTCATTCCACACTTCAAAAAGGAGCAAACATCAAAAGGAACGGAGAACAGAGACAGAAGGTAAGGCGAAGGCAGAACGAGCCAGAGAACCGACGAATCGATCGACGCGGGATGCATACGAAAAACCAACCACAAGCCACGACTTCCGCTGCGGCTGCGGCTGCGGCCCCAAGGATCTCCTGAACCTGTTCCCAATTCCAGAAATGAGTTGGCATTTTCAGAGACGCACGAGGGAACGGGAACGGGAACGGGAGTGGGAATGGGAATGAGATTTCTGTGTGTGTTTTCATTTTCAGCGAAATTCATAATGATTTCATTGATCTGTCATTCAAGAGCTTCCAGCATGTCTGCAATGCGCAAAACGTATCTGTTCCAAACGGCGGGGCTATAATTATAAGTACTCTTATGCATTTGTATTTCTTAGAGATTAAACAGCCAGAGAGGTAGAGGTAGAGGGAGAGGGAGAGAGAGAAGCTGTACTGATAGAGGGCTTATCAAATGCGATGTTCCCCTTGGCTCCCGCTGGCAATCGATGTGCGTGTCCATCTCTGACAATCGAAGAAATACGATGCCACCTTCCAGTACCAGTCCCAGTACCAGAGAGCACACCCATATCTATACCGAATATGCATTCTATATGGAAATTGCATCCATCTCACAGATATTCATCATTCAGAAAATGATTCAAAAACTTGATTTGATTCATTGCGTGCCTTGAATAGGCAAAGAGAGAGAATCTTCAAAGGAATTTCATGGAATACCGATACATCATTCGTATGAATGGAAATAATAATAGTTTTATAGGGAAATCTGATGATCAATGAGCAGTCAGCAGCCAGCAGCCTCCAAAAAAAAAAAACTGCTACTTTCCATCGAATTGGCAGTGCCTCTTTCAATGCACTTCAATCAGAGCAGAGTGGAGTGTCTTCTCTGTGTCTGGCCTGTGAATTCTGCTCCATTCATCCATCTCAACTCATCTCATCTCTCCTCTTTCAAAGTGTGTCAATCAGAGCGAGTTTTTTTCAAGCGAATTGGCAGGTCTCGTGCAACAGCAGCGGCAGCGGCAGCAGCAGCAAGAACTCTTATCGTAGACGAGTCACAGAGCGGCTGTCTGAAGCACTCTCTGTGTAGTGTGCCGCTAGAGTCGTCCCGTCCCGTACCGTACGCTGATTACAAGTATATATTCATATTTCTTTTATTTTTGCCTTTTTTGCTTTTTGCTTTTTGCAAAAGCTACCCAAAGTGACCCCAACAGACCCCGGGGGCGAAAACGCTGGGTTATCACCGTCCAGAAAACATGAACAAACACACACAGAGCAGAGCGGAGCAGGGCAGAGCAGAGCAGAGGCGAGGCAGCGGCATCTCGGTAGCGGCAGAGGCAGAGGCAGGAGGCAGGAGGCATACACCACTCGTAATCGTAGTCGTACTCGTACTCGCACTCGTACGACGACTCGTATTCCGTGCCTCAACTGTTTGTAATTCGCGGTTTTTGAGCGCGCGAATTATGATTGAATAATGAAATGCCCCAATGCCCACCAACTGAGGGACGTCGTCGCGGTCGTCGGCTCAGTCTCCGTCTCTGTCTCCGTCTCAGTCGCAGTCGCAGTCACAGTCACCGTCCTCAATTATGCAAAACGGTTACTGCACTTTGCATTAATTAACAACAAAACAAAACTCAAACGAGCAGCAGCAAAAAACAATGAAAAACCAAGTGAATTTCATTTCGCATCATTGAGCAGCAGCTGACACAATTTTTGCACGTGCTGAGAGCACTTAATAGACGTTTCGTTTTGTTTCGTTACTTTTCTTTTTTGTTTTTAGAGAATTCTTGAAAATAGCAGAGAGATTTCTAAACTATTTTGCATCAAAAAACAGCTTTTTTGGAAATCTTAGAGCTGTTAAACATTCATAGTGTTGTCAAGGGCAGTTCTATTCGAATAGTGTTCAACAATTTCATTCTACAAGGGAACTCCTCGCATTGCCAACTAAAATCCCATCAATCCCTACAATTTCAAAATTTCTGGCACCTCTAAGGTCTTCCCAAGCCCGCTCCCAATCAGCTGTTCTTAGAGCCAAGCTATCCCCCCACTTATCCCCCGCTCAAAGTCAAATGAACGGGGGGGAATATGGGAAATATTTTTTCGTCACGACTTCCTCCCTTCCTTCCAGTGCGAGTGAAACTATTTTGCAGTTAAATTTAAATTAAGTACACAGGCACATATCTCTCTCTCTCTCTCCCTCTCTCTCTCTATGCGGCTGTGTGTGTGTGTGTGTGTGTGCTTGCAACATTTGATGCGCGCCTTCCGTTGTAAATTTTTATCGTAGGTTGTCGGTGTGCCACCGCCCGCAATGTTTGTGCAGCGCTTCGTCAACATCAGCGGCAGGCAGGCGGCCAGGCAGCAGCAGAAGCAGAAGAAGCGGCAGCGGCAGCGGTGGCGGCAACAGTTCTGTATACCCTGTACTCGTAGCTTACGAGGTTGGTTTTGATTTATGTAGAAGAAAGAATCGCTGATCGCTGATCGCTGATCGCTAATCGCTGACGTTGTAATATCTAGAGGAAGAAAATTGGTCGTGGAGAATTCCACAGTGTTCTCCAGAACATCATTAATCTTTTATCTTTTGCTAGCTACAATAGCAAACTTGATACCAAAAGTGGTCGAGATTGATCAAGTTTAACAATCAAATCGATCAAATCTTAAGGAAATCTGTAAGATATAGGACTGAAATTTGGTCTAACCATCGCTCAAATCGTTTGAGTACTATTGCACCCAGAAAGATACAGAATTTCATTCAGAATTCATCTAAATTCTAAATTCATCTTCATCAATCTGCCCACAGGTATTCTCATAGTCTTAAAACCTCTTCAAAATTATTTCCACATGTTTTTGTGTTCTCTTTTTTTTCAGTTTTTAGTAATTTAAAAATAAGTGCGCCGACGGCGGCCCCAAATAGCATCCGCAAAATGCAGCAGCAGCAGAGGCAGAGGCAGCGGCAGCCACAGCCGTTGCTTGCCACTGGATAGCATAGCCTCTGCCTCTGTATCTGTCTCTGTGTGTGCAACAGCATGCGTGTGTGTGTGTGTGTGTGTGTGTGTGTGTGTGTGGCAGCCCCAATCCAAACGAGAATCGCTGTAGCGTTCTGGGGCCCCGGCAGCAGCATCAGCATCAGCATCGGCCGTCGGTCCGGTCCGGTTCGGTTCGGGGTCCGTGTGTGCGCGAGATAAACAAACTGCCAGTTCACTATCAATCAAATACCGGAAACAGCTGCTTTAGTTTTATTTTGCCATAGCCATTTGGCACACCAATACGCACACAGAGCGAGAGCCGCACACAGATACTCTCCGACAGAGAAGGAGAGAGATACAGAAACAGAGATCCCATTCCATTCGATCCGATCCGATCCGATGCGATCCAATCCGATCCCAGGCATGGGGTTCTGTTGCATTTGCGAGAGATAACAAAAAAGAACACAATATTTTGTATATTTTTTTTAGTATTATATGATTTTTTTTATTTTGTAGTTTTTAACGGAACATACATTCTAAAAACATTACATAAAGTTCTTCTGGTTCTCATGCTCTCACAGGATCCTGATCCATCCATTCATCATCCTCTACCATCTATCATTCCATCCTTTCTATTCAGTTTTTTTAATTTTTAATATTATAATGAAATGTACAAATAAAATAAATATTCATTATAGTATAGATTTTTTGTTGTATGTATAGAGGGTGTGCCTTAGATATTTAAATTGTTTATGGTTGTTGTATCAATATTTTCTGTTTCTTTTGTTTTTTGCATTTTATCAACTAAATCTTTAAGGAGTTTTTCCTCTGTTTTTCCATTCTTTTAGTTTGTTTTTGTGGGGTTTTTTCTGTTTTTTGCATTTTTTGTGTGTTTGCATTTTGTAATTTTTTGTTTTAATAGTTAGGATTCTTTTAAGCATAGGTACATATATCTAGGCATATCGTATCGTATGGTATATATATATCATAGTTATATATAGTACATATACAGATTACAGATATATATAGCGAATATATATTGTAATGTGTTTTTAGTGTTTTGTTTTTTAATATTAATTTTTGTTTAGTTTACTTTACTCTTTTCTCGTATAAATTGTTTTGCTTTTAAGTTGCTAATTTGCCACTGTATGTATTTGTTTTTATATTTTAAATGTTTTGTTTTTTTTGTATCATATTTTATATGGATATTTTCTATACAAAAAAAAAAAAAAAAATTGTCGTTTTTTGCTGCATTTTACATTTAAGTTTTGCTTGGCTTTTCTTTCTTTCAGTTGTTCCTTCAGTTGTTCTGCTATTATTTGGAATATCTTCATTTTTTATGTACAATTCTTGTTTGCTTTCGGTTCCGGGGGTACGATATAGCATCTATAAAATACATTCATAAGAAACTAATTTCATTATTCCCATATATGGTAGAGTAGTATTCTCCTCTCGAGCAGATTTGTTCCGGCTACCAATAGATACATTTATATCTTTATTATAAGCACATTTACATACGAGTAGTGGATCCTGGTCTATGGTTCCCAAAAACAGCTACGGCACATACATCAATATTTAAGTTAAGATTTTCTTTAAATTCGTACAATATTTTATGTGTGTGTTTGCTACAACATCAAAAATGGACGTGGTATAATATTTTTCGACTACAATTTCTTATGCCATTTGTAATATTTCTCTAAAAACTTTTCTTTCCCGTCCCGTAGTATATGTATGTATGTATGTATGTATGTTGTATATAGGATTATATGGTACTGTATAATCTGGTGTTTTGCCTCATTTCAAATCGTTTTTCTTTTGTTTTATTTCTTTTTTTTTATATGAAAATAAAAAACAGGTTTCCTCTACTTTCGTTTTCCCCCCCGTACAAACATTTGTGTGTGTGTGTGTGTGTTTTTCGCATTGGAAAATTCATTGGAATACATTTTATACATACAAAATATATTGTTTAAAAATTAAAAATTTGACTTAGAAATTGAACATTGAATTTAAAAATTAAAAAAAAAAGAAAATAATACAAAAACACATCATCGTAAAAAGCCAAATATAAATCCCTAATCCTTTAGTTTTCCCTTTCTTTTTCATTTCCCTTTAATTAATTTCTTTTAATTAAGCAAAAAAAAAAATTGTATTTTTTTTAAATAACATTTCTAATAATTAATAATTATCTGTTTGCAGTCTTTGGTTATTTAATTTTTTCTCTTTCTTTCTTTCTTTCTTTCTTTCTATCTTCCCTCTTTTGTTTTTATATCCTTTAATTCATATATTAAATATTTTGTTTCGTATATATACTATATATATTTTTAGGGGTCGGGTTCCACCACATTTTTCTCCAGATTCCAGCTCCTTATTGTTGAATTTTCATTGCCCTGTGTTTGAGGTTTTTTCGGCTTGGGAAAAACCACACACAGAACACGGGATACTCCGTCAATTTCCTTTCCCCTTTCTAGTAATCCGGACTGGAGTCGAGGAGTCGCTTTTCGGGTGTGAGGTCGCCTTTGCGAAGGATACGGCTGGCGGCCGCACTGCAGCCATGATCAATGGCCTTGCCATTGGCCTGGCTCAAGGGTCCCATTCCTGCTCCTCCGATTTGCCCTCCATTGGTCGTCCCATTGATGCCTCCGCCGAGTCCGCCATTGGCTCCGTTCACGCCCAGTGGAACAATTGGCAGCATGCTGCTGGTGGAGCCGATGCCTCCTGCTCCACCCACGCCCTGGCAGCGACATCCGCGTCCCGCAAACCGTCCGTAACACTTCTCGCAGAGCTTCATGCATCCCCTCATCGGCCAATAGCACCACAGGCATGGCAGCACAATCGACAGTGCCCCCAGCCATCCCCATCTCTGGGTGCGCTTGTAGGGGCCGCAGGAGCAGGGATTATCCACGCAGGGGGTGCCGTTGCCATCGTCGCAGTCCATGTCATTGTCCCGCGCACAGTGGTAGAACAACGCCTTGGCGCAGCACAAACAGGAGGCGTAATCGATGATGGACTCGGCGCTGCACAGACACGTCTTGTTGCACACCCATGTCTGGGGCAGCGGTCGCGGACTCTGGCACTGCTCGCAGCGGCATCGGCCGCACCGCGGACACACAATGGGTATCATTAGCGTGGGATCGCCACCCATCACAATGGGTCCGGCTCCGCCTCCTCCGTTTCCGGGCTGTGCCTGCAGCAGCTCCTCCAATGCGTGCATATGCTCCTTGCTCGTCTGCGTCTGCGACTGAAGCGTCTGCGTGGCGGGTGTTGTGGCTGTCGGCTGCTTGGTGATGATGGGCTGCGTGATGGGCTGCTGCGACAATCCCAGACCCAGGCCCAGGCCCAATCCCAGGCCAAGTCCCAGTCGAGGCTTTGTGGCGGGTTGTCCTTTGCTTAGGTGATGCTGCTGCTGCTGCGCTGGCGTTGTGGAGTGCAAGTGTGAATGTAATAAGCCATCGGTATGATCGATTCCTCCTGCTCCTGCTCCTGATCCTCCCTGCGTCGCCGTCGTTGTCGTCGTCGTCGCTCCCAGTCGGACATGAGGTTGCTGCTGCTGCTGGTGCTGCTGCTGCTGCTGCTGCTGGCCAAAGGAGGATTGCTGATGATGATGCGGGTGCGGGTGCGGGTGCGGGTGCTGGTGCTGGTGTTGCAGGTGCTGATGGTGCTGCTGCCTCTGTGGCAGCAACAGCAAATGATGCGTGGTCGTTTGGCCATTATCCTGCTGCCCAGCCGGATGCTGCATGCGCGTGGCATGCTGCAGCGGCGTGTCCACATACTCGTTCGTTAGCCTCTCGGACTCGGGTCGCGGTTGCGCCAGTGTGACTGGAGACTGGGGCACTGGTTGATCAGCGCTGGTTTGGAAATGACTAAGGAAGTTGTTGTTCTCCGCCGCGGATGCTAGGCTCAACAGTGGCGCCGGTGCTGGCGGCCGTCTGCGGAAGCTCGAACCGGATGCGGAAATGGAGCCTGTGCCGGAGCCCGTGCCAGTGCCCGTGCCCGTGCTACTGCTATTCGCTGTCGCTGTCGATGAGGAGGCGTTGCTGCTGTTGCGACTCAAGCTGCTCGGTCGCTGTGGCAGAAATGTCAGATGGTGGATCTGATAGTCGGAATCGTAATCGGCCGAAATCGGTGATGCGGGTATTATCGATATCGTGTTATTATTTATCGTCGTCGCTGTCGCTGTCGCCGTCGCCGTCGTCGTTGCGTTAATACTAAGTTGTTCCTGCTGTGAATTGTTATTGTGGATTGCTGTGGGTGCTATGGGTGCTGTCGATGCCACGGATGCTCCTCCTTGGACACCACTTAATGCTGTCGGCTCCGGCGCCCTTGGTCGATGCACACGCGGTAATAGCTTCGGGGGCCGGGGTGGCGCCAAGGGATCGCCGCCATTTCTGCGATCCATGTAGTGTTGTACTCCAATACTCCCGCTACCGCTCCTCTCCTGCTACACTCTCTCGCGCTCTCTCTCTCTCTCTCTCTCTCTCTCACTCTCTCTCTCCCGTCTCCTCTCCACCGCCTCCTCTTCCTCCACAGCTCTCTTTCTCTCTCTCTCGCTCTATTGCATATATATCCTTTCACTTGATATATCGCTCTCGCTCTCACTCTCTGGTCTCTCAATGCCTTCGATGGTAGTTTCTGTCCTCGGAATCAGCTCGATTTGCCTTCATCCTTTTGCAGTGATTGCCTTTTTTGCCGCGATTGCTATCTGTAAACGAAACAGAATGGGAGATTTTCGTTAGTTTACGGATATACATGGGATGCATGTGGTATATTTTAGGGATTATTTATTCAGAGGACAGTATTATGATGGTTTAAGTAACTTTAAGCAAATTCCCATGCCTACAATGGTATTCCGAACATATAATAGGTTAAGACTTAGGGTCTTTGATCCCGAAGAAACTGCAAGAATTCCACGAATTAATCAAAATATCACGTAGATCACGTGGGCACCCAAAAATATACACAAATAAACCGAAAAAAGCAAGGTCTCTGCTCTCCATAGGCAGCCAGGGCGTGCCTAGGTTTAAAGTAAATTTTTCTTTTCTTTTAATGAACTTTTGACTCTTTTAATTTGTTGCAAATTTTCATCTAAATTTACGGCGGTAATGTTTTGAATTAATTTAAAGCAAACAACAACAACAACAAAAGAACAAAAATAGCGAGAAAAAGCCATGAAAAATGTTGGTCAATGCCCGAAGAAAAAGTATCTTTTATACAGTTCTTAAGATACATATTTATAAAAGGCATAATCTTGAAGTTTTTATTGTTTTTATTATTATAATAATTATATTTCACGTCAGTCGTTTTGGAGTTTCACTTGAAATGGGGGCCAGCACATGATGTTTTTGAAGATTATGTCTCTCTCTCTCTCTCTGATTTTTCTGCTTTTTCTGCTTTTTTTCTGAATTTGATGTTTGAAATTTCTATGGAATTTGTGGGTTCGGTTCGGCTCGGTTCGGGCAGAGATCTAGAGCTGGAGATCAAATTACTTGAGAGACTTTTACTGGTGCCAAACCGAACTGGTAGTGGTAATCTCCGTTCCTCTCTTTGCGCTCGAGAATATGTACAAACAAATTTCGAATGCCGCCCTCGACATTTGGTAACCCCCATTATCTGTCTTAATTGCTTTCACCCCACCCCGCCCGGTGCCGGCTGGTACTATCTGGCCCCTGGAATTTTATTTGATTTCGTATTTCCACATTCACAACTCACAATTCACAATTCCATTCAGTATTTCCGTTTGTCCATAAAAAAGATGGACATAACTTTCATTATTAAATGGCGAAAAATTAGCGTAAAAAGATCTCAAGATTCTACGAGTCGATTTGCATTCGCGTATGAATGAACTTTGAACTGGGGATCGCGTATCGCGTATCGCATAGACCGTTGGATCTGGGATGATGTGTTTATGATTATGGCACATTTTTATGGCAAAACAACTGTATTTTTATGGCATGTTTTTGTCAGATTTATAGCAAGACAACAACAACGAGAACAACACGAGGGCAAAAGCTAATCACTTTTTCTGAGGCCTCAGGCTACGGTCCATACGGTCCCGATCTCGGTCCATGCGGCGTATGAGTAATACCCACAGATCGACTGTCCCACGAGACTCAAAGAGAGATCTCGACAGACTGACAATACTTCTATAAGAGGAAGATATCTAGAAGCTCTCTAGAGAATAGAAAGATCTCTAGAAGGAGAAGAAAGATCTCAAAAGGGAGGAACAAGATGATTTCTGGGTGAAAAAGATCTCTAGACGAGAAGGATGATATATCAGCAGGGAATTGATCTGCGAGAGGATAGAGGCAGATCCATTCAGGAGGACGCTCCCTGCAGCAGACAGACTCATTCTCGATAAATATTTGCCTACACACATAATTAAAGAGCACTCGCTGGCGCTGGCAAATAAGGAAATACAGGAAATTATTTCCATAAAGATTGCAAAAGAAAAAGAGAAAGAAAAAATCGGACTGTTTACTGTACAAAGTATATCCCCATATCGAAGCGATAAAAAAGGCCAACGAATTATTATTATTATAGTGAGGCATACAAATTATTTCTAGCGCCAATGGGGAGCAATATCTACAGACCCAGAAAGAAAAAGGCCAGAAATAATACAAAAAAAGAGACAAAATAAAATAAAGAAAGATCTTTAGATACGGGTGGGAATAGTTGTGTGTAGGGTGCGGCAGAGATATTAGAGGTATAAAAGGGAGTATAGAGAAAGGAGAAAGAGAGATATAGTTATGGCAGATATTCCAGTGATAAGCGGAATAACCATGGCAAAGAGCAGTACAAGTACAGTGTGTGTGCTTAAGAGAGAGCCATAGGTGATATAGGTGCACGTTAGGGGGGGACTTATAGTCCCAATAAATATCGTGCTGATGGTATAGTATAGATCCACACAAATATAAGAACACTACGAAATAGCCCAAAGTATACGTCCCTCTACAGGGGGTTATAAAATAAAGAAAATTAACACAAACGCCCACTTATTGACGTCATGTCCGGTACTCAAAAACAATTTTCGAGAATGATCAACAATTGGGGGGGAAAACAAAATAGAAAAATCAACGAAAAAACACACACAACGCGGGGATCGGGGCCAGTGATTGCCAATAAGAAAAATACAGGTCCCTCTATATATCTCATATATATCTGTGGCTGTATCTGTATCTGTATATCTGTATCTTTGGCAATCGTTGGGAATATGCAAGCGTCATTCTCGGATTCTTTGATATATGTAAACTTTTTCTTTTTTCCTTTTTCCTTTTTTTCTTTTTTCGTGTGTTTTCGGTAGTAAATTCTTTTCGGTTTTTTCTTTTCTTAGTTTTTGGTATCTTTTTAAAGAATGAATTATAGGGAAAATGCTTTGATCTGACTATAAAAAGATAAAAAACTAGCAGAACTGCTAGAAATACATTCTCTATGAATGGAATTCTTATTCTTCTCCCTCTCTCTCTCCTAAAATCAATAACTAGTGGAAATTGGCAATAAATTCCGCGTAAACTAGTGGATATTGATCAATAAATCCCATGTGATTTGAGGCTGCTGGGAATCCCATTAAAAGGTGTAAATGTTGGCCATAAAAAACATATTTAAATTGCTTCATAAATTAAAAACAAACAAAAAAATACATGAAAAATAAATAATTCCTATTTTATACCCTAGATGAATGTTTGATGATATTTCGGGGCCTTTTGAGACCATTAAAATTATAGATATTTCTTTTTTTCACTGGAAGGGCGATTTTTATGCATTTTCGAAGAAATCCCATTCAAAATGTTGCTCAAACTCTTTCCTATTTCTAGACGGAGTATTTGCTGGATTAAAATCCTTATATCTTCTTAGTTTCTAAAGATAATCCAATGGAAATTTCACACTTAAATTACCGTTTTCATTAGCATTTCATGCATATGTTTCCCGCAAGAGAGATTCTGCTAAAGCTGTAAGATTTATCTAAAACTTGTGGCACGCCTAAGATTATATCCTCCTTAAGAGAAATACATCCTATCTCATTCATGTCTAAAGATAATCCAGCCGAACTTTACACAAAGCAGCGTTATACATTTCTACACCTTAATTTCGATTTTCATTCACATCCTCTTATATAACACTCATCGAGGGTATCCATAGATCCATTCACCTCCAAAATGTAGCCTCAATTTCTCATTTCTATTGACGTATTCCCCATCCCCTCTGTATCTCTACCCCCCTGCCACCCACAAAAAGTAATGCCAAGATTTCGATTTCATTCTTAAATTAATTGGCCGCAAAGCACAGCAGCGGGAATACAAATAAAAATACAAAACACAGACACAGACACACAGAAATACTCGCGTACACACGTAATTTGAAAACAATTTTTGTTTTTGTTATTGTTGTCTTTTTTTTTTCTTTTTTTTTTTTTTTTTTTCATTTCACGCTTATTTTTAATTGCGCTAAAATTCTTGTTCTTCTGAGGCAAACTTTGACCTTGGAACGCAGCAGAGGTAGCAGCAGCAGAGGCAGCAGCATCGCTGGCAGAGTGCTGCCAATTCGCATTCACGTATATTCGCGTATTCGTATTTTGTGAATAAAATACAACGAGAAGAAAGAATACAAAATAAAATAAAATGAAACAAAAAAGAGATGTGATTCAATGGCGCACGAAATGTGAAATGTGGCATTTGAAACGTTTTCATTAATAAGTGGGGATCCGATCCGCAGCAGCAGAAAGGCACAGACGGGGGGACAGAGCCGTGGCGGGGGCGGGGACGGGGGCGATGTCCCCCTTGGCTAATTCATCCAAACGATTCAAAAGATACATTCATTCGCATTCGCATTCACATTCGCATTCGGATTCGCTGGCTCGTTCGTTCGTTCGTTCGTTGATTCGCTTTTTTTGATGGTGATGGTGTCGTCGTGTCTCTCTCTGTTTTGTGTGTCGGTCCTGTGTTTCTGTGGGTTTGCGTTTGTTTGTTCGGTTGTTTGCACAAACAAGTGTCACTGCCAGTCGCGATTTAAATAAAATTATTTAACGCAGCAAAAAGAAGACAGAAGACACAAGACAGCAGACGGCAGACGGCAGAAGGCAGACAGCAGACAGCAGACGGACCAGAGCGAGCACGAAGGTAGAGAGGGAGCAGCGATCAGTGTGGACAACAGGAAAGGCAAGAACTAGGTTTATGGGTCGCAGCTTTTGATACACTCACAGGTACAGGTCCACTTCTCCCATAGACACTATGGGTTATAGTCAGACGAGTTGGTTGAACTTTAGGGGGGAAATGGGGCCCCCCAAAGAAAAACCCATAATCGCAAAGCTTTCGTTCGATTAAATGTTATTTTTACTGCATAAAGTTCAGCAAAAATGTACAGGCATATCGTCGAAAGAAAATTATAGGCTTTCCTGGAAACTCGAATAACCCACAGGGTTATCCTGAAGAATATATCCTAAATATTATACATAGGAAATGTTCTCTCCACGAACAAACATATCGTTGAAATCGAAATGCCTGTCTTTCTTTACAGGGTAGCCACAGACCCAGGCAAAAATCAAATGCAAACAGGTTATTCTCTCACTCTACTGGCTGGCTCTGCCCCTTGCCGCTTGCCCCTACCCCTACCCCTGCCCCTGCTGCTGCTGCTGCTTCTGTGTTTCTGGTTAACAAGTCGGCGACGGGCAGAGACACTAACACTTGCCCCTGCCCCTGCCCCCTGCCACACTCTGATCTCTGGCCAAGAGAATGGGCATACATACAGACAGACATACATACATACATACATACGTATTGCCTTATCAATGGCCATTTACCGTTTTCAATTGTCAAATTAATTAATACAAAATTATTACCCTGGCAAAAAGTAATGTCAACATGTGACCCAATTATACATTAAAAAAAACATGACAAAAATAAAATGAATAAAAATAAATACAATGATGAAATATGAAGCAGTTTCCTGAGCTCTGAAGAGATCAATTTTATGGCCTTTTAGGGCTATATTTTGGGGAGAGGCTTTCTGATCTGTATGACATTTAATCTTGGGAAAATGTATGGTCTTTCTTCTTCTCTCGGAAATCTCTCAACTTTCAAAAGCTTTCATTTCTGTCTCAGTCCATTTACCGCTGACAATCGTATTCTTATGCCAATTTTCCTATAAACACTTTTCCCATTTCGATTCCGTTTTCTGTTTCTGTCAGCAATGACGACACAAAGAGAGTACATTTCTGCCCCATCCACCCATCTGCACCATCCAAAATCCATCGCACGAATACCTGAACTTATCATGTCTGGAATGCGTGCACGAAAAACTGTTTTTCTTTTTGTTTGGTAGGTTAAAAAATATTAAAAATTTCTTTTTCTTGCAGTTTGTTCTTTTTTTTTTAAATTCTTTTAATTTTTTTATTGCTCTGATTTCCAATTTGATGTCAAGTTCTGGGGGCAGCAAAAATATGTATAGACAAGCGTTAATTTATTGAGGAAAAATATGGCAATAATAAAGATCCAAATATGTCAATGTTTGGGTTTAGGAAATGGCGCAAAAAAAGAGTATTTATTGATAAAAATTTATTTCATTTTGCTTATTAGATTGGTTCGATTGGATGCTATGGATTTTTATTGGTTTATGTATACAAGTGAAATATTTGCACTAAAAAACTCATTGGATCACTTCTAAATTTCATAGAAATGATTAATAAATCGAAAGAAAACTGTTTCCGTTTAGCCCTATTTTTTTTAGATCTGTTTTGAAAACATGTTGCATTTCGTGGGATGTTTGCTAAAAATATACATATGCGGATGCACACACACACACAAAGATACACAGAAACAGATACAAATACAGATTCAGATGCTCGGACATGTGTATGCATGAGAAATGTGAAGAGCGACAGATGAAAAACCTACACAGGAAACGCTAATGACTGCAGGCAACATCTGAAACGGGAATCCGGTAGAAGATGCTGCCGCTGCCCCTGCTGCTGCCACGAGATACAGCGATACAGATACGAGTATCCAGAGGGAGACAGGGAGATATAGATACGATACAGCAGAGAGCTCGGGACACACAGAGCCAGTCCCCGAACTCCAACTCCAGATGAGAGTCACATCAGAGCGCAGAGCCACAGATCATTAAACTATTTAAATGCCCAATCGAGAGAGAGGCACCAGAGGACGGGGAGGGGAGCCCCAGAGACCATATGTTGCATGCAGCAGCCAGCAGCCATCAGGCCACAAGCAGCAGCAGCAGCAGCAGCAGGCTAATAGTTTTCAAAGCAAATGAGCAGCACATGTGGCAGCAGCGCCAGCAGCAACAGCAAAGGGCTCCTCACACACAGATACTACCTAAAATGTATGTTAATGAAAGAAGATACACAAACACGCAGATACATTCTCATATGTAGGGCCCACTCCACAACGATAATTATCATATGATAATGATAATGATGATTATGTTCGTTCTTGGTGTCTGAAATGGTTAGGGTTTTCCTTTACTTTACACATTTTTATATAGAAATCATTCAAGAAACAGAGAACTCGGAGATCACCTGAGTGAGAGAGGGAGGGAGATGTCTAAGGGAAGGAATAGGAAGAAGCATCAAAAGAGATCAAATCACCAACAAATGAAGCGAAAACGAAGGAAACGCAGAGCCCAAGAAGGGACAGAGATGCTGGCCATCATCAGAGATGCCTCGAAAATGAACTAGTTCAAAAGAAATCTTAGAGTTTTGGGCAAGAAAATAAAAATAATAGAGAAAAAAAGAAAACTGAAAGAAGAAAACCCTATAAAATGTTTAGAAGAACAGACTCCAGATTCGAACTGAAGATGGAGCTAACTGAATGCCATTCTATTGTTTTTCCCGCCCTTTTCTGGGCATTAAATCATCATCACGGATTGCTTTTGGGAATGTTAGAACGGACTTTTGAACAGAACATTTCTGCAGGGATACGTAGGGATAGCCAACTATCGATGAATGCATAGAGAAATTTTCCAAATTTTCAATTCTCCACAATCGCTGGAACTAGTTCTTTTTGAAGACTCATCACTATGCTGCTCATGTTATTTATTTTTTTTTTTTTAAAGAGTTAACTCCAAAGACGAAGACGACTGCTGTGTCTCTGGTGTCTGGTCTTTCGAGCTTAGATCAGGAAAGAGAGAGATAGAGAGAGAGAGAGAGAGAGGAGATAGCTTCAGATGGCAGAGAATCGAAGGGGAAGACAGAGGGGGGGCCAGCAGCAGCAGTAAGAAGAAGCCCCATAAACTACAAAGTGATCGACCTTAAGATTTTCTTCTGCTGATTGTCGCTCTCCTCCCCTCCCCTCCCCTCCACTCCTCTCCTCACCTCGCCTCTACCGTCTGTTGCTCCATCTGTCTCCTCTTACAATTTTCTCTAGGCTACAAGCCAAAAGTATCTATGTATCTTTCTGTGTGAGTGTGTGTGTGTGTGTGTGTCCGTGCCTTTTTGTAAAGTAGGTAGATTTCAGGTAGAATTTTCTCTGCTGCTGCGGCTGCTGCTGCTGCTGCTGCTGCTGCTGCTGTGTGTTGCAGTTGCAGCGAGTTAAGTGGCAGCCAAAAAGGAAGCTGCAACATGTGTTGCCATGGCACATCTTCCTACTCTTAGGATGGTATGGTGGTGCCCCTCCGATCGTGTATATTGTGCGTGCAAGCATTCTAGTTATTTGTTGCACGTTGCACACACAAACAGACACAGACACAGGCACAGGCACACCTTTCCATTTCCATTTCCAGAGATCTCCATCTTTTTCCCCTATATAGAAAACCCACGCATCCAACAGATGTTCTCCTGATTTTTCATTGTGGAAAATGTTTTCTCCCCCACTCCCTATCTCTCTCTCTCTCTCTCTCTTTCTCTTTCTGTCTCTATTGATGATTTCTTTCTTTTGATTTGGATTTCTATTGCATCTTTTTTGTTGAAATTCTCAATCGAATCTTCGCTGTTGCAAGCTGCTGCTGTCTTCATTCTTGAAAAGGTGGCAGCACACACACACACACACACTTCCAGTCCCGATACTGAGCAAGGAGCAGGGGTTGCTGAGTCGGCTGGAAGTCGGTTATGGCCAAGGAACGGAATTGATGTGTGAATCGAACGGATAGTCCAGTCAGTTCGAGGTGTATTCTTATCGAGAAATATGGAATGGAGCTACATATTTGCACAAAATCAGATGATGGAAAGTCTTTCAATGATAGATCGATTTTTTTTTTATAAATTCCATTCCATTCTTAGGATATATTTACATATTTATCCAGGAATAGAAATATAAGTATTTATATAAGTATAGAGGATAAAACGTAATCCCAAAGGATTTACTTGTGAAGATATTTCGAATGATACATCCGAGTATATTGATGCATTTCCAATGAATGGAATGGAGGGGAATATAGCCAATATTATTGGAATAAATGTAGACTAATTCCATAATATATTTATGTTGGATTAAGGAAAATTGAATTGCATTTTTCCATCTACCCTTTTTAGTTCTTCCAGGTAACCAGTGCCCGCCTTTAAGCACCTCTTCATCCCCTCCATCAGTCATCTGTTATTATAATTTTGAAATGATAATACAGATATACAGATATACAGATATACCTTTCCTTTCCTCTCCATTCTATTCTGTTATATTCCTCCTCTTTTTCTGTGCTCCTCAAAGCAACGCCCACATTTTTAGGAATGGGACCCCAACAGTCGCTCTCGCTCTCTCTCTCTCTTTCTCTTTCTCTTGTGACAATAGAAACGGGGGAATACAATGAAAACACACACTAATAGAGACACACACGCACACACACACACACACAGAAGCAAGAGCATGGCAAGGAAGGGCTGATGTAGAGGGGACAGCAGCATACACACACACACACACACATATTATTATTTTCTATATATCTAATTTGCGTGAAATTCTCTATTCAAAAATTCCGCTCACATCCTTCTTACACGCGCAAACGCCCACACAGAAGCGGCAGAGGCAGCGGCAGAGGCAGTGGCAGAGGCAGAGGCAGAAGTATCTAAGTATCTGAAGAAGCAGCCAACGGTGCGGCAGCGCAGTCGACGACAGCTGGCAGTAGTCTGTATGTGTGCGTCAGCCCATAGACAATGATTTGCCCAAAAAATATATATATATATACATACATATATATGTATGTATATATAGAATAAAAATTGCAAAAACCAAAAATTCATGACATGCTGGTGATGACGTCAATGAAACGGCACACACAAAGTTACAAAGATACAGATACTACAGGCACACACCCAAAATATTCATCTACAAACATACAGAGATACACATACATATACACGCCGCCTAAACCGCCGGCATGTCTGTCTCTCCGTCCGCCTCCTCCTCCGCGCTCGTGTCTTTTCTAGCCGCCTGCCACCGCCTGCCGCCGCCTGACGCTCCTCTATTTATAGAGTCCTTGCCCCAAAAATAGCTGCAAATATTTGGGCAACGGCAGCGGCCTCCTTTTTGGGGAGGAACCATCCTACCACGCCCACCCACACGACAAAAGAAACAGGGACAGCAACCAAGAAGCAGGCGACTGTGGGCTTTGTAAACAACCTGACCCGCCCTAATGTATCCCACAGATACAGATACAGATATAGAAAGAAGGAGCACCCACATAGCCACCCACTGAGAGCGAGAGGGAGAGGGAGGTGCGTGCAGACAGAGGGAAAGCCAAAAGTTTATCAAAGAATGAGACCCAAAAAGTGCGTGACTTTCAGGGCAAAGTTTTCCTTGAGTGTGTAAAGATAGAGATGGAACCTCCACCTCAAAGAGCAGATACTTCAATTTGAATAAATACTACTCGATCATAGATATATCATATCATAGATAGATCACTAAGCCAAGGAATAATCATAGAAATCTTCACATTTCACACAACTTTGGAGCCAAAATGCAGGCTAGCACTGAAAGGATCTCTATAAGAGTGTTTTCTATACGAAAAGAGGATTCCTTTGCTTTTTTTAAGACTTTGAATGGGAATTCTACTTTTTTCTTCACTTCTTATCGGGATTATTCCTCTGAGGATGTAGGCAGTACTCCTATCCTATCCTAGATCCACCGAAAAGCTACCACCACTTTCTGCGGCCCCTCGTGTCACGCACAAGCACACACCCTCCAGAAAATGAAACCCTGCCACCACACCAGCAACCCCCTGTGGGGGGATGCACGCACTTGACTCCCCTTCTTCGTCTTCGTCATCGTCATCGTCTGCGTTGGCGTTGGCGTCTGCCTCGTCTCGTCCCACATAATTTCCTTTGAACCCCAAAAATCTATTTTTAGCTTCAACGAAAATTTCCACCAAAAAAATGAACGAAAAGCGGAAAGCCACAGAAAGAGCGCTGCCACACGCACACGCACACAAACCCACACACGCACACACACACATACACACACACACACCTGTAACTGTAATCCCAGCCAAAATTAGGGGCACGACGGAGGCGGAGGCAGAGCCAGAGGGGCTCTCTCTTTGACGCTTAAACTGTCTCGTGGAAATCGTTTTGATTGTGGGTGGACAAGCACACGCCCACACGCCCATTCTGGAAGGCTGCTGCTGCTCCTGCCGCTCCTGCTCCTGCCCCTGCCCCTGCTGCGTGGGAAGGCCCGTCCTGAGGTCACCTACGCAAACACATGGCCAAAACGATGCAAAGTCCTGGATAGAGAGAGAGAGAGAGAGAGAGTCCTGTGGCCCACGCACACGTCTTCCAAAGTGGAGATCCCGCCTCCAGCTCGAAGCGCCTTCGCTTATGGCTATTTTCGACCATGAATACTGCTGCTGCCTCCTCTCTTTTAGCTTTGGCATGTCCCTATCCTACCCCACGTGGATTTTCGCATATTTTCCATACGAAAAATGTTTGAGTTGCGACCTGCTGCTGATTGCTGCCCGCCTGGTCTTGTTGCCTTTTGCTTGTGGCAAAGGTCACACGGTGGCAGCAATTGCATTACAAATTCCATAGAAAATTACACAATTCAGAGCGAGACAGATAGAGAGAGACAGAGAGAGAAATGCCATATATTCTGCTCCATAGCATTATTTTTGAGTCCCTAAATACCCAAAATAATTCATAGTTGCTCACTGTTCTATTGAAAACTCCATCCTTTGTTTATTTTGCTCACTTTAGAGCAAAGGAAACTCAAAGGAACATACTTTTCCGATCACTTGATCTATTAGAACCTAATCTTTTGCTCACTTTATACCTTTAAACACACATGTTTTTATCTCTTATTTCGGGAGGAATTCTTTGGTTCATCTTTATGTTGAGAACTGCTAAAATCCATGAGGATTCACAGAATGAGCCCTGAATCGTCACCTGCCCCCGAATCCAAATCAGAATCCGTATCCAAATCGTTCGTTCAGAATGTTATTGTCCATCCCGTCACAGACTGACCGACCGACCGACCAACCGGCAATTCATTGACGACAATTTCTATAGCGATATATTCAGCAATTTGTTGTTTTGCTTATATATTCGTACACAAAGATATAGATAGAAATACAGATATGTATACAGATGGATATATATAGATGTAGAATGTGTGCTCCTGCTGCTGCTGCTGCTGATGCGGCGATTAATGAGCATTTTGTATGCTTTGCTCGGACGTAGAGAACGAACCACTTGGGTGGCACGTCTATCCGTCTATCCAGCCATTCAGTCCATTGCCCATTTCGCATAAAAGCGCTGGAGAGCGAGAGAAGGAGAGAGAGAGAGGGAGAGAGGAGAACAAAGTACCACAAAAGCTAGAACCAACAAAACGGAAGTGAGAGCTCGGGATGGGGGCAAGAGTGCACAAGTGCCTGCCACACAGTTATTGTCTTAGTTCGGCTAATAAACAAGATTTACCATGGAAAGAGCCATGGCTCAAAAGCTTACAACAGAAGCGACTTGCGGCATGTGACAAACACCCGAATTGAGATGCAAAAAGGATTGGCATCAATGAAATTATGGGGGATATACGACAGGGCGGAGGCAGGAAATTGTTTTCTTAAAGGATCCACCAAGAGTTTCATTGGAAAATGGAACAAGTATGTGCGATTTTCATTGCGAGTGGAGCTGAAAAGGGAGTCTGACTTTTATTTGTGATTTATCTATATTTTTTAAGCCTCTTTTTCACATAATTTCCGATCTATTTCCCATTGTTGTTGCAAATACTTTCATCGAAAGCCATCCTAAAATCATGATATTTTTACGATTCATTCTTTCGGGATATCTGTTCTTTAGCTCATCTTTTCGATTTCCTTCCATTCAAAACCCTCTTTTAGAGATGATAATATTCCCCTTAATTCCATGTACATTAAACCATTTTTTTGAGAGCTCTTTAGAAACCACTAACCTCCATAAATCTTCCCTTTTTTTAATTATAATATATCCCATATTTACTCTACATTTCTTTGTTATTTATGTAATTCTTCAGCTCGGGATGAATACCCTCTTTAGATACAAATATTCCCACAATTCCTTACACATTTATTTATATATTATTCGCATAGTTATTCAATAATTGAACTACATTCATCCAGTGCTCTTCTATTTCTTTTTTATTCCTTCTACTTCTGCTATAATTCCCCCTTTATCGTCTCATAAAACCCTTAAGAAAAAAACTACAATTTATTTATAACAAATATAATTTTCAAAAATAAACAGGAGACTTGGTTGTTTTTTTCGTGGTTTTATTTTGGTTTCTGCAAAGACGACGACGACGACAAAAATAATGAAAATCACATGTTTTGCTTGCGGCATCAAAATTGTGTTGCTTCTTGTTTTTCCTCGCAGTTTTTCTTCTTGTGGGGCGGCGGCTGTCACAGCACAGACACAAAGATACTCTTTGGTGTATCTGATAGATACTTTTACTATATATATACGTGTGTGTGTGTGTATGGGCCATGCCATGCCTATCTTTCTCTATGGCATATCTGAAAAAATCTCAAAACGAAATTTCATTGAAGCGTGCTACGGGCCGCCACCCGCCCCCTCTGCAGCACCGCTCCTCTGCCTGCCACTGCAGCACCCTCTGTTACATACTATATTCCGTATCCACCTTTCATCGAGAGTTCAGCAAATGTCACATGGCCTGCAGGCCGAATTGTTGGCCTAAACCTCCGATTTGTCCCCTACTTTTTTCCGGCTTTTATCTGATATTTTCGACCACTTTTTCCACAATTTCGATCATCTTTTCCTTTTCGTTTTGGTGATCTTTCTCCTGTTATTCTACCCCTTTTTCCATCACTCTTTTCGTTCTCATTTTCCGCCTCCTTTTCTTTTTCCATCACTTTTCCTTAAACATTTTGTATGTTCGTTTTCCCTACAAAGTTATTCATTTATGAGAATATTTTCTGCAATTTTCTATCTATAGTTTGGTCCGCTTTACCGCCTGCCCCATGCCACATGCCACATGCCCCCCTGTCGCCCTCTAAGCCTTTGTTTTGCAATTATGTCGTCGTCGTTTCTGTCTGTGTTGTTGTCGTCAGAACGTGTTCTGTTCTGGTTTATATTAACCATTCTACGGATACAGATACAGATACATACATACATCTCAAAAGATACAGATAGAGAATACAAATATACCGAGATATCTATGAGATACAAATGTATATTGTGAATTGCATTTACATTTTGGTAACAGTATTTCGTGATTATTCTATTTTTAATCTTTCTCTCTCTCTCTCTCTCTCTCTCTCTCTAGCGGGAAAATGCAATTAATTTGCTGTCATTTTGTTTTTGGTTTTTGCGGTTTTTGTTGGGTTTTTGATTTTATTTTTGCATCTCGTATGGTTGTTCCGTCGTTCAATCTATTCCTGAATACTATCCGTTAGATACTATATCTGTATATTTGTACACAACATTTTCCTTTGCCTATAAATCAGGTGGAAAGATCAGTAAGTGACGGAAGGCGGGCAGGCAGGAAGGCGGATAGGAAGATTGATTGAATTCGGGTTTCGCGATCTGTGGACAGAATACTCATAGAGTACTTTTCACCTTAGAATTCGAAAAGGGTGTCCGTATAGACTCCTTATGTCCCTCTTATATCTGCGGAAAGGATACCTTTCTTGAGCTCTTCTTGAGCCTAACAATGCTCCAAGAACACCTGGTCCCACAATTACAATTACCATTTGCTCAGAGAACTTTTTCAATGTATTTTCATCTGTGGAAAAGGTACCTCAGAAAGAGTCAAATATTATTTTATTCAACTCGCAAGTCCACATTAAAATATCCCCCCAAATATGTCTCTTTCTCCTTTTATTAATTGATTCTTTAATTAGATCTGTGTCGAAGTGGGGCTTCAAAAGGTCATATGGATTTATCTATTTTATTTATGTATACAATTTCCAGGAACGTTTGTACCACCATTATGAATTATGGATTGTATATTGCTATACAATTTTGAATTGAATCAAGTGGCAAGAGACGATTCTCTCTCGGCAATCGGCGGCAATCGCCGTGTAGAATATTTATGTCATAGCCAAAAATATCGCCCCGAAATACGTTTCATTCATAATGGAAGAAGAAGGAGATTCTCTCACAGAAAAACACACACATACTCATTTATACGGTACGATGTATGCGATATATAAATATAAATAAATAAATTAAATGCTTAATTTTTATTAGCCAAATAAACAGCTAGACAGAAAGACAGACCAGACACACATCGCCAGGCGGAAAGCCACAGAGCGAAACGAGGCACAAGATCTACAATGACGTTGATGACGCAGACGATAGAATATGATGATGATGAGAATACTTGTGTAAGGCGGGAAGGTAGTTGTATTTTTTTTGGATAAAAACTACGATTTTCCATGAGTTTAAGAGAGGGGAAAACGAAGCATTTGCCTGCGGTTATTCGAATTCGAATGCGGTTTAGGGCAAGATTATTCCAGCTCAACTTGGACTCTTTTAGAAGGATTATTTCAACATGTTCGTTGCATTCAAAGCAAATGTTGCCATTCGCTTATGGGAACATTTTCGAAAGGAATAAATGGAACAGTGGTACAGCTGAACAGCGGCACATTGGGAACATTTGGAAAGACACACGAACCTCACAAAAGGGACAGAGAGAAGGTGGCAAGGCAGGGGATCCATCGATCAAAAAAAGTAACGAAAAAAAACTAAAATGTTAAGACGTTTATCGGTCGAAAAAGAAGTGTTTTTTACGCCTCTCTTTTATTTATTCTCTTCGTTTTTTTCTCGGGTCTGCGACTGGCTGGCATTGCCACTGCGATGGCGTTTCCGTTAGCCTCAAAAATTAACAGCAAGCGAAAAAGTAAATAAACTTAAAAATATTTCATTGCGTTCTTCGTTTTTTATCAATCTTTTTTTCATTTTTGTTCAGTTTTTTTTGTACATATGTGGTGGAGAGGGGTCTGCTGATATTTTAGGCGTGTGTCAGCGCGTTGGAAAAAGAAAGCAAAAGCGAAAAGGTAGGGGCGGCCCGGGGCTGGGTCTTATCGAGCCACACAAAAAGTGCCATAGGAGAAGGGAATACGAGAGGTGTACCGATGACGAAACACACCTCCGCTTAACGCACTTTTTTCTTTATTTTTTCTAGATTAAACACAAGAAATTGTTTAAAAATAGAAAAAATAGAAAAAAAAACGTTAGAGAGCGAAAGGGAGACAAATACATTCTCGAGTGTCCAAAGGTTTACATGCCACAAAACAAAAAAAACAACAAAAAAAAAGAGAGAAAAAAGAAAAACTGATTAGAGGAAGAGGTACAAAAGTCTGTGGCTGATTTGTGAATGGAATTCTCTGTGGAAACGGAACGCGAGAGTGATCGATCGATAGATCAATCGATTCGGTTATCAGTCGTGTTTCTAGAATATATAGAATATATAGAATACATTTAAGTATTTCAGTCTAATATTATATTTTGAGGGATTATCTGTCTGTTTTGATTAGCAAACAGACAGCTGAAAGCCACAGGGCTTCGAGTTTTTTCTTAGGAGAGAATTTCATTGAGAAATCGTCATCGTCATCGTCATCTTCAAGATACATGTCTATCTTGTGCATACATATGTATGTACATATGTACATTTACATTTCCATTTCCATCTATATTTTCTAGCTATTCTCCTTCCTGCTTCTATCATTCCATATACAGTACGAGTATGTGGCTTTCCTGTTATGTTTCTGTGTCACGATGTGGCCATAAATTAATCAGTTATTCCCATGGATATATGTATCTAAGATACGAATGTACTATCTGCGAATATGTACACCAATTATTTATATACTATAAGAATTTTATTGCATTTCCTGGCTGAACAACAACAACATCTACATCTATCTACAGATACATTCTGAAGGCCAAAACGTGAGCGCATTGAAATTAACTGAAATTGCAGCACACAATTTGTATCTGTATCGCAAGCAGCTGTTTGTGGGCGGTAAGGGAAGGGAAGGGGATGGGAGGGGAGCGTAGGGGAGTGTAGGGAAGGGGGGGCACACTTACATTGATTTTCAATAGCAATCCGTGCAATTTATTCCGTAATAAATCAACATATGTATATATCCGCTAGATATAATCCTTTTCTGGCACTGGGTTTTCGTGTTGTAGATATACAAAAAAAAAAATGTAATCCAAAAGATAGTAGATACAGGCACTTTTTGCTGGTTCGGATTTCGGGGGTTCAAGATCTCCTCTTTTTTTTATACACGATCTGCCGATCTATATATATATGTGTATATATATATTTCAGATATATATATGTTTTTGTTGTTTTATTTTATTTAGCATTTATTAAAAATGATTTTTCGCTTTGCTCTTTTTCGCATTTCATTCACAAAAGTAAATTTAATTAACACAAAAACGATGACGCCTGACGCTGGCGTTGACGTTGACGCTAAGGCTGGGGCTGACGTTAGCGGCGACTGCAACTGCGACGCCAACTGCGAACTGCGCTGATTTCGATATTGGTCTCCCGCGTTGTTTGATTTTGTTATTATTTTTGTTGTTAAGAATAATAATATACGATTTTTGAACGATCGATCGGAACGGGAACGAAACGGTAACCGTATGTACGTCGACGTCGACAGCGACAGCGACACTCACACGATCTCTCGAGAAACGGGGGCCACGTCGTCGCCTGTCGGTGTGTGTGTTTGTGTTTGTGTGTATGTCTCTCTGTCGCTCGATTTTACGAGTGTGTTTGTGTGTTTGTCGACGTCTCGCCTTCCGTGTATGTGTGTGCGTGTGTGTGTTTGTAAAATATTTTTATGCAATTTTATATATATATATAAATATATATATATGTATGTATATATAGATGTTTGCTGCTGCTGCTGCTGCTGCTGCGACGGCGACTGTTGTTGTTTGATTTTGATTTTTTATTTCATTTTTTTTCTCTTTCAACACGTTTTTGTATTTGAATTATGATTTTGTTGCTGTTGCTGTTGCTTTTGCTTGTGGTTGTTGTTGTTTAAATAGACATTGATTTTCTTTGCGCAATTTGCATTTTTAGAGGCACATTATTTCCATTGGAAGCAGGAATTCCATTCAAAAAAAAAAACATTCAAACACAGAATTTGATCTCACTTGTTGTTGTTGTTGTTGCTGCTGCTGCTGCACACAGATATTTGTTGTATTTTCTGTTAGATATTGTTTAAAAAAATTGTTGTGTTGTTTTGAAAAAAAAAATGTGACCGAGTGGTCGGTCTTTGTAGGATTGGGTATATTTTCGAGACGAAGTCGAGTCGCGGCAACCTCTCAGCACGAGGCGAGGCGAATTAATGGATCTTGAACATTGACAAATCCATATACTTTTAGTTGATATTTTTGTTTTGCCGAAAATATCAATATGGATATTTATTTCGTATTTTTCTGAATTCAAAAAAAAATTCCTATCTGCTGTTTCCTTGTCCGCGGCAGGGATGTTGAATATTTGTTGATTTGTTTTGTTTTATTTTATTTTATTTGTTGTTGTCGAAAATATCAGTAGTGTGGATATTTTTGTGGGATAATCAACGTAATTTTCTGAATTTAAAAAAAAAATTCGACACGTCGTTTCATTGTTCGCGGCCCGAGTTCAAAAAATGTAATGTACCCATGATTCCCACTGTGCCGCCGCCGCCACCGATTCGTGAGGGAAAAATCCACTCGACACTCGAATACACTCAAGAGAGCGAGACTGCTTAGCAACTTAGGGCCCTGTTCAATATATGTTAGGTGCCCCTGTTATGTTAAGTGTAGGAGATTTTACGTTTTATGGGCTCAATTGGGGGGCGGGGGCAAGGCCGTACATCGTGTGTCGGTCTCGTTTCCCATGAGCCGCGCGCTCCAAACGTCGTTGGGATCTGCCAAAATGTTTCTTGGCCACATTGGCTAGAAAACTTACATATGTTGCTGAGAGAAAAAAGGTATGGAAAACAGGTGAAACGATCAGAATAATCTAACGCATGGCAAGTCTAGGCTTCTCACCCTTTTTCTCAAAATACTTTGTTGTAAGATCTTACAACAATCATGGCATGTTGGCACGTAAGGTGAGGTGATATTGTCCGTTTTTTCCTCGTTGTCCATACCTGCCCATAACCCATAACAGTTCGTGTTTGTGAGACTCATTTCTGTTCTTGAGGCTCCTAAGAAATGTTGCCGGTAAATCCAGACTCATGTTGTTAAGGAAAAGACTCTTTTTTGGCCAATGAAAATCTTTAGAATTCTCCTGTTATAATAGATCGATCTTGAATTATCGATTATTATGCAAGTAAACATTAAAAGTCATTACAACCCACATTTCCATTTACTTTTGACCCATACAATTTCATGAACTTTGATTAGTCGGTTGTTTTAGGTTTTTTTATAGGCCCGTTTTCCTTATTATTACCTCCAAAAGAAAGACGATTCTGATCAAAAATATTCTTATTACATTAGACTTTAATTTGCTAACTGCCTATACCTAAAAAATATAACATATACATATGTGGGTTTGATATTATTTTATTGTTGATGGCGATATGTTAAGAGCCGCATAAATTCAGCATGAATATAAATAATGATTATCCTTATTATTTCAGTATTTCCTGATTGTATAGATCGATCAATTTAGATTCGATTGTATTTTAAGCAGAAGAAATTTTGAAAAGATTTTCATTGGAACGAAACCAATTCTCAATCAAGACAATATGTTGCCGAGACATGCTGGATGCAACATGCTGCTGAGCTGCTGTCGAGAAAATGTTAGGTATTGAGTGAGATGTTTATGAGATACAAGAGAGCGAAATGAAGCGAATTGAGAACAGCAACTAAAAGTGGAAAAAGTATTGAAATTACACTCTCTCTTTCTCAATTTGGTACAAAAGCAGCTTATAAACCCCATAGCATCAACAAAACACTCATGTTAAACATGAAGATTTCTTAGCGAAATGAGCCAGAGAGCGTGTTTGTGGCGAATTGATGGAGTGAGAGAGCGTGTGTGAGGCCGGCTGCCGATCGTTTATTCGCCGTATCTGTATCTCTCTCTCTCCGTCTTTCGCCTTGTTTTTTAATTGAACAAATTTTTCATTCTCAAAAAGCGGCGAGTGGAGAGGCATACCATACCAATGTGTGTGTGTGTGTGTGACTTAATTATGTCTGTGTGTGAGTGCTATTGCTGAATGGGCGTTTTACCAGCTATTTGAAAGCGTTTTTAGAGCAGTTTTAAGTGAATTTTTTAGTCAATATATTAGAGAAGACGTAATACTAGTAGTTTATAGAATATATAGTTTTAGAAGACCAATGAAAAAGGAGAGCCAGATAGAAGCACAGGAAATCGCGTGCCATAGTGGCCAGGCGAATTCAAACACACACACACACCAATACGTACAGAGCCAACACTGAGAGCGAGCAGCCAGACCAGACCAGACCAGACCCACTCAAAAAGAGTGTATGTATTACAGCTACAACAGAATTTGTGTTGTTGCAAAGACACATGGCTGGCGATGAAACGGCCTTCCCTTCCCTCCTGCCCAACACCCAACAAGCAGTGCGCCGCGCCGATGGAATGAGGCGGGGTAGAGGGGAACGCGAATGGGGCGGGCGGCCTATGTTGAGAGCAAGAGCAAGAGCGAGCGACGACGACTTTTCGTACTAAAAACCAACCGGACGTTGCCGCCGCCGTCGCCCCTCAACAGACCCCCTCTTGTGACAGTGTGTGTCCCCCCCACAGACACTGCTGCTCCCTTCATCATGTTTGTGGAGCGTTGAGTGTGGTGGAGCTTTGTGTCTGTGGGTCTGCCTCTCTCTCTCTCTCGCTCTCAGACTCAGTCTCAGTCTCAATGTGTGCGTGTGTTTGTGTGTAAAAAAACGGAAATTGAAAATATGCCAACTTGTAGGCGCGCTGCTGTCGCAAGGGCAGAGGGGTGAAGGGGTGGAAGGATAGAGGAATGAGAAGAAGAGGGGAAAAGGCAAGCGAGGAGAGGGACGGGGCGTACGTACGACAGTGGGGTCGAGGCGAATTCATGTCAGTTTTATTTTTTCATTCATTTAAATTTAAATGCAAACAACAGCACAGTGGATTCCCCACACCACACCACCCCACCCCCACCCCACCCCTTCTAGACTACCTGAAACCACTCGTTTGTAGCCAGACTTTTGCCTACGCGGCGAATCCAAATCGGAATCAAGTTTTCCACGAATGGGTGTGCTGTCGCTGCCGCTGTTGCCGTCGCCGTCGCTTTTCCGGCCTTTGCGTGCATAAACTTGGTAATTTTCCCCGTCGTCAATTTGCCAATCACCTCCCAGTGCTGAGCAAACCCCTCCCCTCCCCTTCCCACCAGATACACCAGTCTCCCCTTCCCACACACCGAGTGTCGCATTTTCCATACTGTCCACGTTTTTCCCTCAATGAAATTTTCCTCTGGCTTGTTTTCACCAAAACGGAGACGCGCTGCTCTGCTACCTCTGCTGATGCTCTGCTGGCGTCGTCGCGTTGGCTGACAATATGAATGAAAAATACGCACACAGAGAGAGAGAGAGAGAGACACAGAGAGAGACGGAGAGACGACCCGCCGACACTGAGAGAGGCTAGAAAGTAGCTGCTGGAGAAGTGAGAGAGAGACATGGTGGAGGTGGTCGACGGACCTGCTGGAGAAGGAGAGGTCGTCTATGCGTGGATTCAAGATGTTGTTTCTCTCCCTTTCTCGCTCTGTCTTTTTGTGTGTGTGTGTGTGCGTTGCATGAGGTAAGATGTTGGGCCTACATGTGAATGAGTGGATCTGTGTGTGTGTGTGTGTATGTTTGTGTAAATGCTGTGATCAGGTGGGACCCCGAAATCAGAAATCATTCATACTGAGACATGAGCGGCAGCCGAAGAGAAACTATGAATGATGGGTGGGAAATACTGAGTGATCTTCCTTTATGAGCTTTCCTTTGTTTCTCTCTCTCTCTTTTTCTGCTTTTGTTCCTTGTACCACTCATCTAGTTTGAGTATTCCCCACTGCCTGTCATTCTCTATTTAAAACGAACCCAACAGTCAAACATCTCGCCCCACGCCGAGTGTGAATGATGTTGAAAAAGCAAACACAACAACAAGCGCTGTTGTTGTTTCTGAGGCGCTGGAGCACCGCAGCGAAATCTCAAAAAACCAGTAGCACTTTTCTTGGCTTCGACATAACAGAAAAACAACAAATGGGGGGAGGGAGGGGTGAACAAAAATCAAGTAAAATAAAATAAAACAAAAAGCGTGCTTTCCAGCAGCAGTAGCAGCAACAACAAAAGCGAATCATTTGAGTGCGAGCGACGAGTGTGAATGTGAGTGCTGTCTAATAAGCCAAGCCTCGAAAAATCAGAGCGCTAGTAAGCACAGAGATAATCGAAGCGACTAGAGAAATGGTTAGAGGGCGGGGGCCGATCCAGAGATTAGCATGAACTTTCCAAAGGGGAAGGGAAGTAGAGAAAGAGGCAGTGGCAGCGGCAGTGGCAGGGGCATCAGCATAGTTACTATGGGGGGAGAGGGCACACACAGCATACAAAATAGGCGCTCAACTCGCGCCTCACCCATACATACACACACAAATTCGCCGTCGTATGCCATGCCATGCAAATTTCATCTCAACTCTTTTCACGGCGAATTCGCAATGAGCCAAAGAGCATGGCGCAGCGGCGAATTGGCCATTCGGGAGAGCAAGCAAATTGACAACGCGAGAGAGTGTGTTTTCGCTTCGTTTCGTTTCGCTTCGTCGTCGTTTTTATGAATGAACGGAACGGAATATAATGAATGGAGGCCTTCGTCGGGTGTTCGCTTTTTTGCAAAGTCAAAAATGTTGTCTTTGCTTTTTGGGTTTTTTCATTTTGGGGTTTTCTTTGGCGTTTTTCTTTTCTGCTTTTTTCTCTGGTAATAATTTCTTTGAATTTGTATAAATTTTCGTTTGGGTTTTAGGAAATGTTGAAGGTGCAGTTTTTTTTCGGTTTTTCTTTGGAAAAATGCTTAAAGCATGTCATTTTTTCCAAGACTTTTTACCGCCGCAGACGATTCGTCGCCATAAATCAGAAAAAAATCTGCTCCATATAAGGTGTTTTTTATTTTGAATTTTTCGACTTTGTCTACATTTTGTGCTTCTTTTTTTTTTGGGCGTGTAGGCGTTCCACATTTGGCTAAAACCAGTCACAAAAAATAAATTAAAATTAAGAGCAAAAACAACAGACACACGAAGAGAGAGATACCCTAGGACTATGGATCGTATGGCACTAATTGAAGCACAAACATATTCCATTTTCATTGGAATATCTTCAGAAATAACATAGATACATCTAATCATAAAATCCTGTTGGTTTCATACCAGTTTTCAGCAGAAATATTATAATGCTGAGAATTGTGCTCTGCCTCTGAGTTTTCTTTCGACTTTTGGCAGAAAAACAGTCTAAGAACATTATTTTACGAATTCTATTGGGTTTTTCTTTAGACAAAATATAAGTACATACATATATGTATGTATAATGATACACATCGATTTCTAGAGACTTTGTTACGTGCTGCACAAACAGTAGATTCTGTGCAACATTTCATTCAAATACAGTCGAATATTCGTTATATAGAATTCGTAAAATAAATTTGTTTTAAAGTTTAATTTTACTTTACAATATTTAGTATTTATGTGTGGGAAGCTCACATTTATAGTTCGGGACTTTCCCACCTACATTTTTACCTTTATTTTGGTAGGAAAATAATCAAAAAATTAAAAAAAAAAAAAAATCGTTATAGCGAGATCGAAAACGTATGAGAACTCGAGTTATGGGCGTGGAAAAAATTCGTAATAGAGAAATATTCGCTTCAAGGAAAACCAAAATTCGTTCTAAAAAGACCAAAACGTACTGAAAATTAAGCGAAAATTCTGTGTTCCGGAAATAAATACGTTATATAGAAATCTTCGTTATGGGGAAGTTCGTTATAGAAAAGTTTGACTGTATCTGCAAAATGAAGGGGCTACTTTTCCTGGAAGACCTGAAAATCGGGAAATTCTTTCGAATATTGCCATCATGAAACTCAATATGCAGTAGCTCAATGGATTCAGATGCGGAGGGTGGAGGCGGAAAAGCATGAAAAAAACCACAATATCCTTCTCAATTGCTTTCTTATAAGCTGGAACGTTTACCGTTTGCTTTTTGCATATAAATTATCATTTTCTGATTAAATTCTGATCTGTGATTTCATTGCAGCAGAAACAACTTTGTGTCAAGGTCAGCCTGCCCATCATTCGACCCTCTTCTAGGGTACGATTCCTCTCTGAACTGAAACCAATTTTCCCATATCAGCAGATAGCACAAACTCAGGGGGTTTCGCGACACATATAGATCCATATTTAAACATTCAAGTCTCATTTAAGCCCCAATCTAAAGATAACTTTCTACTTTCACTGTAAATTGAATTTAGATTCCATGGAAATCCATGCATCGCACAAATTTCCTCAGAATCGCAGAGCACTCCATTTCGTGGTAGTATCTCAAAGATAAGCATTTTAGGGTTTTATCAGTCTGCCATTCAGTAGACTTTTAGTCACGCGGGCAACTCGTGACTTGGCCAAAAAAAAAATTGGTTTTTAAGGCATTTTTCAGTGTTTTTTTGTTGTTCGCCAAAACCAACTTTTGATAATTCCATTGAGTAAATATTTAATCACGGGCAAAATTTTACGATGATTTCCGGGTGCATTAAGAGGTTTTTTCTGGGACAGAGAACACATAAAAACTCAACTACAAATGAGAGAAACTTATAGGAAATCTTTCTAGAGGAAGTTCCGTCGGTAGAAATTGAACTATTGAACTGTGAGATATATCTTTGATTTTATTGGAACTACAAAAAACCTTAGAGAGACCTAAAACTGAATGGAACTCGTGGGAAACAGAGGAGAGAAGCCCCAGCAGCGGAGGAGTAGGTGTCACATGCCACCAATAATAAATGCATATTTAAAATTACAACCAAATATGGAAAAGACCCAAAAAAAACATGACTTAAAGAGTAGGCTCCTAAAATCAAAAAACCAATCCAAAAAGCCTCGCTTTCCCTCCCGTCGGAGATTTGCATATCGTAAAGAAGCGGAGAGAAAAAAAATAGAGAGAAAGAGGGGCCTCAAGAGGGGGAAAATGGCGGCCTAACAAGCCACACTCAACGATGCACAGCCCCCCACATGGAAAAACTATTTAAAATTGTTGGGTTGATTTTTTTTTACTGATTTTAACGCCTAACAACAAACATTTTCTGTGGCAAATTGCGGCAGAAAGCGCCGACTCGCCTCCGTTGTCAAAGAGCGGGAAAGAAGGAAAGAGGGAAAGAGAAGACATATCTCCAGAGATAAAGGAAATGATATTAGAGATAGAGGAATGGAGATCTCTGAGAGCGAAGCAAAAAACCCACAACAGAAACTGTAATGATTGCCATAGCTCATATTTTTCGAGTGTTTTCTCAAGGCGGGGGAGTAGTAGCCATTGGCCCCCACATCGAATATTCATAATGATTCATATTCATAAGAGCTCACCTCCCTCTCTCCCTGTTGATGGCCCGCCGCATGAAACGTAAGACTCAAAAACTGGACATATGTTTGTACATAAACTCGGAGACCGTTTATGGAAAATACAAACCCATTCGGAATGTTTTCTGTCGAGATACACGTGCCGCGACATCAAGATAAACCACACCCGAAACCCAAAGAAGCCCAAAAGATTGAGGATCGATGGCAGGAGGCAAAGATCTCATGGAATGGAATGCGAAATGCCAGGAGGAGTAGGAGGAGGATGGTAAAGAAGCCGATATACGGACTGGAAAACGCAGTAGAAAGATACTCCCTCAAGAGGGGAGAACGCAGCAAAAGGACAGCTCTTAAGAGTGAAGAGAAGGCTGAAGCAAGAGAGCCTCTAAAGAGTGAAGAATGGAGTGGGTCTGTGGAGGGGATACCCTGGAGGATGGCGAGTGGAGATGGCCGATCGGTAGCCACATCCGCTGTCAAGTCTTTTGGAAAATTAACGCAGTTATTCACGCAATTATGTTACGCAAACGAACAGCTCCGGCAGAGAGGGCCGCAACGGAAGGTCGGGGCCTTCAGGCCCATCCCCAAAACAAAAGCCGAAGGAAAGAAAAAAAAATAAACGAAAAAACTAAAAAACGAAAACCAAAATGAGAACTCACTTTGGCAAGGGGGGAATGGGGAATCGGAATTGAAATTCCTGCGACGATCAGCATGAAATGTGCGCATTAGTCTTGGTCAACGCCAGAGCCCCCGACCAACCAATCCTCAGACCCAACTCCAGCTACAGATACAATCCCCAGCCTCAAACGAGGCTAATTGAATGCTGCAGATACAGATTCAGATACCGATACATATGGGAAGAGCCTTAACCCATTGGGGAACTGCAAATATGAAAAATAAATACCAAAGTGGAGTGCCATTTTTACCAGAAATATTCATCCTTTGGTAATCCTCTTCTCTTCATAGGAAGTCCTTTCATAGGGAAATCAATTAAAATTTCTCATGATGCAAAAAAATGTATTCATCGGAAAATCTATTCACTGAATTCTGCAGAATTTTCGCGTTTAGCTTTCGCGACAAAAATATAATTGTTCTAAGAAAATGTAGTCCATTTGACAAAAGAAATGTTTTGGGAAGCGAAGCCAACATTTGACAATGTTACAGAAACTTTTCGTTTCCAAAAACAATTTACTCTTGCTAATTCTTTCCAGAATTCGTGGAAATATAAAATTAAATTCAATTTCAAACTAATATGAAACTTTCCAGAATTTTATTCTAATGCTACATTTTTCCTACAAATTTGTATACCACAATTTTTTAGTACCTTAACTTTTGTGACTCAGATTCTGGGAAAATCTTTGATTATGATATGAAAAATTTTAACAACATAAAATTTGAGAATATAAAGTCTGAGGCTCTTCCTTAAATTTAAAGAAACTTTTTCATTCGATAGCAAAGAACTAATCGAATGAGCGGAATGGAATGCTTCTCTGAAAATCATTGCAAATTCCAGCACTGGGAAATAATCAAAGATTTTTCAAGATTTTCATGTGTTTTTCTGCACAAATAAATTCTTTTTTTTTTTGCTATTTTTCCAACTAATTTTCTATACATTTTCGAATATTAAGTCCCAAAGATAACAATGGGTTAAGAATCATTAAAATTTAAGGCACAAAAAGCAAAAGTGTGTCGTTTGCAGGCCCTGATCTTGATTTCTGCATCATGATGCGCATTCACAGATTATACAAATTTCATAAAAATAAAACCCAAAAAGAAACAAAATACAATCAAATATATGAAGTATATATCACGATTGTCTGGGGATCTGGTTGCTGGTTGTGCTTTTTTTTGGGTTTATGAGACATCTGCGGATGAGCGCAGCGGGTCTCCATCTACCATTCCCCGTTCTCCAACCCCCGATCCCCTGGCTCCTTATCTTCCCATCTTCCGTCCTCCATTCTCTCCATCATTCAGGCTCCAATGTTCCATTTGAAGATTCGTTCGGCTGTCGGTATTTTGTGCGGCTACTGTTTCGAATTTCTCAAAGTCGCCAAATAATTTTAATGATCTGCCACTAAATTAACTTAAGAGCCACTCCACTGCTCCACTCTGCCGCTCCACTCTGCCGCTGATCTTCGTTTTGCTGCTGTTGCTTCTTTTATTTATTTTTTTTTTTGGCCACTGAAAATGATTTATGGCACATTCCAAAGCGAAGACTAAGCTCTAAAGCTGCGGCTACTGATTTGCCTCTGGGGCAAGAGCATGGGGCAAGGTATACGCGGAATTCGCATAGAAGGAGAGATAGAGATACTCGTTCAACCGTTGCTCATAGTGCATAATACATACATACTTATATCTTAGGGGTTAAAGAAGAAAATGTTTCAAAGAAATAGGTTTTATCTCTGCAAGGATCATATAATGTTGAAGTATTATTTGTAGTTTTTAAAATAACTAGAAATTGTTATAAATGTGTGAAATAAAACAAGAATCATCAATGGATTCGATATATTTTATACTCTGTAGCTACAACTATTTTATTTTATTTTTTGTATATTTGTTTACTTCATTTTTTTTTAAGAAAACATTTACCAACTGGAATCGGAAAAAAACTATCTGTTCTCGTTAAACCCATGCTTTTGTGCATGAACGACGGAGTGATAGATGAGCCTCAGATAATCAAGAAGATTAAAGATTAAGGTTTTGTCTGAACCCACTAAAACTTCAATGGTCTTGTTGCTTAAGCCTCTATTGAATAACCCCCATTATTAGAGTATCCCCATCATATAGAGTAGAACTTTGTTTTGGTACCTTCTATCAGGCTAAGCAGCTCCCTGAACACTTAAGGGATAAGAGTGGTATCAAAGGCTACCATTATCCCAGCTATCAAAGGCTACCATTATCCCAGCTGCCTTCGAATTTAATTAGAAATTATAAATACCCAATGATCTATGTTTATGGAGGGAACAAAATAACCTCAATTAATTAATTTAATAATTGTTATATAGATTATAATCTAATATATATAAAATGTATAACCATTAATGTTATACTTCAAAATAAAAAGAAGTAAAAAGTTTATTTAATCATCTGTAAGACACTAAACCTGTAGTTTTCAATCTTTTACTAATGTTAAGGATATTTGTGTGTTCATAAAAGAGACTTTCCATTCAGATTAAAAAAATTTAGAAAAAGGAACAACTAAAAAATGATTAAAACTACAAAAGATCTTGATTTAATCACCAAATTGTTTGCTTTTTGAAAGATCTATAGGAGGATTTCCTTCGACTTACCTTTAGAACCATTCTAAATGGCTTTGAATGTGGTAATTATTGTTGAAAGGCCAATGTTTGTTGAGTTAATTCTCAAAATATTTTAATATTCTATTTGTAAGATCTGCATATAAGACACTGCCCCATTTGTTTAATATTTTGTACTATTTTATAATTGTTGTAAATGTGGTAAAAAATGTTTAAAAAAATGTAGATTTAATTCCCAAAATCGTTAATTAAAGGACCTATAATACACTTGTCTTAAGCAAATATTTATCAGTATTCTATAAAATTCGAAAATGTTTCAAGCATTTGTAGCAACTGTGTCTAAATGTGTCTAATTTGAAAGGGTTATAAGACCCCTCCGCGCCCCTAGTCTGTGGCTAATCTGTGGCACTGTCAAAATTTTTAAAAAGTGTTATTGAAAGTTAAATGTTTACCATTCCCAAGAGACTTTCTCTAAGTACACTTTCACCTCTTGTTAAACTTTTGGCATCACTTCAGAGTAAGGCATTCGATGGAAGAAAAGTTTCAATTGCCATTGACAGGAGCACTTCTTAATAAACGAATGATTATATACATATATATAGTGTATGTAGGATGCAGATACAATGGAGTGATATTGCTAATGATAACAGGAAAGGGCACTCACCAATTTCGGGGAAACTTCAGCGAGAGCAGAGCAGAGTGCTTCCTTCTAGTTCTACGAATTCGGATTTGTTGATAAAAGAGGTCCTTTCGTTCGGGTTCTTCGTATTCGATTCGATTTGATTGGACTGATAGATGGATGGTCGAATGTTCCTTTTGATTTGATTTTATTTTCGAGTATATTTTGATTGGCAATTGTTTTGGGGAGAGAGTTTGTTTTTGGTTTGTTTTTGCGGCAACTGTACTTTGGAAGCGCCTCTTTGTGGATTAATTTGTTTCGATTAATTGATTGATCCAATGCATGGATTTATGCAATATTTCACTAGAGTCTCAATATGTTTTTAATAATAATGCAATCAAATACAATTGTTTTATTTGATACTTAAAAAAAATGTTTTTTTGTGGGTGTGAAACACTTTTGAGGCTGCACTTTTTGGGGATTACCCATACGCAGGGGTGTATCCTTTATATGTGGGTTCCTGTTTCGCTTGTTTTTTTTCTCTCTCTTCTTGGGACGATATACTATAGGTGTATATATATATATATACTATATCTGATGAGTGGCAAGTACTGGCTGTTCCAAAAGTATTATCTTTGATTTTGTAATAGGAGGAGATGCCACGTTGAATGCAGCCTGACGCTTGTCCAATGACTGAGACACCGATGCAAAACACGACTCTTGCATCGGGGCTGCAGCAGTCAGCAGCCAGCAGAAGCTAATTCGGACGCCACACGAGGCCCCACACGACAGGATCCCGAAGAGCTGCTCGTGCTGCACGCTGCGTGGGCCATGCGACTCCTCCGTTCGTGTGGCAGGCAGCGGCCAGGCAGCAGAGCTTCGGACTAATCCGGAGACTGCGACTGCTGTTCCTGTGGTCCATCGTGGTCCTGTTGCTGCTGCCACGGGGATCTCTTCCTACGACTGCTTTTGCTGCTGACCCTGCCCCACACCCCCCCGTGTGGCAGCAGCCAATGGGGCCACCGCTTTCAAGGTCATGCAGCCATATATTTGACGGCCATTTTGAATGCACTGCCGCCCACATGCCACACACCCCCGCGGCGCTCTGTGGTACGGCTGCTGACTGCATTTCCTGCCCAATGGCGCTGCCTCCAATGTCCTTGCTGCCTGGCAACATCCATCGGGTAGGCGTGACCTCGACATTGACTGCTGCTGCTGCCTTGCCACTGGGGGTTGCAAGGTCGCCCGCCCAGCTGATGGCCAGAGTTGCCGCCCCACACAGCACACACCACACAGCAGCTATGCAATCGAATGATTCGATTATGGGATGGAACAAGATTGTTGCGCCTCCCGCCTCGCAATTAAATTCGAACAGTCATTTCATTTACTGTCTCTTCCCCTGCCCCGACCTCAGCCTCAGCCCCGGCCCCAGCCCCTGCCCCGACCATAAATTAATCAAGAAGAAGAACAATAAAGATTCCAATATTCCAATGCCCGAAACGACATCCGGTCAGGCAAATGCGGCACCAAATTTGGTTGCCACTTCACAACGAGGCAACACCATATGGAAAGAGATATCCAGATAGAGATATCTATATCTATACACTTTATAATGAAACAATGAAAATAAATGATGAAGAAAGAATATATATGTATTTAAGAAAAGGAGTAAGGCTTTGTTTGGGGGACTCTAAAAAAAAAATGGGATACTTTTTTGAGGAGAAAATAAATGTAAATTGAATCTAATTTCTTTCAGATTTTTTATTTGAATATTTGGGGTATGAGAAGTGGAAGGGAAATAATATTGGAGGAGTTATGAATGATGGAAACTGAAATTGAAAGGATACGGGGACTGTCTTTTAAGTCCGTAGGCTTGCATATTTTTTGTAGGATGACAAGATTGGCATTTTTTATCCGTAGAACTTTTTATTCCACGGTAGCGTGTTATATGATTTAACGATACACCAAAAATTCATCTTTGGAGAAAGCTGAAATTCCATGACATGATTTTCAACGATTTTTTGCGATTGTCGAAGTGGATTATCAAGACAAGAATGTTTCTATAAAGCACTCGTTTCAGAGGAGTGGACAAAGGGCTTTAAAGAATGGTTTTTTGATTGGTTTCAGCCGATGCAAATGTGGAGAGTATTTTGAAAAGCAATAAAAACATATTTAATAATATTTTTTTGGTCCTTCACTGTAAAGATACGCGATTAAAAGACAGCCTACGCATTCGTGTTACGAATTGAAATGGAAATTTACTAGAGCTATTTTAGATCCTAGAATCATTGTTTTCCTCTCGTTCAGGGAATTCTAGGATGGGTATGACTGCCTTTTTTTATTATTATTATTATATTTATATATTTTATATTCATTCAAAAGAAAGCCTTGGCCGTAATTCATGCGAAAACTCACCTCTTGCTGGGGAATACTACCTGAAAAACAGCCAAAATAAATTTAATTTAATTTTATTCTCAGCAGCATTAAGATATAATATAAAGATAATGCTCCGAAGAGGCTCCCCTCTCCCGGTCTATCCCTCTGTGTGGAGTGTGTCCCTCCGAGGAGTGCTCTTGCCACAGTTAAAATATTTCCTATAAAGAACGCGCAGCTCCCAGCAAAGTCACTGGAACCATACATATCTCATCCAAAGCTTAGAGCACTACCAAATGGAATGCCAAAGGTCTCCATCATCCGTCGCCTTCATTGTTGTGCCACACAAAAATTGAAATGCCAAGCAAAATGTTGAATCATTTGATCGCATATCGTAGCCACAAAAAAATGGTCTGCCATTCAATAAAGACACAAAACATATATCGTACGAAACAACACACACACACACACATACATACGTACTCGTGTGTGTACACACAATATATGTAGATACATATATACTTACGAAAAACGTATAAAAATAAGTACGAAAAAAAGAATAAAAATAAATGAAATTTCATTGAATGTTTCTCAATGAAAAAGAAAACCAAAAAGAAAGATGTATCAAAAGTTGAGGTCTGAGTTGAGGCTTTTCTTGCTGGTGCAATAAATTTTCGAGTGTCTGACGTCACAAGTGTCCTAGATAATCGGCATAATGCGGCAGAGAGGTAATGTGTTGGTGTGGCATCGAGGTGAATCGCATAAACATGAACTCGGGGGCAATTTTCGACAGCAAACAAGAACAAACACGCACGCACGTGCAAAAACAAAAAACAAAAATACATACATACATACATACATATGTACATGCTATTTATTTGGAAAACATTCGGAAAACGGATGTTCTCTTTTGGATTTTGGATTTCTAGCCTTTAAGCAGATCCGTTCCCAATGCCGTTTCCGCTTGACGCCGTAATTGATGGCAATGGGAAGCACTGTAAACATTTTTTCCAGTGGGATTTCCGCACAAAAGGTGATTTTCGGAGGGAGAACGATCTTGCTCGAATATAATTTTCTATTTTGTATTCTGCTGGAAAAAAGACCAATTATCAAGTGTTTCTGCAAATGTGAATGGATTGAATAATTTAAAATAGAATTTTCCTTTTCAAAAAGAGCTAAGCAGTTATTTTCGTAGTATTTTCAAGCCAAATTAATTGCTTTACGTTTATAAATATCTATAATACAATTAAGGAAAATCATTTAATTTTCTAGATTTTAAATGGTATTTAAAATCTGTCAAATCATTTATTTTTTGTAGATTTGTAGGTGGATTGTTGACATAAAATACACAAAAATAAAAATACAAGTTTTTACAAAATAAAGTAAATATTTTCCATTTTTGACCATTTTCTATTCCTCTGAATGAATTTTGTAAATTTACATTTGACTTTTATTTCTCCTTTCCATTCATTACACTCCCACTCTCTCGCAAACACACACATACACACACACACAGAGATAAATAGAGAGCGAGAGAGAGATTGCTGCCCAGGGACGTAGCGAAGAGGAATGGGGGTGGGAAATGCCTGCTAAGCATTTAAGCTGGCAGGCTCAAGTGGCCCTGGATTGAGTTGTCCTCCACATCCACATCCACATCCCCGACCACCTCCACCTCCACCGCCGTTGCCCGACCCCACCATTCGCTTCGTTTTTCTCAATGAACCAATGCCACCCACACAATACACAATGGGCCGCAGGGCGGCAGCAGCAGCAGCAGCATCGTTGTGGGACGAGAACTTACCTACCACAGCCGCAACGCCTGTTGCCCTAGTTCCACACACAGAGCCCTTTGTGGACGCCATTTTGATGGTTTTCGCCTTGTGAATGAAAATCAACGTGCAACCTCGCTCTGCACCCTGTGTCTCTTTCCAGCGCGCGCTCTCTCTCTCTCTCTCACACATTTTATGACGGCATTTATAACGGTTTGGGGTTTTTTTTTTTCGCCAGCCCATACGTTTGACGAGTGGGGGGGGGGGGGGGGTCGCGGGGTGAGCAAGTCATTCTTGAATCTACTACACGCACGCACTCGCAGATACAGAGAGGGCCACCAGCAGCCAGTGTTTGTGTGTGTATGTGTGTGTGGACCCCAAGGCAATCTTGGCCAAGAAAATCAATGAATGAACATAGAGACACGTAGCCAACGATGTACATACATACATATGTATGTATATCCATGAGTACATACATATATTTTACTCAATGAAAAGAACACTTGAACACACACACAGACTTCATGCGCATTAAATTTGGCCAAAAGAAAACTGCTCCTTCTATCAAATTCTTGGCGCACCTCCTCTCACACCGACACAAACACTCCCGCACAGGCACCTGCTACGTGCCAAAATCAACGTAATACGATACTAAAACGCCATCGCATGGAAATATACATGCAATAAAATAAGTGTTGAATTTATTGCACAATATCATATTACTGCACTTGTTATTACGCACTTTAACTTTTATTGCACTTTTCCAATTGCTTTTTTCTTCGAACCGCCATTCCGATCATTGCTGTGCCTTGAACGTGGCAGGGCTGGAGAGTTGCATGTGCATATCGATATGCAGCCTGATGTTTATGTTACATAATATTGCTGATCATTGAAATTTGATGTTTTTTATAGTGCTTTATTTTTTTGGCGTAATATCTTGCTAAAGTTTTCGTATGAAACTTACCTTTCAGCATTCTTTCCACCTATCGATAGGCTGCAACCGACAGATAGAGATCTCAGGATCTTCTCTGCTGCCTTGCCGCCTTTATTGTTGTGTAATTCCTAGCTTAATTTCCTGGATCGTATTGCTTAATCCTTTCAAACTGATCGTTCATTTTTATTTTCCCGCATCGATAGGCTGTTTACCTATCGATAGCTGACACGATCATGAAGCTGCGTCTGCAGCCCTGCCGCCTGCCCGCCTGCTCGCTTTAATTGTTGTTTTTCCTGGGAATATCTGGCTTAAGCATCCCATTTAATGGTTGCACTTCACAAAACATTACCTCGAGGACAAATACCCGGACCCGGGCACACTTGAGCTCATTCAGGACAACGCAGCAGCACATTTGAAGGACTCTTGCAGGCAGCATTTGCGTCATTCACAAAAACGGCTCTGGGACATGGTTATGAATTCTGTATGTGGCGCATACCGATGCTGCGACACAATCGTCCTTCCCAGGCGTAGGTTGAACGAACTTCTGGGTCTGACCTAGTTTTTTGGCTGCAGCAGCAGCAGCAGTCCGTTGCCAGGCGGTCGCGACGGACGACGGACGACAACGACGGCGTCAGGCTCCTCCATTCATCGGCATCCTTGTCGCGTTCAATGACACAGCCCCAGAAGCAGAAACACTAGCACCAGCAGCAGCAGCAGCACCAGCAGCAGCGTCATCAGAGGCAGGAGACTGTGGCAGAAGCCACTGCGGTGGCGTGGCTATGAATGAAAAAGGGCATCAACGGCTTCTGCTGCTTTTGCAGTTCTTTGCGCATGCCAAGTGGGTCAATATCCTAAATGGAGGCTAAACTCCGAACCCGGCACCCGACCCCGTCCCCCACGTCAGGCGTTCCAGAACGCCGTGACGTCACAAGTGACACAGTTAACATTCATGTTTTGTTTTGTTGTTGTAGTTGTTTTAGTTTTTCGAGTACAACGTATTTTTTTAATATGCTTTTATTTCTAGGAGGCTTTAACAAAAAAATCGCTGGCAAAATTTGTATTTTTCTGTTGTAAAAAGCGTTTTACAAAAATTGATTTAAAACCATTAACACAATTTGTAAGCGACGACCACGACGACGACGACGACGGTGTTGGAGGAGGGACTACTTCTGTAAATTATATAAAAAAAAGGAGGAAAAAAACCTAAGCTTAAAAAAAAAATCCTCTGAAGGAAACACCACAAGCGCACAGTCTGTAGTTTTGTTGTTGTTTTGTTTTTGTTTTGTTTTTGAATATTAATAGTATATCGCAATCTTCTCGTGTTGTACGTTATGTTTTGTTGCTAGTAATTTTGGCAAATATTTGATTTACATGTTTATAAAATCTCAAAGAGCTTTTTCAGTTCCACCATCAAGGCCCAATCGGCCTTGATCAGGTCATCGCGGAAGTAATCCTTGCAGGCATCGATGCTCTGGCGGGAGATCTGCAATGAGAAGAAGGGGAAAATCAAATGGAAATCGATACATTAAGTACATTATACATATACAAGTGCATATTAATGGCACAGTGCGCTACACATAAATCATTTCATTTCATCATTATACATTCCGAAAATGAAGCTTTAATTGGAACGTGCCAATTGTCATAACTCCCACAGCGACAGCGAGACAGCGATACACACAGAGAGGGAGAGATCGATTCATGGAGTGGGCGGGGGGACTGCCAGGATGCGGCCTGCTCCATCAATCAAGCAACGGGGCGGCACGTGTCGGACGGGGGTCGGGTCTCCCGGGGGCTCTCTCCCCCGACATATGGCGCATAACAATTAAAAATCATTTTTAAACAATATTTTTTTTTGTTTTTCGTTGCTTTTCGTATCCGAATCAGCTTTATTTTTTAATGCCCCAGCAACAACGCTTAATCGAACGAAGCTTTTTTTTAGTGTCGCCATTTTTTATGGCGCTGCTTTTTAATGCGTTTCTTTTTTTTTTGCTTTTTTTTGTTTTTTGTTTTTGTTTAATGTGTGTTCACGTTTATGGAGGAGACTACGACTACTCCCCGAGACTTTATGCATAGTTTTTACTTTCGTGCTGATTACAGGCCCTTGATAAAAGGCACTGCTCTGTGTCTCTGTCTGTGTCTGTGGTTCCTACATTTATACTTTCCGTTTAATTATTGGTTTTTATTGTCTGTTTCGTTTTTTTTTTTTTTTTGGCGTATCGCATATTAATTAAGGCCCCAACTGATGACCGATCAATGGCTTCGATTATATATATATTTATGGCCTAGGGTTTCGCACAAAAGATGCCTTCCAAACGATAAGTCTCTCAAGGAAGAGTCTGTCTGTCCCTCCATTTATGGCCTGTGCATACGAAAGTAGCCTTTTGTTTGCCGCCTGTAAGAGCTGAAGGATATGCTGTGGCAGGGGTTGTTAAAAGACAAAAGGCTGCCTATAAGTAGATACTTATATTTATGGTGTAAATAAGGGAATGGAATATCTCCAGGTACACCTACATACATACATATGTACATATATGATTCCCCTCAATCCATCACTAATCCCCAAAACTGAAATACAATTTTCCGAATGCAGCCTGCAGCCTGCAGCCTGGAGCCTTCAGCTCGTTTTGCAATTTGCATTTCATTAACTCTTGCAATCAGGTACAACGCACTAATCCAATCATTCGCCACTAATTGTAGCCATCTATTTTTAGAAAACCTACAACAAAAACAACAAGAAGGCCTTGCCCAATTTATGGATTATAACCGCACAAGGCTGAAACAATAGTTGACCTCACAGTGACTGACATTCTGGGATGGGAGATGGGAGCTGTGGTGTGTGGTGGGGTGGGGTGGGGTGGAGTGGGGTTGTATACTCTATTTTTGGGTCGACAAGTGCGTCATCGCTACATCTCATTGAGTGGATAAAAAGAGCAAATTAAAGCCCGAAAAAAAGCCATGCCCCGAGAACCCGAGAACCGAGAACTGGGTCGACACAGAGATATATAGATAGAGAGAGAGAGAGAGAGAGTGAGAGAGAGAAACTGGGTTAACTGCCAGCGACTGCGACGACTGGGAGATGTCAATGAACGCGGCCGCCGCCACCTCGGTGTCGTTGCAAGTGCATTGCCGTGGAAGGTGAAACGTGACGTCAGTGCATCAGAGACCGGGTCAAAGGGTGGCCACATAAGTGTACATAGATACATCAGGTCAGCCATGACATAATACCCTTTCATGGCTGGCATCTAAGGGACACTGGCAGTCTATAAATAGAAATGGAAAATCGAGGCTTTGCCCCACCCACTTGGTAGCCTTTGATGTGCCTGTACCCCAGCCTCTGCCTCTGCCACTGCCTCTGCCTCAGCCTCTGTCTTCCGCCTCCTCTCAGTTTTATTATTCAATTTGGCATAGGCCTAAAAATATCCACTCAGCAGCATAGGCTGGCCCGAGCCATTAATTGAATCAAAACTCAGTGAACAATTAGAGGAGCACAGAGGTGGTCTTCTCTCTTCACACTGACGTCACTGATAAGGAGGAAGTGGATTGAAAAATTAAGTTTCGCCATCGATTCATTGCCACTGACGTCAGTGGCTGTCGTTGGGACTGGGTAAGTAATTGCTAATCAAATGATTGGAATGAAAGGAAGTTCACCATAGACATGGGCACCACTCAAAGACCCCCGCCCCTCGCCCAATCTCCCAAAACCCACACCGACCCCTAGACCACAGTTGAGTCGTCATCCCGTAGCCCCACAACCTTCTATTATCTACATATACCTCCTGCTCTTGCCACTGCCACTGCCAGTGCCACTACCGTTGGCAGTTGGCTGTTGGCTGTTGCTGCCACTTAACACAACTTGGCCATGTAATTTGATAAGGCGCCAAAGTTTAAGTGCCCTCCGAAGGTGGGGCCTAGAGCCTAGGCGTTGGGTACAATGTGCACCTGGCCGCTGACAACTTTGGCACATTCCCGATCTGATTGCCATTTGTGGGCGAGACAGGGACAGAGAACAGGAGGGAGAGAGAGAGAGAGCAAGAAAGCGAAGTGATGGGACGACAAGTGACATAATAATGGGTGTGCTGGCGGGAAATAACCCTCTCGCTTTAAAGGTTAAACAGTGTTTGTTGATTTAATTCGATTTGATTGGTGCATTAGTTCTGGCGCTTAAATGGTCTAGCAATGGACAGGGAGTTATGGACTGTTCTACAGGGGGTTCCAGCTCCTCAAAGGAAAACCAGCTTAAACTCTCATTCTCTTTGTTGAATTTCGTACATCAAACTTTAAATGCGTCTAACAAGTCTCTGCCCCAAGCAGACCTATAATAAGCCGATTAACAATGTACGTGTCATTCTATTCATTGATATTAACAACCTTCCTGCCCTATTCCACGTGCCATGCCGGTTTCTCGAGTGATATTGTTGTTATTGAGGGTAGCGGTAATTTCCCCACAAATGCACTACAATCGTATCTCTATCAATCGTATTCTAAGTAGACTTTTCCGCTCCTGAATGTTTGTTCAATCGAAATGAAATTTATTGCTGCGCAGAAGAAGAGATCCGGGACTCGCGAGTGGCAAGGCACTTCAGTCCATTCGGTCCCTCTCTTTCTCTCTGTCTCTGTCTTTGTCTTCAGAACTGATCGACTTGGACTTACCTTGCTCACGAGCATATCCTCGGCCTCAAAGTGTCGGCCAAACATCTTGGGCGATTCTCCGGGTATGGGCTCGATCTTGATGCAGATCTCTTGACCCTTTCGTGCCGAATCAATGTTCTTGTGATTCGATTCGATGGAAGTCACGATACCAATGTCCACAAACTGCAAACAAAAAAAGGAAAAAAGAGAGAAAGAGAAATTGTGAAAGTGTTTTTGAGTGCTAAATGAAAGAGGCAGGCCTCTGGCTGGAGAGGCGGCGGTGGGGGACTTCCGCATGTCATTCATTGAATCGCTGATAAGTCGCGTTCGGCAACTCATTTGGTATGCCCTCCCAGCCATAAAATAACTCCACGTTAGGCATTTGCAAAAAAAAAAAAAAAATAAAATAAAATAAAAAAAGTAGAATAGGGCTTGGGGATGGGCAACTGGGGAGTGTCTTATCAGCCCACATCTGGCCCAAGTTTCATGTGTGGCCAGGCCAGGCAGGGCCAGGCGCTTCCTCAATACCACAACAGATAAACACACCCCATCCTCCATCCCCCATCCCCCATCCCATCCCCAGTTGTGGGTGGGATAGTTCTCTGCTCTGGGAAGTCTCTTTTTTTTTCGTGGGGTGGGGTTTAGATAACACCCAAGAACCGACTCCACTTGTGCACTGATAAAAAATTATGATATTTTGTGAATGTTTAAACATTTCATACGATACAGCGATCACATTTTGTAGGAAAAAATCATTACGAACTGGAAATAGGTATAGCATTCGTTTTATAAGATATGGATAGACACACATATAATACGTTCATCTACAGATCTACAAAGAATCCTTAGGATTGACTAAAGATTTCCATCAGAAATGGAGAATATATGAATTTTTTCAAGGTTTTCTATACTTCCTGTACATTTTCCATATTTTCATTATTACTATAATACTATTGCCCTGATAGTTCTCCACTTTTTCCTGTATAGAGAGAGGAAAATGTAAGTTCTGTTTATCTTCTGGTCTTTGGATGGCCTCCCTAGTTTCTCTCTGTGCATTCGGGGGGCTCCTATCTCGATGGCCTAACAAAGTCATTGAACCAAATTGTAACATGTTTGTTGTCGTAACCCGTTTGCACTCAACGACAACAGCAACAACAGCAACAACAACAGCAACAACAAGAGCTGCCGCCGCACAGGAAACTGTTGCCAACGCCGCTGCCGCCTGAGCGTTTCCTGTGGGCGCCCCAATGGCGGCCACGTCGCTGTTGCTGCCAGCGTTGCCGCGTTCGTATTTCATTCAAACCAAATAAATTATTGAAATTTTGATGCCCTTCAAGAGAGAGAGGGTATTATGCGTTTCAAGAAGGTGTTTGCAGAAGCAGAGAAACTACAAACTACATATATGTATAGCCAGTCGTTTCTAGGAAGAATAGAATTCCATTGGACTACTTCTTTTTTGCAGAATGTGGTATATCGATTGATAATCGATAAAGGCAAGATCCGATTGATATATCAAGCAACTTTCAGAGGAGAAATCGCTCGAAAAACAAGTCTTTGCAAGAAAAATGGTTTTATTTCTAGGATTTATTCCAAGGAAACATTGGATTACAGTTTTATGGGTAGAGAAATTTGAAATCATACATTTAAAATCGATAATATTTTCTCTGTGTTTCAAAGCATCGAAATCGGATTAAAAAATATGATTTTCTCTGGTCTTTTGGCAGAAAAAAACCTAATTTTTTTATGTTAAGATACTGCAATAAATCTTTATTTGATTGGAATGCAAATTTCGAAACAAATCGTACGAATATTACTTACAAATGCCATGGAAATACTCGATATTCTAGGGCATTAAAAGCTTCGGTTCCCCACAGCTAGTTTTCCTTTCTTAATATTATTTTTTTGGCTTGTTGCTATCGGTGCAAATAGCTACAACACATTTACACACTCACACATACACACTCTCAGAATGGAGAGTGAGGGCAGGGGGGTAGGGGCGGCGGCGTAGGCATAGGGTGGGGGCGCATTTGTCACCATTTCCTGTCGTTGATTACTCATACGCCCCGTTCGACGACCGTCTTCCTCTTTCGACAACGACTGCCTGCTGCTGCTGCTGTTGCTGCTGCTGCCTGATGCCTGCTGCCTGCTGCCTCTTCCTCTCTCCTGCTTTCTCCTTCTCCTTTCGAATGTTCTTCGACAAAAATTTTCATTAAATGTGTTAATTTATTTCCATTTCCACACAATTTTTTCTTTCAACATTGCGCTGCTGCTGTGCTGTGCGAGTAGCTCTGGCAATTTTCGTCTTTTATGAGAGCAACGAAATCATATACGCCAGTGGGGGGCGATATTTATGATATAAATGATGGAACAGGAGGGAGGAACAGCGGGAGAAAGTAGGAGGAGTGCTACAGGAGGAGAAGTAGACAGACAGCCGGGGGGTGGGGAGACGAGGAGGCTGTAGGACGAGGAGAATACTAAATTTGTTCTATATGATGAGAGGATAAAATTGATGACTTTGTTGATGCAAGTGGCATACAAAAAAAATGAATCATTCATTCATTCATGAATGAAAATAAATGAATATTTGGCAAACGTCGATATTATGGGAAGGAAATGTATAGCCAGAGATTCTCTTTTTTTGGATTTCACAGATTTGTTTAGTGATAGTTTCTGGAACAGCATCTGCTTTAAAGATCTCTAACACTTCAGAAGATCGCAAGATCACAGAAAACTCGTCTAGGGATATAAAAGATCCTTAGAATACATGACTTTGACCTGTTTTGTAAAATGTTTAGACCTTACGCACATGGAAATCTTTAATAGATTTTAAAATTAAAAAAAAATTTAGAATAAAATAGGGAATAGACAAAAAAGAACTTTGAGAATGGGTTTAAGGAAATGGTTTTATAGCTGAAGATCCTAGTATTTAAAAGATCTTTCATCTCATTATATTTTATTATCTGAGATCTATCTGAAAGATCACTTAAAGAATGCATTTTAGCTATGTACATATATCTTTGGATACCTACAGCTCCTCTTGTACATTCAATAAAAATATAATCTCTGTACATCTATCAATTGATTTTGTAGCATAACATATTTTCCCATTTAAGATAGTATCCTCTCTCTAAGCATTCGTAAAAAATAAACCCCGAAAAATGTCTTGCAAACAAAAAATTCTTTATTGGGGCATCGAAACGAAAAATTCGAAGACGATGACGATGCCGGAGCCGGAGCGGGTCGAGTCGGGTCGGTCGTCTCGTGAGGCCCCCAGCACAAACCCAAACAACAAGTTGACTATGAAAACAACATTTTACATTCAGTTTCTTTTTATTTTTATTTTTTTTTCGTTTATATTTTTTCTGGCCGACAGAGCCGCGGTACAGACGACCGTCTGTTGGTGTCTGTGTATTGGCGTTTATCTAAAAATATGATTTATATTTTTCATGCAGACCGGATGTCGTCTATTTTTGAAAAACAAACCAAAAAACAAAAAGCCATGAATGAACCGAAAACATCATCAGCAGCAGCAGCAGCAGCAGCAACAAAAACAACAAAAACCGAATCGGAAAAATTAAAAACGAAAAAACAACAAAAAACTATTGGGGATTGGGGATTGGGGTGTTTGTGAAATGTTAGATAGATCCAAACAATACGAGTAGAAATATGTAGATTGTGTGATATTTTATGTGGAAAGTAAACATTATTTTGGTGACACAATTCATTCGCAGGAAATACCAAATTAAATGGGATAATTAACCCAAAAATATGCATGCATATGCGGCTGAAAGATCCCTGGAAGACCCTGACGTTTGACAACGTCATCAGTAAATGGTGCTGCTCCACCATTGTGGCCTCCTTCAAAAAACAGTAGCCTCTCCATCCCATCAACAACAACATCAATTTCTTTCAATCTTTTCGGGCTTCCAGTCTTTGGGTTCTTGACGGGGCTTAGAGGCCTGCAACAGCAAACATGCCTACGTCATGGTTTTCGAGAGAGAGCCAGAGCACAGAGCCAGAGCCAGCGGGAAGAACTTGTCGCTGATTCGAGTGTTTAGCCAGCAACAGAGGGAGAAGGAGGGAGCCCCCACATTTGAGGAACATCAACATTATGAACATGATCACGATCAGAGCCCAGAGCAGCAGATAACCCCACTCATCGCTAGGCTAGAGAGCCACAGAGGCTGCTGCTGCCCACAAACATTAAAGAGGAGGAAACGACAGATGGATGGGGGCTTTGGAGATGAAGAGTGGGAGAGAGTCAAGAGATTGTGCATCAGGGATGGAGAATGATGATACTCTTGGCCAGTGTTGGAAAAAGCTTATCCTAATGCTGTCACTGATCTTTCCAACACTTTTGAGCTAGAAATTAAAGAAGATCCAAAATAAAGGGACAGTAAAAGTGATTCTCTTACACTGTCTCAGTGTTGGACAACTATAATTCAGTCTAACAGTGTGGGAAAATGTTTTAAGCCCAAAGCTAAAGTACCAACCAAAGTAAATACTGAGAAGTGGGTTGCAGTACAAAATGCAGTTTGAAAATTAAATAAGACAACGTTCACTCTTCGTATTTCAGTTTCAGTGTAGGACAACTGTACTTGGAGCCAAACAGTGCTGGAAAATGTGGGCACTACTAACAGATTGTAGTAGTGATATATGACCATGGGTAGGAGAGTCTTTTCTCTCATTTTTTCAGCATTGCTCAATACTTTTGTATGCCAAGAGTGTTGGAAAGCGTCATGATTTAAGTAATGAGGTATCTTCATTGAAATTCACTTGGAAATACATAAAATAAAGTGATTAAACTAGTGTTGTACATTTATTTGAGTTGCTAACAGTATTGCAACCAATATAAAGAAATTGAAATATTCAGAGATATTATTCTCTCAGAATTTCTCATATTTCGTATGCATTTCAGCCATCCCTAACTGCTTTCAGCACCTCAGCCGACCTGCACAAAACTCCAGCTCATTTCAAGTCATGCAACGCCCAACAGAAACCACAACACAGCAACCACTGGCGAGGCTTTCAACAGCAATAACAATGCCAACAACACCTATCAAATGAGCCAAGTCAAGTCAAGACCGACCGCAGCCAAAGCAAGACAGACAGACGGACAGACAGACAGACAGACACTCATTTCCCCAGCCATCATCTCATCTCAGCATCAGAAGGCATCAGGCATCAGGCAACAGCCAACAGAGGCATGAGGCCATGTGTCTAGTCATGCTCATTAGCATCTCAAGCGGTGAATGCAGCAGCGACGCCCACAACGCCCACAATCGACACTCGTAGGAGGCCAAGAGACCAAGATGAGATGGAGACTGGAAACCCCAAAAAGAAAATCTTTCACTCACAGGAAGTTTGTGGGCAAACATCATCATCGTCATCATCACGTTGAACATCAAAATTAAAGTAAACCAAAACTCAATGTGGGTGTTGGTTGTTGGTTGTTGGCTGTTGTCTGTTGCCAGCCAAGGTGTTAAAGACCTCCTCCAGACATAGGGAAATCTTTCCATTCGATTGGGAAAATGATTATGCGAGGGTGTACACTCGAGAAGTGGGGAATATTAAAACTCATTGATTATTGTTTGAATTTTCCTTATCGGACATCGGAAATACTTGATCGATACCTCGCCGCACAGCTGTGCTTTGTTTATTAATCAGTAATACTCGTATCAATAATGGGAATAATGAGAATGGGGGGCGGGGTGAGGCGAGGCGAGGCGGGGCGAGGCGAAAAATTGAAGGCCCACTGATACAAATTAATCCAAGTGCAAAACAATCAATTATGCCGCCGCCACCCAGCCCAGCCCAGCCCTGAATGAATGTAAAATGAATGAAACACACATACACACACACACAAGCACACACACTTACACCGAGTTTGATGCGAGGGACCGATCAAAGTCATCGATAAGAAAGCAAAAACAATCGCCCGCAAATGCGATAACAAGACCCCGAATGAGCCGAACGAAGGCCACCACCAAAATGCAATCGAGAGCGCCCTGCCCTGTGGACTCTGCTCGAGCGGAAGTGAATGCACACCGAAAGTCACAAGAGTGAGTGCATGAATGACAGAGTGAGTAGTGAGTAGTGAGTAGCGAGTAGCGAGTGTATGGGTAAATGAGTGTATGAGTGAGTAGTGGGCTGGCTAGAGTTATCATCATCTCTGAATGCGTATCAAGTTCAATGCCTGTCCTTAATGGCTGTTATTAATATTTCTTTTTGTTGCCTTGTCGTCTGGTTTTCTGTTCACAAAAGTTCTTGTCACGCCTCTTGTCAGGTAAGAGGCAATAAAAAGCCCATTGAATGATTGTTCGAGTGGAGCGGTTTTTCCCCACCTACACCCAATAAAAAGAACATCTATAAAGAAAAAAACACAGATAGACTCGAACAGGAAGAGGTTTATCTGAAGTGGGAGGCAATTTAATTGGAAACAGGTGTTGGAAATTGTTGGGATTGTTGAAGAATAGTGCTTTTGGATAGAGTTTATAGAGATCGGTTTTCCATAGAGCTGACTAAAGAGCTTTCAAGGATAGTTTTTCGTTGCTCTCTCCTTTATCGTTTTATTTTACTGTATCGTGTCGTGCGGCAGTGCCTTTCGGCCGGTTGTGTTTCTTGTATTATGTGTGTAAAGGGAACCCATTAGAACTGTTCTTCATTGATCATTTGCAGTGCAACAAGATGGTTTTCTCTTCTTTTAATTATAAGAGAAGATTTTCTCTTTACAACTGGCAACTTTAGGCACATTTTTTTCTTATAAGTGCCATGTAAGTACTTTTTCTCTTTATTTCTTTAAGCTCTTCGGCATTTGGCAGATATAAACCAAAATCTGTAGACTAAAAACCCAAAGATATGGCCCTCAAACAACCTTTAATGAATCTCAGCAGACAATTTGACTCTCAACCTTTTTTCGTGGCGATTTCATTCTTCCATTCCATTTAGTTGTTGAATTTTCGCGTAGGTGTTTCATATCGCAGCAGTCTAGAAATGTTTCATGGCACAGACCACAGAGCACATCTCCCCACGATTAAACAAACGTCAATTAAGTATTATTTATTTTTGGGTTGCGCGTGTAAATGGGTGAAAACACCAACCCAACCAGAAGAAGAGCCAGAAGGAGGACGGCAGGCAGCAGGGGGAAAATAAGAACATTTTTAATGCCATTTTTCCCCCCACTCCTGTCGGGGTTTTTGTGTGCAAATTCAGCATTTCCGGCCCAAGAAAAACTGAACTGAAATGTGACGAAGGCGACCAACTGACCGACCAAGCAAAATAAAACCCACAACGACGACGACGTCAATTTCCAAGATACAAAAACAAAAACAAAAGGCAATGGCAAAATATACAAAAAAAAAAAAAACAAAGACAAAACAAGATTGAAAGGTTGACAATGAAGAACCGCAGCTTTAGATACACTTTCAGGACATTTTGTTTTGCTAAAATTTAGTTTTTATCATTGGATAAATGTAAATGTTTTGTTTGTAAAGTTTTTTCGGATTCTGTATAGAAATCACAGAAGTTTTCCTCCAAACGAATTGAAATATGTTTGAAATATTTTTTCAATCAATCATTGCTTTTCACAAGAACCCTATAAATGATATATATATAGTTATAGTCTGACGACGTTGATTAAACTTTGTTTATGTATGCAAAAACACATAAAATATCAGAACTCAATGTTTTATTCGATTATCTGTAGAAATCAATGAACTTTTCTCAGAAAAACTTGATGTAAGATCAATATTTCTTTGAAAACCATATGAATGGTGACGAAATCACTATAAAATCATGATATAGGGATGTTTTGAAGTCCGATTCAGACTGCGTTTGACGAAATGCAAGATTTTACAAGAAGGATTCTTAGGCAGAAGGATTAAAACCTCAGAGAAGATGAACATATCTTCATATACTACGATTATATTTGGATGCAACTTGAAGCCAGAGGACCCGCTTCAAAGGGTATTTCAAAAAGCCAAAGACACGGAGGGACCAACAAAGAGAGCGGGCAAAAAAGACAAAAAAAAGAGAAGGAAAAAAAAACAGTCGTCGAGTAATTTGCTAATTACGCTAATTTCTTTTGTTGTTGCTGCTGCTTTTATTGCAATTGCCATTTGTAATCGCAGAGCCATTGTTGCTGTTGCCGCTGCTGTTGCCGTTGCTGTTTCTGGTGCTGCGCTGTTTATTTTCATAGTAAAATAAATATATAAAGCACTCATAGATACGGATACACAGAGAGTAACAGATACAGATACAGCTCTCGAGTAACAGATACAGATACAGCTACATAAACAGCGGGAAGACGCAAAGAGACAGAGGAGGGGGAGGAGCACAAGACGCGGCGCAAAAAAAAGAAAGAAGAAATATTAGCGCGTATCTAAGCGGATTTTATTATCTTATCGTTTGCCCGAATGACTATCTCTCTCTCTCTCTCTCGCTCTATATATGTGTGTGTGTGTCTGTGTGTCTGGGTTTGTAACTATAGAGTACAGAGTATAGGGTATTTGTACGACTGTTCTAACCCCGTAGACAACGACGAAACACGACGCTCTGGACGGGTACGGTACCAACAGGAAATAAGCATTTTTATGAATGAAACGAAAGCTTGGCGCACAGACACACACACACACACACGGCTACATCTCTATGTAGCTAGACAGATACTTTCCTATGTGTAGATACGCAGATACCTGGCTAGGCAGGTACTTACAGTTGTGCCGGAAAAGTAGTTCCAGCTCGAATGGGATTTTACCCTGCACATCTTTGCTTAATCGTATAATACTACAGATTCTTATACAGATATAAATGGACCCATCAAATACGCTCCAAAAACTATCAAAGATAATTATATACCACCGTCATCTGCAGCTTTTGAAGTCATTATCCCTCCCACTATAAGCCTCATATCTCTCTCTCTCTCCCCGTCTATCTAAAAATACGTATCTATGGAAAAGTAATATTTGTATTTATACTTTTTCATTCATGAATCGCATTTTGTGTTCCATTTTGGTGTGCCTGACTATTTTGTTGTGGTCTGTTTGCTCTATTTTATATTAAAAGCTCTTTATTGTATCCGTATCTGATAGATACAAAACGAAGCACACACACAATATGCCCATTGAGATACAGTGGAGATACGATAGCCCCCTTTGCCATGGCAGAGTGCGCCCACATGTTCCGTTTCTATTGTGAAATGCTCTCCTCCGTTGCGTTGCCTGCTTATCATAATAAGATACAAATGTATCTCGTAGATGAATTTGCCGGTACCGGTACCGGTGGCAGTGCCAGTGCCGGTACTGCTGCTGCTGCTGCTGCTGTATCTGTTTTCTGTTCATTCATAAAAAAATCCCATTTCATTCATAAGTAGAATTTCCGGCACGTACAAAGCGCTGGGCACCACCTGCCTTATCGGGTTTTAGGGGTTGTTGCATACCACTTACCCCTGCCCCTGCCCCTGTCCCAGTCCCAGTCCCTGCCATTTCCTCGACTTCCTGCACTTCCGGATGCACTCTTTAAGGATACAGCCAGCATACCCATCCCTCCCTTCCACCCTCTCTGCTGCAGCACACTTCTGCCAGGAGTAGTCCACGTTCACTCCAGCCCCAGCCCCAGCCCCGTCCCAGCTCCTTCTCCTTCCCTTTTCTTTTTTTCATTCATTCATTCATTCTCTACGTGCGGAAGCATTCACTTCCGCTCTGCTTCCGTTCTGCTGTCGCTGCGGGGCACTGCCAGACCAGCTGCTGCTCAATCCGCTTCCGCAGGCTGTGCTGTGCCTCTCTTTCAGCTGCAACTTCTTTTGTAATTTAATTACTTGTTCCGGTTCTTAGCGCTGTTTCTATCGCTCCATCATCTACATCATCCGCATCATCATTATTGCCGTTTGCCGCTTGCCGCTTGCCGCTTGTCGCTTGCTGCTTGCTGCTTGCCCCTTGTTGTGGCATTGTCTAAAGTGTTCCTTTGTGGCACACGTACAGCCGTAAAACGGATTTCAATTCATGCCACAGAAAAGATGACGCAGTTGTCGATTCAAAACGTGGTAGGAGACATGCACATGGGGAAAGTGGTGTCAGAGAGAGATAGAGAGAGATACTCTCTAGAGGAAGAAGATCTATGAAGATAGATAGCAATACTCTTTGGCGAGATTATGGGCTGGAATAAAGAAGGAGATCTCTCAAGAGATATACAGATACTCTTTAGACTCTAAAGTTTAGAGATTACGGAATGGATTTATGAGGGAGATCACCCATCGACAGATACATAGATACGTTGTGTTTCCACCCAAAAAGAAGAGATATAGATATGGTTACTGTTGGATTAGGGGATAAGAAATTAGATTTCAACTCAAGGATTCTTGGATAATATTGAGCAGAAGTTCTGTCATTTTAGGCTTAAATCGAAATAAAAGAAATGGAAAAAGTTCAGTGTAAATTTAATATAGAAAAAAAAAATCTGAGGAATATAGAAAGTGGGGATTGTATTTCAGTAAAGGCCAATCATTGAGTAAAAGCCATGACCATAGATCATTTATACAGTTTGGGGCATAATACCTAAAGATGATGTTCGAATAATGTCTACTTAAAGCTCTTCATTCACAGATACAATTCAATTCAATTTCTTTTATTTCTTTTGCGCCTCCATAGACAATGCCTAAGCCCCCGTAAGACGTCTATCAGTCGAGAGAATCATTCAAAATAGCAACCGCATATTCACATTCTCAGTCCCATTCCCATTTCGAGGCGACAACGGAAGTCATAAGCCATGAAGAGGCTTAACACAATTGGAGGCAAACACCCAGAGAAAATAATACTTAAATCTTATACCTAAATGCCGTGGCACACACAGCCACACACACACACACACACACAACACAGAGATATAATGAAGAGGAATGAATATATGATGAGGAGAGAAAAGAGGTGAATCCCTTACCTACTTAAACTTGAAGCAGCAGCAGCAGCAGCAGCAGCCCATAAATTAGCCCAAGATCAACATGCAGTCCCCGATCGAAGGCAAACGGCTACCTCTTTAAACATATATATCTATATATACGAGTATGTATATACCTAAAGGTAGTCCGTGTGGGATATTCGAGTAAATCGAAAACCCCAGAGGCATTTAATTAACAAAAAACCAGCAGCAACAGCAGCAGCAGCAGCAACACTGAATGAGCTTTCATTTCCGCTACAGCAAACACTTGAGGCATGAATGAAAATATTAAAAGATATCGATCGCCTGTGCCTCCTCATTCACTCTCTCCCCTCATCTCCCTCCCTCTCTCTCGCTCTCTCTCTGTCTGTCTCTTGCCAGCAGATTTCTGGTTTTTGTCTTGCGGTTTTTGGGGGCAAGCAACGAAAGAAGGAGGCCAGGCCAGGCCAGGCCTGCTGCAAGTAATATCTATATACAACATATGCAAGACGATCTGCAAGTGATCTGCCAACCAATTCGCCAGGCCACAGACTCGGTTTTAAAGACCGTCTTTAGCCATAGATACCATATACCCCACCCCACCGCTCCTGTGTTTCTGCGACTCTCCGTGTCTGTAGGAGTATCTTTCTGTGTGCAGTAGATATAAATTGCTCTCGTAGACACATATACACATCGTCCATATATTAAGTGACTGACGGACGGACAGACCGACTGACGGACGGACGGACGGACGGACGGATCTGGACGGATTTGGATTTGGCGCTGGGTAACGCCTCCAACTTCCGTTTGCTGTTTTGCTGCTTTTAAGTGCACAGGCCCCTGAGAAAACCCGGGGGAAAAAGCAAACGCAAAAACCAACGAAAAATAAATGTATTCCGCCTGATGTCAGTGGGAGATTTGAATGGAGGATCGGTTCGGTTCGGTTCGGTTGGGTTCGGATCGGATCCCAAGCGAATGCGAATGCGAATGAATGCGAAGAGTGCGAGAGTGGGGCGTGTGCTTTCTGGCTTAGATTGTGCCTCGATAAAGTGAAACTCTTTGATGTAGTACGAGCCCCTCCTTCTGAGGCGGATCTGATGAGAGTGTGGGATAAACCAAAAAAAAAAGAGAGAACAGAGACCAGAGCAGAACAGACCAGAAGATCGCTGCTTAATTAGCTGCAATGACCCCCAAGGCTATGGGGATAAAGGTGGTAGGATGATCCCAACAATTGCCTCCAAATTGCCCTCGAGCGAAATTTAATTGAAATTTTTATTTTTTTTTTTTTGATTAAAGAGGAAGTGATCTGAGAGCCAAAGATCAATCTTTTTGCTGGACACAGATGCCAGATTGAAGCTGATTAAGATTGAAGACAGCTGTTGAAGACTCTAACTAATTTTTTCAGAATTATCTGCTAGATGAACAATGGCGAAGTGATCGAGGGACTGATCTTGAGCTAAAACTTGAGATCTTTGGAAAGAATCGATCTAACAGATGGGTACAAATTCTCATAAGGGACAGTCGATTGTTAGAGATGGAAAATCCCAAATCAAAAGATGAGTAATATATCTATTTGATAGAAAATCTCAATCTAATAGAAGCCTAACAGGCAGCAGTACCCCTTGGTCTGTTTCCTTAAAATCCTTAATATCTTTGAAAGAAGTCCTTCTGGTCCGGGTCGTGCGTCATGCGCCAGTGCCCCTCGGTCGTTTGTTAAGTTTGAACTGTAAAAAAACGTACTTCCTTGACGAGGTGCCCTCAAGATCAATCACCTCGCCTCACCTCAATCACCCCTACCCCCAATCGTTGAACCCGTGTGGCTGTCCGTCCGCCCGTCCGACCATTCAACCCTAACCTGTGATTAACCCCCATAAAATGCACTCAGACTCTCGTATCTGGTTACCAAATTGTGACACTTTCAGTGGCCCCAGGGGAGGCTCAGGCTAAGGCTAAGGCTCAGGCTTAAGGTTAAGGGTTGCAGCAAGTGGACTCCACCTGTTTGAACCTCTTTTTGTCGTGAAAGTGTAATGACAAACCCCAAAACGGGAAGTGGAAGTGGTTTGATGGCTGATGGGCTGATGGCTGATGGCCGATGGCCTGATGGCTGTCGTTGTCGTTGTCCAAAAAATGCGTGTGAGAACGGATGTTTCGGGGGCCGACAAACACAGCAAAACAATTACACGCGAGACGCAGAGAAACAAAAGACAGAGACCCGACCCAAGTGATCAGATCAGCATAGGGGAAGTGGAAGGGGAAGGAGGAGCAGCAGCCGCATTGGCCCTGCTATTACAGATTTAATTATATAATTAATAAATGTAATCAACGGGCAGGGCCAGGCCAGGCAAGGGCAGGCAAGGGCCGGGAGAGACTAGAGCCCAGAGACCGACCATCTGGCAGGCAGGGTCTTTCTGTGGCACGCATGCGCAGCCGCCGCAACAGCAACAGCAGCCGTTGCCATCAAAAGATACGAAAGGAAGTTGTCGCTGAGAGAGAGAAAGAGAGATGGGGGTCCCAGTGCCAGTGCCAGTACCAGTCTCACATCCACATCCCGGAGACCATCCTCTTGGACGATTCGACGAGCTCCCCCTGAAAGTCAACGGAAATGGCAAAAGGCAAAGGCAAAAAAAAAAAAAAAAAAAAACACCAAGCAGGAGGCATGGTGGCATGGGGCAGGGGCACAAAAGCGACAAAGCCCAGCATTCTTTGGGGCAGAAAATAACGTGCAGATCTAAAGTAGAATTGGATCAAGGCGGCAGCCAGGGAAGGCCAGAGAGGGAGACCAGAGAGGCAGCAGAACACAATTGGATTTTTGGTGACTCAAAGAATACCCTAAAGAAATTAAATATGGGTTATAGAGTACCCTTTTTAAATGAATGATTGGCCCAATTGGCCCAGTTACTCGTGTGGCGCGTCATGCAGCTGTGCCCCTCGGTCGACTGGCACCAGAAAGTGCTTCAGCTTGGTGTGGAATTGGACCACTAGTCATTGCACGTCAACGTCCAAGTATCTCCAAGATACTTCGGCAGTACCACAGTATCTACTCTGAAGATTCGAATTAAATTTCATTCAAAACCAAAATCCATAGGCTACCAAAACTTATAACTCAATAGAAAGATGATCATTAAATCGGTTTTCCTAAAGTAAAGCTTTACCTTTTGAAGAACCAGAAAACAAATATCTTAACCAAGATTCAGGTATTCAAAAATATTCAATGGGTATTCCAGAGTCTTTATCTATCTATTTTATCTAGAGAAATATTTTCACCAACAATTGATTTGATAGGTGGAGAATATCTTTTATACTCAATAATCATAAAAATACTTATGTATTTGCACAACAAAGAAAAATATATGAATAAAGAAATATCTCCAACCATTCCCAAAGAAATCCTTTCTTAAAGTCTACAATCTTCCAGGAAAAACCTATAGCCAAAAAAAAGATAGGGCACTCTGCTAAAAAAAAAAAAATCTGTATTAAAACTTTGCAGAAAAAGTAAGAAGCGCAACAACAACAACAAAAAGGAGAGAAAGAAAGATAGAGGTAGAGATGGAGATGGAGAGGTGGAGAGAAGGAGACGTAAAGGAGAACGTTAAAAAGAATGACGATGAATGACGGGAAGCGCACAGCTTAGCAGCCACAGCGCTGCTCTTGCTCTGCTCTGCTCTGCTCTTCTCTGTTCTGCTCTGCTCTCTGTGGATAATTGAGGAAGTTATAATTGCCAATGAATGCCATGCCAGGCCAGGCCAGGCCATGCCATGCGATGCGATGCCTGCCAGCCGGCTGGCTCCACCACTCGATCCTACTCTCCGCCTCCTCCTCCTCCTGCTTCACCTTCTGCTTCTGCTTCTCCTGGGAGTCTCGTTCTGCTTCCTTCAAGTCGAAAGTCAAGCAGGAGAGAATAAACCCTTTAGCTTGGAAGATCGAAGTAGCAGCAAAAGAAGTAGTAGCGTAGCCATCATCGATGGTTTGTTGTTGTCTTTCGAGAGGAAACAGTTGTCGTTGACGGGAAACAGGACATGTCAGCGCATAAATTGAAATGAGTGTCGTCTTCGTTGTCCATCCTCCATCCTCCATCCGCCGATCGTCCATTGTGGAACCTCAAGCTCAGGACAATAATTGGAGCTTCAAGCCGTTGTGGCTTTAATTATGAAAGAATTTCAAAACGAAAGCATTTTGCGTCGCAATTTCGTATCGGCGATGAGCTAATAATTGTGTGTGCCACACACAACAATTGCATCACGGAACACCAACCACCACCAGCACCAAGAGGGTCGATCGGATCGGATCGGGTCGAATCGAATCGGAGACACGACAACACCTGTGTCAACAATGAAAAGCTTGCCACGCAAAAGGTAGCAAAGCAAAACAAACAGCCCCGTACGACGCGACTCGTACGAGTACTTGACACGATTTTCAGAGGCCTCTCCACACACACACACGCACACACACACACGCACACAAAGGACTTTCATTGTGCGAGAGATCCACATTGATGATCTGCAATCTCGCAATCACAATGGAACCTTTTGTGTGCTGTGGCAATAGTTATAGATTGTGTGCTAGACATCGGTTCGGATCGGATCGGATCGGATCGGATCATCATATCATTCACTTACCTCCTTGCTGGGCACACAGATCGGTGTTCCCACTTTGACAATGCCATTCTCCACCATAACGCCCATCACAATGGGATCCCGGCTGTTGAATATGAATTGTGGCAGTATCTAAGAGAATACAGAGGGAGAGAGAGAGAGAGAAAAGACAGAGAATTAGATCAATGACTGAAAGATACTCGATTTGATGATCATCATCTCTTAGGCATAGGCATAACTAATAAGCTATCGGCTACGATCGATAACGATGGGCGGCTGGTCTCTTAACTACTTTTTAAATAATGTCTAATAATTATGGTGGCTAAGACGATGCGATGGCCAGCACTCGATCGATGTCGATAGGATAGCATTACAGCTCTATGCCATTCTCCAGAAGATCTCCCCCAGATCTGGATGCTCTCTACAGTTGGGGTTTGTTTGTTTTGTGGGGAAGTTTGATGGAGAACGAAGAACTAAGAAAAGTATTATTTTTAAGGAATAAAGATCAGCGGATCATGAGACTTTTCACAGTTCTAACAAGATCCTGCAGTTATTGCCAATCGACGAGGATTATTGTTTTTTTTTTCGGGACAACTTCTTAGGCATCCAATCAAATCCTGAGTGTGAGAAGTATGTAAAGTGTTTGTAGGCTCAAATCTTTTGGGAATCTTTTTCTGAAGAAACTCTTTTTATGGATTGTTCTGCTGAAGCATCTCTATAAAGAAAACCATTTTTATAGCACAAAGAGTTCCCAATAAATATATGTTTTTAATGATTTTATGGTCTGGTAATAATTGATTGTTCTAGGAATCCTTTTCCATTTCCAGGAATAGTCCTTTTAGAAATTCTGTTCTATTAATTATTCTTTTTGGCATCGTTTTCCAATTCATATTTAAGTAATTCCTTGATCTTAAAGCTTTTGGGAGTAAAGTGCTTTATCCTATGATTTTTTCTATTTGGAATCTTCAAGTTTAGTTTTGTATCATTATATAATATACAACCTCCCTTTAATATATATATTTTGGGCTCATTTTCTAGGGCATTTTAACTTCGATGTGGCGGAAACCAAAAGAAAAACAGCTTACAAGAATACCTCTGAAGAACAACTTAATTTCCGTTGCGTCAACTGTTGGGAGAAAAAGGCCTCAAATGGGATGCCGCCTGCAGCAGCAGTAGAAAATGCAGCGCCACAGCCGACATAGAAAATGGGATCGAAACAGAGCCACTGTGGACTAGAAAAAGCGGCCCAAAGAACACGTTTTCTCTCCACCAAACAGACGGACGGAGGAGGAGAGGAGAGAGAACGAACCGAACCCATTCCACAATGCACTGACTGTTGGCTGGCCAACTCCTTAAGACAGAAGGCGAGTTAATAACTCAAACTAAAACAACGTCATTGTTATTACAACAACAACAACAACACAACAACAACAACAACAAGATGAAGAAAAAGATGAAGAAAACTCTGGGTAGCTGGGTATCTGGGAGACGATGCTTCGTTTTGTCTAGAGGCTGGGTGTACAGGCTCCACCTATATCTACCATCGTTCTACTGGGATACTGTGGGGGGAACAGCTGTGTGCTCGCTCGCTCGCTCTGTGTCCAATTACCAGCACAGTGGGAGCCGGAGCTCCATTTGGATGTGTGTGTGTGTGTGTGTGTGTGTGTGTGGGGCTCTTGCATACGACCATAATCTAATGATTGCCTATAAATCAAATACGCTGTTTAAAGGCATTATTTGAGCAGGAAGTGTGGACGTGAGAGATGCAGGCGTCTGGCTCGGGGCTTTGGGCTCTGGGCTCTGGACTTTGGTTGGGGATCGACTAAGGCTTTAATCGCTTGTTGAGTGCTTCGCATCTCTTGGCTGTGTTCTCATTCGGTTGGCCTGAAGCATCATTAGGTCACAGCTGGAGATGGCCAAGTCCAAGTCCAACTCCAACTCCAAGTCCATGTCTCTCAGATTGCATTTGACACCTGTAGCTTTTCGAACGAGAGATGCGCGGATGTGCGGGCAGAGGGGAGGACCCACATTAAAATAATAATACCCATAATGACATCGAGAGTACCATCTTCGGGAGTGCTCCCTCCACTTACCCTTAGCTTGCATGGGAAGACGGCTATGGAACGGAACTCCTCGCGTTTCTTTTGCTTCAGTTCTTCACGGTAGGCGGTGAATTTATCGAATAGATGATAGATAATGTCCGCTTGGAATATTTTCACGCCCAGCGATTCGGCCATTTCCTGGGCTTCGCGCTCGATTTTCACATCGAATGCCAAAATTGTTGCATATCTAAGGGCGTCACCGAAAAGAAAGAAGAACAGAACAGAACAGAACAAAAAACGTTATTTAAAACAATTAAAATTGTAATAATAATAACTACATATAATGATAATGGGAATGCAGTTTCCTGTCTCTCTGGACTCTCTGGAGTCTGGCCTAATGATCTCCACCAGTGCCAGTGCCAGTTCCAGTTCCAGTGCTCCCCCATTCCCCATTCCATGATCCCCACCAGGAAGCGTTAATAATTGAAATCACAACAACGTCTTGGCCAAGAGAGAGAGAGAGAGAGAGAGGGAGATACTTTTTTGTGTTGGCCATCCGCGGCGCAGCGTGCGCTTTCAATGACAGGAAATGGTTGGCATTTCGAGAATCGTATCGAAAACCCTCTTGACAGCGGAAGGGTCCAACATCAGGGAAGGAAAAGGCAGGGAAGGGAAGGGCAGGGGGGGCACTAATGAGGGGCCACTTTTTGGGGTTCTTCGTGTGAGGGGAGGAGACAGAATGAAAGGCTAATCGATCTATGAATTATGTTCAATTTTAGAGGAGAAACTTAATAAACGAAACAGCGAATCACATTATGTGATATATGGAGATCCCTGGCCCCCAGAAACCCTTTTCAGAACGGAAATCATCCACAAAAAAAAAACCAATAAATAGCTTCGTTCGAGAGCTAATTTTATGCATAAAAAGATCACATAAAAATCATTTTATAAGGGATAAATACGACGACGGGGATACGAACCCGGAATGAGAAGCAGAAGAGTGCGAGGGGGAGATTTTTACGATCGTAAAATGCAAAATTTGATGGCTAAAAATTCCACACGCGTAAAAATCATAAATAAAATGAAGAGCAGCAGCAACCCTCCTTCCCCCCCTCCCCCAGCCAAAGAACGAAAGACAAGTGAAGTGTATCTATAAGATATGCGGATACATTTCCTAAAAGCAAATATAATTCAACAGCACGCTGCACGCATGCGCAGAAAGGGCCCTAGCCGGAAATGTGCGTGTATGTGTGTTTCTGTGTTTGTGCCTCAAACGGAAATGCTGGCTAACTGCTCTTGGGCGTACAGATACAAGATACAAATGTATCCACACACACACACAAAGTGCTGGTACACATTTCTATTTGTTGCCTTAGCCATTTTCCGTTTTTCGTTTTTCGCGCATGTGACAGCGTAATTTGAGTGGGCCGTAAATGTATCTGCATCTCGGCAACGCCATCTGTAGCTTGTAGATGTATCTCTGTATCTGTGTATCTGTGCATCTGCGCATCTGTTAGGCCCCGCTTTTGTTGCTGCCAAGCAGAGCACGAAAATAGTTTCAGTTTGCCGGCAAAATGCAATTGGAAACTTGTCAGCCAAGGCGTGAAAGGAGAAGAGAGAGATAGAGGCTTCAAGACAGATCCAGATGCAGATACAGATACAGGATGGGGGCTTCCAAGAGAGATGCAGATACAGAAGGGGCCCAAGGAGAGAGATGCAGATACAGAAGGGGCCCAAGGAGAGAGATGCAGATACAGAAGGGGTCCAAAGAACGAGATAAAGATACAAGAGGTGGGTTCGAAGATACAGATACAGATAACAGATACACGGGAGATTTCAAAAACTATAGCTACAGGAAACACAGATATGGGAAGGCTTCTCAGAGCCAAAGATACAGTAAGAGCTTAAAGGCTCTAAGGATACAGCGGCGGGTTCCAGGGGCAGGTTTCAAGAGCTGAGGACTCAGGGGCTATTTCAAGCTGGATAAAGATATACGAGGGCTCTCCACAGATGTAGAGGCAGATGTAGAGGAAAGAAGCTACCATACAGAAGTGCAGGGGAGGGGAGAGGAGGGGGGACCCAATATTCATATAAGTGGCATCTTGGTCTACTATTTGGCACCACTTAACGTCCCTCGACGACTCCCGAGCGAGACGCTAATGAGACAAAGCTGCCGGCTGGCAAATGTTGTCTAAAGGTTTCGCTCTCTATAATAAATCATGAGGATCGCTTAGCACACTGCCCACTGCCTACTGCCTACTGCCACTGCCACCCCTTCTCTCTCTCTCTCTCTCTCTCTCTCTCTCTGTGTCGCTGTGTCTCTCTCTATCTTTTGGTGTAAAGTGCATTTTGTGATTGCCGCTAAATGAATCACTTAACCCGGACCCATCCCATACACCATGCTCCTTTCTTGGCGGCTATATCACAAACACAATCTTCAAAGATCCGCTTATAATCGTGGTGGCTGGTGGCTTGCAGCTGGTGGGGGCGCAGAGAGCGAGCGGGTGGTGTGTGTGTGTGTGTTAATGAAGTTAAGCGGCAATAAAATTGCATTGTTCATTGTCGTATATCAAAAAGTCGTTTATTCCCGTCGCAGTATCTGCTCTGCCTCCCTCTCTCTGGACCTCTTGCTGTTTTTAAGTGTTCGATTATAAGGCGGCATAGTGCCCATACAATGTAGTCGAATGGGGGGGAGGGGGGAGAGAGCTCTGTGATGTGGTGTGTGGTGTGAGAGATGCAATGATTGAATGTGTTGTAAATGGTTTAAAGGTGGGGCATGCCTTGGGCTTTTGTGGAAGGTCTTTGTCTGACACGTTTCAAAAAGGAAGTTCTTGGGAGGGAAAAACGTGCAAGACGCATTAAATAGAGTGGGCTGATCAATGGAATGGATTTCTAAGATTTTCCAGATAGTTATAGGTTCAATAAATGTGCGATTTCTCCTATCATTTATAAAAAAAAATCGAAATGCAAAGTTTACATCATTTTCCTGAAAAAACACCAAATGGCATCCCGTTTTAAAGTTGCCAGATCATTTGCTGTATCGTTACAGAGTTCAAGTGCTGCCAGATAGTCGTAAGTTCTATAAACCAAAGGTCGAGTATTTTCCCAGTTGATTTCAACAGAAATCAACATTTTCCGACTGAATGCGATATGTCTGAATAAAAAAAGTCAATAAACTTCCCAGAAATATGTGGAATGGAATCGAATTCAAAGGGTCTGACGACCCCACTTCACTCTCCTTCCTTTCGATTCATCACATATTTCCACATGCCATTCATAGAAATAACACATAGATCAAATCAATTTCCACACATGCCAATGGCATACTATACAATTTCAATGCAGTCGACAGCATTTTTTTCATATTTATTTTTCCTTTTTATTTTTCTTTTGGGGAGGAAGTTCAATAAACCCACGCGCATTGAATTCGATAGGGCCAGTTTTTCCTACTACGAGAGGGACTGACTGAATTTCCGCATTCAGCGAATTCCAGAGAATTCTGATAGCAACAGAAATGTTGTGTGTTGTGTGTTGTGTGTTGTATGATACATCGTCAACGAAAGGGAAAAGAATGGAATTAGAATCGATACATGAATGAATGGATGGATGGCTGAATGGAGGGGGTGGGGGTGGGGGTGGGGGCGGGTGGAATGGCGTTTACTCACTGCGCTTCGTGCTCCAACATCGTAGAGGCCTTCATTACATCACGTTTGACCACGGGACCAATGCGTATGGCAGAGTACTGGAAAAAATACAGATAATACACATAGACATGAGTAGAGATTGGATATATGTATGTCTAAGAGAAGTTGTCAACCAGATGGCTGGCTGTACGAAAACTGTTTTCTTTCCCTTTTGGCCCAAAACCATCTGACCCAAAGAGACGTTTCTTTTGGCTATTTTTAGACACATGGCCATAAGAGAGAGAAAAAAACAACAAAATAAAAAAGCAAAATCTAAACTAAACAAGCGGCAGGCAGCAAACTAAAGTGAAACATTTTCCCAAACGGCCCACAGCGGGCAGACATCTAGAGAGACAGACCGAGATATATACATACATACGATGGACGGAACGGACAGACCTCCACCGAGGAGCAGCAGAGCGACAGGCCGTTCGACGAGTTCATTCACATCTCGTCGAAGATGTTCAATTTTTATTTTGTATTTATTTTTGTTGTTCGTCGCCAGATGATTACAAATGATCATTGATAAAAATAACAGCAGCAGCAGCAGCAACAGCAGCAGCCAGAGATTCTGTCTGACATGAATGAATGAATGAATGAATGAATGGATGGTTGAACGCATGCTTGGTGGCTGGTGGCTGGTGGTGGTGCTGCAGGGCAAAGAGCTTCAATGAGTGGGGCAAATGGAATTCGCTTTCGATAGCGACTTAATTGCGCCACCGGATATGCACGCGCCACTGATAAGGCGGTCGGTCGGTCGGTCTGCCGGTCCGATGGACTACAGTGCTACAATCCACTTGCCCGAACAAAAATTGCATCTCTTGGGCCTCTGATAGATGCACTGCACTTAAATGTCAGTTTAACACATACATTTAATTGAAATATGATAAAAATAAGCCTTTAAAATGGCCAGAATATCTTTATCTACGAGCAGCGTTGCCACCTTTCCTATGGATCTCTTTGTTAATCTGATAGATACTTAATAGAATCATTAAATCTCATTTAATTTGATCTTGAATTACTCTTGAGTGCTCTTTCTATTACAAATATAATTATTTCACATAGAAATAATTCAAAGAGACATCTGGGTATCGTTGCCAGACTGGTCATATAATAGGGTTGCCACTATTCGTATACTACTCATAGAGCCTGCGCTACACATTTTTTAAAAAATTAAATTAATAATCCAATCAATGCAATATCGTAGCAAAAATAAGTACTTCCAGAATATCATTCATCCACTATTCCATTCCTCTTCCCGAGAGGGTTGCCACTTTGGTCCCACCGTTCTCACTGCTCTTTTCTCTGTCTCCATCTTACGCTTCGAGTTTCAATTGTAAATTGAATTCAATTACAGCCTAAGCCATTCAGGAAAATTTCATTCATTACCCAGAACCGCTGCTCCACTGCTGTTATAAAAGAAATTGTCTGTGTTTGTGTGTGTGTAACTAACGGAAAAGCAAATAAAAATAAACTGAAAGCGAGTGAGAGAGTGAGCGGGGCGGGGTCGGGGGCGGGCGGCGGAAAAAAAAAGAGTTTTGCAATCAACAAAACAATGAATGAAATCGGAAGTTTATTGTGTTGAATGCACAATTGTGGGGCAACAGTGCGACACAAAAGAGAGGCACAAAGTACGCAGTAATTGTTGAGTCGAGAGCCTCGATTTCCATGTAAAACGGTCAAACGGAAGTGATAGCAAAATGCTGCTGTCCCATACCCCCAACCGGCTCCACCCCCTTTACGGTGTGGGCTGCGGATTGACCCGATATGGGGGTTGCCTTACAGAGAGAGAGAGAGAGGGAGAGATAGTGCCAGAGGCAGTGGGAGCTCTCCACGTGGCACAGCTCCGTAAACGATTTCCACAGCTTCAGATATCGTTTCGCACAAAACAATCAAAGCGTGCGCTTGACATGGCTGACGCAGCAGTGGCAGCAGTGGCAGCAGTGGCAGCAGTGGCAGCAGTTGCAGCATCCGAACCAACAGAAGCCCCAGAGAAATCTGAGAAAACTGGAGAGAAGCCACAGTGGGTATCGCTGCCACTATACTCTCCAACAAGGTATTCCCACATTTATTGAGGATGAGTGTGATGCATCGATTGGTGTGCCAAGCTATCCGCAGGACCTCTGCAATCTGGAATCTATTAGCCATCTCCACATAAAGTACATCGCCTGGAAGTGTACACCATATTCGGTTAGCAATGAGCTAGACATTTGTGGGCGGATAAATGCGCAAAGGGCATAATGTAAAACTAATTAGCAATAGAGCATGATGGACGGACGGCAAACGCCAAAGGTAAAAGGTTGCCATCTCCGGAATGGATTCCTTCACTGGCAACTGCTCCTGCTCCTGCTGCTGCTGCTGACGTCAAATCGCATGAATATGCCAGTTAATGCTATCGATGCCACAGAAAAAAAAGAAAAAAAAAAGGCACTGATTTAAAGACAGGTACCACGAGAGCGCCGCAGCAAAATGATGCAAATATTTTGTGATGGAAAGCCCGGCCCGTGTCTGTATCTGTGGTCGTGTCCGGTTTACGTCACTCTTGCTGAGGCGGACAGCTAATTAATGACAGACGAGAACCTTTCATGAGGGGCGAATAGGTGGAAAATTACGCTAAAATTCAAGAAAATGCTGCACGTTCCGTACGAACTGCCGTTTCGGTTCTTATATGGAGACACAACAAAGTATATCTATTATTTTGGCTGTGGATCAGAGCCACAGCAACGGCAACGGCAATGGCAACGGCACAGAGCAACTTCCTTCAACTGTCGTCGTGTTGGGCATTTGATTTCATTGAAAATGCGGCCGCTACGTGTTTATGAATGAAAAATTAAGCAATAAGCTCTTGAGTGTGGACTGGGCCACTGAGTAGTATCTGGGGTTTTTCTGTATTTTTCGTTTGTAATCGTATCTCTGTGTGTGGGGCAGGAAGAATTGCTTCCGTTGTTGGTTTTGTTTTCGTCTTTCATTTATACATTCATTCATTTACTCATTCAGCCCGCCTTGATTTCACTCATTCATTCATTGTTCTTTTTTTTCCACTCTTCCTCTCCTTATTTTCCCTTTATTCGCTATCTTGGTTTTATTTGGTTGTTGTTGTTGTTGTTGTTGTTGTACCTCTTTCAGAGGGTATTGCGATTCTGAGCAGATGTTTGCCACGCAAAGAAGGAAGTACTTCCGATTCTCTTGGGTGTATGTACATTTGTATGTACACGTATGTATATCCGAATCGATAAAGCGAAATTCTTTTAAGATTTTCTGTTTGAACGAGTCTCTGAAGACATGTCTTCCGTTCGCAGGCCTTCGACTTTTAGTTTGCTTCTTATATCGAAAATTATCGAATGTTATCGATCGTTTATGCTCACTTATCGAACAATATCGATAGTAAATTAGCATAAACAATTACGCATCTACTATTATAGACCTTCGACTTTTAGTTTGCATCTTATATCGAAAATTATCGAATGTTATCGATCGTTTATGCTCACCTATCGAACAATATCGATAGTAAATTAGCATAAACCATTACGCATCTACTATTATAGACCATTTATGGTAATTGCCCATGAAATATCGATCGTTCTCTATCATTTATCGATCATTCTTGATATTTTATCGACAGCTATCGCTAGTTTATTATGATTATCTATAATTTATCATTTTCCATGATTCTCTACAGTTACTTGACCATTTTCACGATAATTTCTAAAGGGAAAATTGGAAAAATACAAGAAAAACACATTATAGCTTATTTGAAACTCTTTCAGGGTATCCAAAGGTGTGCGTTTCCACTGAACTCATTTTCATTGTTGTTTTTGGCAACTACGTCGCATTAATGAAAACATTGGCATTGTCCGCTTCCTCTTCGGCGTCTTATTTTGTTGTTGTTGTTGCTGCTGGGAGGTTCTTTCCTCACTTCCTTCCTTTCCCACATTTCGCCTTAATGTCTCGGTCTCTAGTACTACGAAACACGCCAAATGGGAAACATGGGAAGCAGAAAAGCTGAAAAGCAGAAGCAGAACCCCAAGCACAAGCACAGGCACAAGCAAAAGCAAAAGCAAAAGAGTGCCGCGCAGCAACAAAAACTAAATTCATTCATGAAATTCAGCCGAAGAGCAACCCGAAAAGCCATGGAGTGGAAGGGAAGGGAAGGGAGGGGTGGGGAAGGGTAGGGACAGCACCCAACAATGGGAATGGACAACATTTTCGGGGGCGGGGGGATCGGCTCCGAGGCGAGTGGAGGATTCATGAATGAATGTACCGTCACGCTCTGCTCGATTCACTCCAGGGTTTTTTTTGTTTTTTTTCTTTTTTTATGCTTTTAATATTTCTCAAGATGTTTTTGCCTACGATTCTGACTGGTGACTGGTGACTGGTTTTTCTCCCTCCAGCTCTCTGCTGAATAATTGCGTAGGAAAACTGACCGATATGGCTAATTATTTCAAGCACTGCTTGGTGCTGCTTCTTTAATGTTTTGGGGCAAGTAGTGGGCGATGCGCGGCGAGGCGAGTTTTGCATGCCACAGACAGACAGGCAGAAAGACAGACATTCGCAGAGGCATAAACACGATTACAAATGGCAGCGGCAGCGGCAGTGGCAGCGGCAAACGCAACCTCTCAAACAGCGACGCGACACATCAAGTCGGTGAGCATGACGAGAGCCTCTGTTTGCGAAACTTTCTGTTGTTTGCTTTTAATTAAAATGCATGTGGGAATCAAATTACGCTGTCGTGTCTATGTATGCATGCATGCATGTATGTGGCCTGCCTGCCACCTGCCCACCACGTAGCCCACCTACCAAAAACCCGCACTCGCACTGCCAGAATGTGGCACACAATTATGGCAGCAACAGCAGAGGCAGCGGCAGAGGCAGCAGCAGCAGCGGCAAACCGCAGCACAATGAATGCCCTGCCATGCCTGCCTGCTCCATGGAAATAGTTGATGGCTACATAATTACATTTTCGCCCAAATGCAACAGCAGCAGCAGCAGCACTAGCACTAGCACTAGCATCTGGTTGCATGCCCCACTCTCGGGCGGCAGGTCGGAAGGTTGCATGAATGGCTGGGCTGGCGTATGGCTGCAAGAACACAAAGCGAGGGAGGCACCAGAGGCAGCCAGAAGACCAGCCACTTTTGAAGTCTAGCAACTTTTCGAGTGCTCAATTTGTTCATTCATAAAAAGAAACTAGAAAAGAAAAAGCAAAGAAAAGAAAAACAAGCAAAAATAAAACAAACAAACAAAAAAGTGAAAAAAAGTAGGAAAGGTAGAGGTGGGATGATTTCGACTAGGGAGTACCCAGTAGTCTACTAAGCCATTTCCATGTTCTACCGTGGATATTCCGTGGATCCTTAGGGATCTGCATTCATATATTCGAAAAGTCCATTATGCAAATTGGGCTTTGAATAGCTTTTCCATTTCACAGCCTGCCTTTCAGAATGCAATCAATGGTTGAGATATTTGATTCGAAATGAGATTTTGCTATTCATTCCGAACAAGAGTATATATGTACATATATTCCATTGGTTTGCAATCCCTTTTCAATCCATGAATGTGCGGGGTGCATTAAGAGTTGCGGAAGAAAGTGCAGGCACAATTGCAGTGCATGTGGGGGATGTGGTGGATGTGGGGGATGTGGGGGATGGATGTTGCATTGCAAAATGTATGAATGAACATGAACCCAGCCGCCACGTTGCGGGTGTACGAACGACAAATGCAGGCACAGGCACAGGCAACAGCCACAGAAAACTGCAATTGGAATTGCAATTGCAACTGCAGTTGTTGTATAAGCAAAAAGGTAAGGAGGCAGAGAAGCGAAAGGGGTGGGGTGGTGGCATCATTCGAGTGAGTGAGAGGTGCAACAACTCTTTTTTATGAATGGCAAGACACAACAGCAACAGCAGCAGCAACAGCAACAACAGCAGCCATCAGGTTGTGGCAGCAACCACCGCTATATTTGGTTGTTGACGGCTACGAGGTGCAAATGTTAATGAAGCCAACGCAACAGCAACAACAACAACAACAACAACAACGACAGCAACAGCAATAGCAATAGCGACGGCAAAAGAAATTGCAGGCCAAATGCATAACGGGGTTTGAAAATAGTAAAGAAAGAGTGCGGAAAATGTGGGTAGAAGAGACAGGAGGAGGAGGAGGACAGGGCGGTGTGGGGCGGTGTGGGGCGGTGCGGTGCGGGACACCGACACCGCGAGTAGCAGGCTCATTCATGCTGTCTTTCGGATTGGTTTTTTTCCGGCAGGCGATCATAAAAATGCGCAACCAACGGACCATAAATCTAGCGAAAACATTTTCCATGACGTAACCCCGTGGAATGCATGTAGCTGTCAGGCATACAAACAAATCGATAGACATATCATACATTTGATCGGTATGCAAGTCTGCGGGGTTGCCACTTCACAGAAGAGAATCAGAGGAAGTGGCTCGTCTCCTGTCTGAGAGAACAAGGAGTGGGAGGAAGTCTCCTGGGGTGCCAGGAGAATAGGAAGCCAGATTAGGAAGTGGCATGCCCATTTCACAGAAGTGAATGGGAGGAAGTGGCTGACAGCGTTGCCAGATGCCCATCTTTTATCTTTTATCCCGAAATAATATGAGAGGAAGGGGCTGACAGCGTTGCCAGATGGCCATCTTCGACCTGAAGAAGCAGAACGAGGGGGAGAAAGCCTCCTGAGGTTGCCAGAATAGGAAGTGGCATGCCCATGGCGTTGCCAGATGGCACAGTGGTTGGTCCATGGTGTTGCCAGCTTGTAGCAATACACTGGAAGAACATCCTCAATGCTGCCTAAGCGCTGTACACACTTCATGCTTGATTGAGTCTTACGCCTCATCTCATTCCAGGCCTCATACATCATTTCATTGAGTATTTTGTTGCGTTCAATTAATTGTCAATAGACCCGGCAACAGCAGCGCCAGCAGCAGGAGACAAAACGAGCAACAAGAAACCCGAAAAGAGCAAAAAGATACGACAATAAATTGTATGGAAAACAAATCAATTACAAAATTGTGTTGGCAGCTCTTTCGCTCTCCTTTTAATTGCGTCCCACATTTTGAGCGGCTTTTATGGAAGTTATTGCTCGGGGTTCGGTGTGTGTCTGCTTTTTGTTGTTGCATTCATTCACTCATTCATTCATTCATTCATTCGTTCGTTCGCTCGTTCGCTCGTTCGTTCGTTTGGTAGACAGCAAGAGGAGATACACACACGCCACACACACAGAAATATAGACATATGCTCGTACAATAATTCATTTCATTGATCAAATAAACATTTTGCTACACATTTCGATAAATTAAACACGAAAACTGCCTCCATGCCCCTGACAGCGTCAGGGCGTAACTGTGGGGCCGAAGGAAAAACAGAACCGATCGATGCTGCGTTTTCCATTCATAAAAATTGATTGCACTTGTTGCCTCCCCCCACTCCCTCTCTTGTAGGGGCCATGTGGCACGGTTCGAGTGTGCGTTCGCTTTCAGTATTTGCTGTACAAGAGATAAATGCATTTAATTTTTAAGGGCAGTGCAGGGCAGGGCAGGGCAGGGTAGGGCTCTTCCTCTCCCTGTATTTCTGGTAGCTGCACTTTTCCCGATCCTCAACATCATACAGGAGCAGATGACAATGGTGACATTGCCTAATCATCACTTTCGGATGAGCGGAATATTGAACATCTGGCAACATCTGTGAGTGTGTGTGTATAGGCTTGTGTGTGGCCCATTGCAACAATGTGGCATCCCTGCAACAATCCATTTCTCTCACAGATCATGCACGGATCATGAATGTGAATATGAATGTGAATTTGAATACGAATATCAATTAAATGCAGGAGGATTGCAACCCCAAAATGGAATGACGGCGGCAACCTGCGACGTGTCAGAAATTAATGGGCTATACAAACAAATTTGTGTGTTTTGTTTGTGTGCGTGTGTGTGTGTGTGTGTGTGTGTCGGTGTCTGCCCAACCACTCAAATGACAATTTCCGGCCGTCAGTTTTGGGCAGTGCCAATAAATTGGCAGCCCTGCTCGTATTTCAACAGCCACGCAGCAGCAGGCACAGCAGCAGCAGCAGCAGCAGAGTAGCGACAAACAAATGACAAGAGAGCGAAAAAAAAAAAGGAAAAAAAATACCAAAATCAGAGTATGGCGACCATGTGGGTGCCCCCCTAGAAAAATGACTCTAGGCAGAGCGATAACTATACAATTTTATGGCATTTTACATAGCATTAGCCGATCCAAAAAAAGAGTCTGGTGTGTGTGTGTGTGTGTGTCTGTGTCTGTGAATGTTGTTAGCCAGTTACTAAATTTGGCTTAAATGAAGGCGAAACTTGTTACGTAGCCGGCCGGTGGTCGGCCCACATGGTCAGGCCTCGCAATCAGGCATCAAGGCAGGCATCAGAGACTCAAATCATGAATGAATGGCCAGCCACCAGCCACCAGGCGGGTGAGCAGTCTGTTCGTTTTGTCAATCATTCATCCACTCAGTCAGTCGGGCAGTCAGTCAGTCAGTCAGTCACTCAATCAGTCAGTCAGTCAGTCAGTCTGTCGCTCAGTCACATGACCATAATTGATTTTCGAAATGAGCGCAGTTAACATGACGGCGACAAATTTTCGCATCTAAAATGTGACAAAAAGAGCAAAAACCTAAAGACCGAAAAAAAATACCCACAAAAAGTGGAACCATATGGACGACATGTGCAAGCGACTGCAGAAATTGTTAATTCATTCATTGAGAGTCCAAGTCAAGTCCATGAAAACAGAAAAGCCAACGAAAACCGAATCTAATGGTCTCGAGTCTCAGAGAAAAAAAAAAAATGGAAATTTCAGTGGGTTGCAAAGACAAACAAAAAAAGGAAGCTCCAAATAAAACCTAGAGACAGGAGTGGAATTAGAGCTTAAAGGGGTCCAGTTATGGCAGTGTTTCCCGGCTTACAGGCCTTGAACCGTCCCTGGGGTGTGCGGGGGGGTGGCTTGTGGCTGGGGCTCATCATTCAGCAGCGTCTCCTCCTCTGCTCTCGTCTCCCCTCGACTCGACTCTATTCATTCATTCAGATCACAACCACGCGCCCTGTAACTGCATTTGGTAGCTAATTTGCATCGCTTTTCAGCTTTGTGGTGTGCTTTGGATATTGCGTTGGCGTTACGAATCGAGGAACCCTAAGGCCTGGGAAAGTGTTGCGGCTACACACGGCAACAAGATGATCATCATCTTCGTGATGACACTCTCTGTTGTGGGAAACCTTATAGCAAATGTGGGCTGCTGACGCTAATTAGCTTGTAGAGTCAGCAAAAAACACACACACACACACACACACACACACAACTAAAAAACATTTACAATATTAACGAAAGAAGAGCAAATGAGTATCACAGTCAAAGGGCAGGGCGGAGCAGGGCAGGGCAGGGAAAATAAATGCTGCCAAGGCATAAAGGAGCGAACGAATTCAACGCCAGCTCAAATGTCCGACTTTTGGAATCAAAAATGTACAAACTACACATATGTACATATATACATATATATTTTTGTATGTACGGATGATGTGTGTATGTATTATACACGCTTCCGTTGCAACATTTCCGCAGCTGAGGTAAGCGAAGGAAAATAAAATTTAAAATTAAATAAAATACATTTTGATTATCTAAGGGAAGGAAATTCGATTAATTTCATTCATTTAAGGCGTGTGAAATTGATTAAAGAATTTGCTAGAAAATAAATATTTGCTAAATTGGAATTTGAGTTGTCATATCCGTTCGTTCGGGTTTTGGGTTCGGTTTGCGTTTGCAGACCAAATGCCACAGATATAAAGATACATACATATACATACGTACATATATGGATGGATGTATGTTTTTATGTATGTAGTATATGTGCGTATCTATATGGTATATAGAGCGCTTAGTATTTTTAGTTGGGTGTTCAATCTTCTCGAGACTGGGGGGCAGACAGCGAATGAAATGGTTACGAGCGAATTGCCAGGAGTTGGGGGACGGGACGGGACGGGACGGGACTCTGCCTGCCGGCTGGCTATTTCGGAGGGAGTGGTGTAGTGGATACAGTGCGTCGTCTTCTGTTGGCTATGCGCCCGCCACTTGGCTGCCTCTGGCATGAATCATCATCATCAACCATGAGGAGAGCACCAGCTCTTTTGCTGGTGGCCTGGCCGGGTTTATTTTTTTTTTTTTCTTCGGTGGTGTGTTTTTTGGTGTTTTTTGTTTTTTTGTGCAAACAACATATTTTTGTTGCAATTTTTGCATTTACAAAAATACGCATTTTATGTTTACGGCATAGACTGCCCGAAAAAAAAAAGGAAAAATAAAATGCAGACGACGAGACAGTAGCAACATTTCTCCTCTCGTTTCCTGCCCACCACTGCCTCGCCTCGCCTCGCCTCACGCACTCATAATTCTCATCAAAAATAGTTTTCGGCCAGCGAGAATTTACAACTTTGTCGCGTCCCGTACTCGTTTACCGTATTCAATTTGCAAGAAATCGAAAAGTAGCCAAGAAAATTGCAAATTTTCCATACTGCGTACTATTTTCTTTTTTTCTTGTTCTTGTTCCTTTTTTTTTTTTTTCTTTTTAAGAGGCAGATTTTTGTTTATCGTCTCGACTATACGAGCTGTTAGAAATATTCCGCCTTGGTGGTGGGGAAAGGAAATAAATAATGTGTACATAAATTGCAGAGCCTCAGAGCTCTCACCTCTCCACCCATTAAAAGGTTATCTCCCCCTCAATGGGTTCGGTTCTCTACGACGAGAGTACGCCTTGAGAATATTCTTTGGCTAATTGTCTAAACAAACAGTGCGAAATTATGTTAGCGATTCGTCTGTGGTGGCTTTTGCGCTATGGGGATTTTTTTCCCTCTGTATTTTTGTGTATTATTAATTTGGTAATTGCTCCATGGGGTGCACGTGTTATCATTATTGGGGCGGGGGTGTGATAATAAATGAATATTGCTGGGCTTTTCGTGGGTTCAAGGCCATCTTCAACAAAATTCTTTCAAGAAAACTTTGGTTTAAACGAAAGCAATTATAAAACGATTTGATTGAAATACTCGAACAAGCACGAGCTACTAATCAAACTAAGATAAACAGAAGTGCTGCATAAATCAAAGACATTATAAAGAAATTTTGGCAATTATTGGGTAAGCCAATTATGTGTATAAGTTTTGGGTGAAAAGTAATAAAAAAAATAGTTAAAAAAGAAAAATAAGGAAAGAAAAAAGAAGAATCACGATTCTTTCCCATACCGGGAATTGAACCCGGGCCTCCCGGGTGAGAGCCGGGTATCCTAACCACTAGACAATATGGGATGGATGACTACGCTGAACATTCGTTCCACTCGAAACCCGCGCGCACGCAACAGACACAGAAAAGGAAAGAAAATCCAGTCAAACCAGCTGTTAGCCACGCGCCGTCCTCTCAATGCAGTAGCCTAGGGGAAGCATATGCCACTCGAGAGACATGAGACCCTGAGTTCGAATTCCAGCAAGGAACTTCTTTTCTTTTTTTTCTCTTTTTTTTGCTTACCGGAATTTTTGATGTGCGCAGGAACTCAAGCAAAGCCTCCAGGGAGCCCAAAGTGGAGGCCTGTACATAAACACCGGATGGGGCCAGTTTGATGTGACTCAAGGCACTCTTAAGCTCGCGGGCCACTTCCTCCCTGGAAAAGAAGAGATGCGTTAATGTTTAAATTTTAGAGCGGAGGGGAGATCCAGATCCAACTCACTTGCAAATTTCCACCTCATCGGGCTTGTGGGCAATCAACAAATTGATGCCGGCAATGGCCTTCTCCAGATCCTTGGCAGCAATCTTTACGCCCTGGGCTGCCTTCACCTCCTTGTGCTCCACATAGGCATTCTTTACGCGCAGCTCTCGCATAGGCTGGGGCATGAGCAGGGAACGGATCTGGGTGACAATTGGTCCGTCTGTGCCGGCCAGGACCATGGTCTGGCCCTCGCGCAGCTTGCCATTAATGAGAATGGCATCGATGGTGGTGCCCAGACCAGGCAGGGCCTTCACCTCGAGAACCGTGGCCTGCAGCTCCTCGGAGTACATGAGCCGTTTGGTCAGCATGTTCTGGCAGTAGTCGGTGATCATGAATAGAAGATTGCCCATTCCCTCGCCGGTGATGGCACTGGTGGGCACCAAAGAGATATATGTCTTCGGATCGGTGTTCTCGTAGTAGAGGGCCGCATTGAGGCCCTGTTCGGCAAACTGCAGTATGACCTCCTTGGTGCGCTGCTGGAATTCCAGCTGCGTGTTGCTCTGCTGCTCCTTGATCACATCGCGTACATCCCGCCGGGCCAGCACCTGCCAGTCGTACAGCCGATCGACCTTGTTCAAAGCCACAATGAAGGGACATCTCTTCTTCTTTAGCAGCTGTATGGACTCGAGTGTTTGCGGCTCCAGGCCGTGCATAATGTCCACAACCAGAATGGCAATATCACAGAGAGAGGAGCCGCGATTGCGCAGATTACTGAAGGACTCGTGGCCGGGTGTGTCGATGATGAGGAGACCGGGCAGACGATGCTCAAAGCCCACGGCGCTCTTCACGTACTTTGTCTGCTCCTTGATGGCATCGATGGGCACGTTGGTGGCGCCAATCTGCTGCGTGATGCCGCCAGCCTCCGAGTCCTGAACATTGGTGCGCCGCAGCTTGTCCAGAATCTTGGTTTTGCCCGTATCGACATGGCCCAGGACACAGACAACGCCAGCACGCAGCTCATCCGTGGTGCGTTTCTTCTCAGCGTCCGACTGACGCTTGATGATTCTCGCCTCGGCGCGGAGTCGTCGAGATTCGGGGTCGTTGGCGAGGGTCTCCTCCTTCTCATCAGACTCGTCGCCGCTCTCATCATCGGAATCGTCGCTGTCGTCGTCATCGCCGCTGTCATCATCTTCGGTGTCCTCATCCTCATCAGCCTTGCCATTGTTTGTGGTTTGAGAGGACTCCTCATCGGGTTCCGGTTCCGCCTCGCTATCGGTGGCATCCCAGCTCTCCTTGACCACCTCCTCCTTGGGTGTTTCGGCGGCTGTGGCGGCCGCGGCAGCTGCTGCGGCTTCCTCGGCCGCAGCCTTGGCCTCCTCCTCCTCGGCCGTCTCCTTGGGTCCCTTCTTCTTGTTCGGCCTAATGCGAGTGCCTGGAAAAGAGGTTCAATAAAGATTCAGTAAAGATGCAGTGCAACGGGGAACTACATTTACCTGGCCTAGGTGCTCTCCGGTCGTTGGGATCGGGTATCTCGAGACCCTGAGCCTTGAGAGAATCCAGCAGGGCCTGGGCCCTGGCTCTGTCCTCCTTCTGTTTCTTGGTCAAGAGTTTGCCCTCGGCCTTTAGCCGGGCCTTACGCTCCGCCTCGCGCTGCTTCTTTTTCTCCTTCTTTTCGGCCTCCAAGCGCACTGCCTCCAGTCGAGCCTCTTCGCGCTCATCTGCGAGTCGATTGCGCTCTTCCTCGAGCCTCTCCAGGCGCTCTTCCTCCTCCTTGCGCTTCTTCAACTGCTCCTGCATGGCCGCCACCATGGCAGCCGACATGCCCTTCTTTTTGGCATCCTTCTTCTCCTCCTCGGCCTCAGCTTTCTTGTCCTTCTTTCCCTTCTTCTTGTTCTTGCCGCCTTTGCCGGCGGCATCCTCTGCAGCGTCTTCCCCATCGGCCTCTGGCTTGTCTCCCTCGGTGGGCTCTGGTTCAGGCTCGGGGACAGCTGGTGGAGGCTTCTCCGCTGGCTTTTGCTTGGGCTCCAGTGCTGCTTTCACCTTGGCCTGTGCCGCCTCCCGTTTCTGTCTCTCCTTCTTCTCCTTTTTCTTCTGGGCCGCTGTCTTCATGGTGCTGCCGCCTTCATCATCTTCTTCGGCGACCTCATCCTCGGCATCGTTTTTCGCTTGAACGCCGGCTCCAGCTGACTTCTTATTCTTTTTCTTCTTGGAGAACTCATCGGCTAGCTCTTCGGGGGTGACAACAGCCGGTGCCGGTGCCTCGCCGGCATATTCCGCCTGCAGATCGGCCAAAACCTTGTCCAGATCTTCATCATCATCCTCCTTTTCCTTTCGCTTGGCCTTCTTGCCCTTCTTCTCGTTCTTCTTCTGGGGCTTCACTGCCTCCGACTCTTCCTCGTCGTCATCGGGTGCGCTCTGCACAGCAGGCGCCTCATCGTCGTCGTCATCGTCCATCAGCAGTTCGAAGGCGGACTTTTTGGCTGGCTTGCCTTTGGGTGACGCCTCCTCATCGGAGTCGTTGTCAGCCTTTGACTTCTTGCCCTTGCCCTTGACATTGAGCTTCTTGACGGCTTTGGTCAATGTCTGGACATCCCCAGCATCGCTATCCTCGTTTTCCGACACCTTCTTGTTCTTCTTTTTGCCCTTCTGCTGCTGCAGATGCTGCTGCTGGTTCTTCTTGTTGTTGGCGCTCACCTTGTCGCTGTCCACATCGGAGTCCATGGGATTGCTTTGGCTTTCGCTGTGTGATTGAAATGGGAATGGGATAGATAGCCAATTTGCAATTGTTTTAGAAAGTTGCCAACACGGCATTCGCAATGCTACTCTACTCACATATCGTCGGCCGAGGAACCGCCTTCGACCGCCGCCAATATCTCTTTCTTGCCCTTTTTAGCTTTAACCATCTTTCCTGGCGTAGTCGCAACACGCTCCTCCTCTGGACACCCACAAAACGAAAGTTATTCACTGCTGAAAATTCCGCACACGCGACGCGATGGCAGCAAAGACGCTGGTGCTGGTTTTGGTGCTCGGGCTTTTCCTCCGCAACGTCGGGCTGATCAATGGGGGCTGCTGCTGCTCTTGCTGTTGGCGCTTCCGCTGTCGGCGGCACCTTGAATTGCCTGTGTTCGCGCAACAATTTGGCTATTGAGCAATTTGGCAAACTTAATGCCAATTTTCGCTAACTTTTCGGAGAAATGCACACAAACACAACGATTTGTTGCAGCTGGTGTTGAGGTTATGTGCATCATATGTTGTTGTTATTCGGGACAGAGTTGCCGCCAGGGTCTCTTTTTCGTGCGATATTTAAAGTGGTACCAGCTGCTGCGGTATCGATATCGCTGCATTAAACTGGTATTTATTGGTATTAATGTTGTATAATTTCACTATTCGGGTATCAACAATGTAATAATATTTTTTTGGATTTCTGGACTTTTGATTCGATCGAAATACGCAATCTGTAATTTAGGTATTTAGGCCAAACACACCATGCGGCATTTCCTTATTCATCGTTGGTGACGAAGATTTTATTTACCGCCAAAACCCAGTACCGCAAATCGCACACAAGTATCGATACTTACCCTGTGCATCGATAAGTTAAATCAGAAGGCGGTATATCTAATCTAGCCACGTGAAACGCTCCAAATATTCATATTCTATCCGTTTATATATCCCACAAATAAATTTAATTCATATTTCCAGCCAAAACAAAAAACTACCATCTACCTATCGCACAATTCCAAAACCATCGATAGTACCATCGAGGTTCTGTCAGCCCTACTCGTCTGAACAACAAAATTTCTGCCGAATTTCAAGTTTTCTGTGCCTTCTTCGTTCGTTTATTTTGAGATTTCTTTTCCCACAAACCACTTGGTGAGGTTTCTAACAACCTAACAACCTTCTAGATCTGTTCGGTTCTTTCATAAAGAGTTTCGAGTGCTTTTGCTTTTCCTCCGCTTTGCGGTGCCAGCAGTTTGTAAGTGTTTGTTTTGAGGCCGGCTCGAATTTCGCGCGGGTAATGTAATTGTATTTTCTAAAATTTACAGCTTGATTCTTTTTGGATACAACACAACCTCGCAGACTTGTGCTTTGGGACTATTCCAGATTCTGGGTTTCGAGTGATTTTGCTTCTTGTACGCGCATTCCGTTGCCGGCACTTTGTGAGTGCTTGAATATTTTTGAGGCCGGCTCGAGTTTCGCGCGGCTTATTGTGTTTTCTTATCTTTATAGCTTGATATTTGAGGCTCTGTGGACGATGTCCAATGAGGCGACCGGCATTACCATCAAGGAAGAGGCATCGACGAGTGGCACTGCACAAATTCCCATAGACGCGAGCAGCGAAGCTGAGGTTTGTTGTAGCTGTAATTATACCCCGCAATCAAAGAATATGGGGGTATATTAGCTTTGTGGTGAAAGTGAAAGTGTGAAACGCCCAAAAGGAAGCGTTCAGCGTGATCACCAATAGCCCAGTCGATATAGCCATGTCTGTCTGTCCGTCTTCATGAGCGTCTAGATCTCGGAGACTATAAGAGCTAGAGCAACCAAATGTTGTATCCAGACTCCTGTGATATCACACTGTTACAAGTGTAATTCAGTGTATTTCACCCTGCCCCCTTCGGCCCGAAACTTTAAAGCAGAAAACTAAAACGCAGAATCGTAGAGAATAATCATATCTAGCAGATTGCCGAACCTGAATCAGATCATATTATTATTATAACGAGAAAGAACAAGTGCAATTTAAGAGGCCATGAAAGCGAAGCCACTCGCTAAACATTCCGTCTCTCTCGCACACTATACCTCGTGCCTCGATTTAAAGAAGACAGATGTAAAAAGCGAATGTTAAGAAAAATGGAAACTGATAAAATCGAATAAATAAAAATGTTTATGAAAAATTCTTTTGACCAAATATCAATTTGTCCCTTTTGCGAACAGTGATAATAAACGATATATAAAATATATTTCATTAATTAAAAAAATCGTAAGTTCACTGAGAACAGGGTATAAATGTAGAGTCGTGGCCCTTGCCGCGGCTCACAGCATTCCCCCTCGTTTAAGTTGTAGTTGTGCATTTGCTTTTGCCATTCCGTTATGTTGTTGCTGTTTCTCAGCGTAAGAGGGAGTGAGAGAGAGAGGAAACAACGAACGGTACAAAAAATTGGTACAGTTCAACGCATTTCCAGGGATCGGACATGCATTATTTGGGGGGAAAAAACGAAAGGGGCAAAAGACAGAGATAACAAATATTTATTAAAATTTTTGTTTGCTAGATCCAAGCCTTCGGAACGGACCGACCAATGCCATTGGTCCGAAATGTTTATTCCCCAAAATGTTTATTTTAAGATCGTTTTTCTTTTTTGTTTTGTTTCGTATTCCAGGCAAAGAAACCCGAGAATCAGTCTGAAAAGGCAGAGTCGCAGCTTGCGGGCGGGAGCGGGTTGCAGGCAGAGTCCACCGACAATCATTTGCAGCGTCTGCAAAGCTTGCGCAAGGAATTGAGCTACATCAGCGAAACGGACTGGATGTACGAGAGCTTGGACAAGAAGCCGCAGCAGTAGGAGACCAGATCGACGCAAAACCAAATCCAATATGTTGACAGTTCTGCGCAATTGGTTGAGCAGGCACGAGCGAGAGCGCGAGCGGAAGTTGGAGTTGCTTGAGAAGGAGAACAGTTTTTTGGATTACATGTTGAAGAAGGAGGCGCAGATCAAGCAAGGAGAGTCGTCCTGCATGGAGAACACCATCAAAGGCAATCTAGACATGGACAACAGCAAGGCCAAAGAGGTTGAAGACAAGTCCTGCTCAAGCCGGCAGGGCGTCGTCACCTCTCTGCACAGCGACGGCGGTGTCATCGATATGTACATTCCCTTCGACGGTCAGGCCTCCGACCATATATACCATCAGCTAGTGAAGGGCTCAGTGGTCGAGTACCTGGTGTATAAGAAGGCGAACGAGGACTCCCTCAAAGTGGTCAAGATACTGAAGGTTATTGAGCAGAACTGGGGAGAATCAATCACCGATGCCACGGTATGACTCAAGCCATCAATCCATACCTGAAGCCACACAAAATATCAATCTACGTACCATTCATACCTTTCAGATAAGGCAGACGGTGGAGAACCTAAAGCTTGAAGACTCCACCTACTTCAAAACGCAGGAACGCATCATCCATGGCTTGGTCATCGATCGTGAGCAATCCACCATCGAAGTGGACACCAGCTCGGGCCAGCAAAAGTTTAAACTGGACAACGTTGAGATGACCTTCGTGCCAAAGAAGGGCGACTGGGTGACACTCGAGTGCGCTGTCCAGCTGGACGATGGCTATGTGGACAAGCAGGGGGAAATCCTCCAGTTGCTGAAGGTGTTTCCAACACGCATCCTCGCCAACGAGAAGTGCAAGGTAGAGCGCTGTTACCCAGAGCTAGCTGTTCTCGGCGAAAATGCCTATTTGCTGCGGGAGAATTTCCCGACTGGTACAGATCTTCACATGGGCGATTACGTCCTGGCGGATCTCATCGAATGTGATTACGTAAGTTGGATGGGTGAATAGATGAATTGTTGCAATAATCCCTACTCCTTCAGTCGAAATTCAAGCATCGCGCCATCAAGGTTACCCTGCAGGAGAGTAGCTTTCTATGCATCAAAAAGGAGAAGACCTATTCGGACGATCGGGCGGTCATCATCACTGGCGCAACCCGCCTCATAACCACTGAGCTGTGGCAGAAGCGTAGGATCACCGTCAAGTTACAGAACAATACGAATTGCAAGCTGGAGCTTCTGGAAGTCCAGCTACAGCATGGCCACACGTCACAGATGACTGTGATCGAGCCCATTACTAAGACCAGTCTTGCTGTGGACGGAGTAATATCGGTGATCCTTGAGGTGGAGGCCCGCTGCATCGGCGAATGGGCGGAGAAGTATACCCTGGTCTTTAAGAACTTCAAGGTGGTGCGCATTTTCAAGATCATTGCCTGCGACACACAGAAACAGGCCGACGAGGCAGAGCATCGTATGGTTGCGGCCGAAAATTTTGTTGTCTCTGGCAAATCGGAGGCGCAGCGCAACCGCAACTATGCCAAGCACGTGTGGAACAAAACATTGGACCTGGTGCCCGGTGAAAGCTTGGTTGTCAACCGACGATTTGTGCTCATCCGCATTGGCAGCTACGACGTTCCAAAGAGTCTGCGCAATGCCTACCTGAGAGACGGCCGGGCATCGGAAGTGGTCGACGACCTGGCGAGGTTGTATCCGTGCTCGACAGAGTCCCTGTGCATGGCCAACTATGTGCAGCGCTTCCGTTTCTTCCTGCATCTGGAGGAAATTGAATCCTTCATTAGCATTCGAAACTTTGACAGGGACAGGGCCCACATGGAACGGGACGGGGAGTATCTGTCCCTCACAGTCGAGAATCTCGCCGAGCGTCGGCCCTCGCTGGTCATAGGCGATATCGTGCATGCCACCAATCCCTGGAAGGACGCCACCAAGGATAACAAAACCTACTCGGGCGTCATACACAAGGTACTCTTCGATCGAGTGCTGCTGAAGTTCAATCCCAAATTCCAGGAGAGCTACAATGGCGAGGACTACCGTCTGGAGTTCCATTTCTCCAGATTTTGCCTCAGAAAGCAACACCATGCCATCAATCAAGTCGTCACCACCATGGGCGAGCAGTTCCTCTTCCCCAGCAAGGTGGTCAAGCGCGACCATCCGCAGTTACAGGTGCGCCTCGTCAACGGAGAGTATATGTATCTGTTCGACACGCAGCTCAAGTGGTACAACACATCCCTGAACTGCATTCAGAAGCGTGCCGTCTTTAATATCCTGCGCGGCGAAGCCATGAACCTGCCGTACGTCATCTTCGGTCCGCCCGGAACCGGCAAGACGGTCACCCTGGTGGAGGCGGTTCTGCAAATGGTACACAACCTGCCGAGCTGCCGCATCTTGGTTTCCGCACCCTCGAACAGTGCTGCGGATCTCATTGCCAAGCGTATCATTGCCAGCAATGCCCTGCTGACTGGCGATTTCATTCGTATCGTCTCGCAAAATGTGATCGAGCGGGAGCTCATTCCACCCGAACTGATGCCCTACTGCGCCACCTTGGACATATGCGCCGATGGAACCGCAGAGGACAAGGTAAGTCCATTCCATTCCGATCTTCTTGTCGCAATCTGTAATCCTGAAACCTATTCCGTTCAGATGCTGGTCACAGAGTCGGGTCTGAAGCTGCGCTGCCAGTGGAAGTTTCTGGGTGCCCACCGCGTATGCATCGGTACCAGTGCCACACTGGGAAGCTTTATGCAGATGTCATTTCCGGGCGGACACTTCACCCACCTGTTTATGGATGAGGCCGGCCAGTCGACGGAACCGGAGACGTTGATGCCCGCAGCTCTGCTTTCCAAGGATCGCGGCCAGGTTATCCTGGCCGGTGATCCGCATCAGTTGCAGCCCATAGTAAGCAGCTGCTATGGACGTGCCTGTGGCTTCGACACCTCCATGCTGGAGCGTCTGCTGAACACTCCGCCGTATGCCAAGGACCTGGTCGGGTACCCACACAACTCTGGCTATAATCCTCTGGTGCTAACAAAGCTTTTGCACAACTATCGGGCCCTGCCCTCGATCATGGCCACGTATAGTAAGCTTTTCTATGACGATGAATTGATAGCAACGGTATCCGAGAAGGATTCCCCAGAGGCCACCTTGTTGGGCAAAGTGCAGTCCTTACTGGGTAAGGGAATGCCGCACAATCAAGGTGTCTGCTTCGTTGGGATTAAGGGCCAGAATATGCAGGACAGAGACTCGCCCTCGTGGTACAATCCCCTGGAGGCCAAGCAAGTGTATCTCATGGTCTTATCGCTGTATCGTTGCGGAGTGACTCCCGACCAAATTGGCGTTCTGACGCCCTATTCGAAGCAGGTGAGGACGCTTCGGGGCTTGTTCGTGGGCACAAATATTGCCATGCCAAAGGTTGGCTCCACTGAAGAGTTTCAAGGACAGGTGAGCATGTGAAGCCCTATGCAGTCTGTACAATATGTATATAAATGTATATCTTGATCTCTATAACCCAGGAACGCGACATAATGCTGATTTCCACTGTACGCTCCTCTGAATTCCTTCTCGGCAGAGACGCCAGCCTGGCCCTCGGATTTGTGCGCAGCCATAAACGCATGAATGTGGCCATATCGCGCGCCCGCGCTTTTATGGTCGTATACGGCAATCCCCATCTCCTGAGCGTCGACGACAATTGGCGTCATCTCATCACATTTTGTGCGAACAACAATGCGTACTTTGGCTGCGAATTACCCGATTCGTATCTGCCAGACGAGTCCAGCGACGAAGATGCCTCCTCCAGCGAGTACGAGGATAGCCTTCAAGAAAACACTTCAGTTCTGTGACTAAAGTTCACTGAAATGTGACAACTGCATTACCAAATATCTACACTCCATTTCTCTTGTAATCTTCTTATTAAAACGAATATAACGAAATATAAAACGAAAAACAAAGTCGTTGTGGGAACTAGTTTCATGATTATTCAATGTAATACCTTCTAAAGGGAGTACAAATACTCGAGCTGGTCGTAGAAGTTTAAATATTCAATTTTCACGGCGCTTCATTTTTTGGAATTCATTTGTAATTCTAGACTATAGAATCTCGAGTCCTGTCTAAACGGGGCATACCGTGCAGTAATTTAGAAGCATCAAATTCGTATTGTGATCAGCATTTCATTCAGACTTCTTTGAAAACCGCTGAAGAAGCAAATAACACACCTGAAGGAAGCATCTTCGACCCCGTAAGTTATATTCTTGATTGGCATGAAGGGCGCAGCTGCGCAATGACATTACACTTTTGCCAACTTTGCTGCGAAAAGAGAGAGATAGCATGAGAGACAAAACGCAAAATTAGTGTTCGCAGTCGTCTGCAGACACATCGCCCCGGCTATCGCTATCAGTCGAGGAAATAGGGCGCTCTTTGTGATAAAATTGATTTTGAAAATTGCAACAATCGAAATCTCTGCGAAATCAGCGCTCCAGCTAAACTGGAAGGCCAAGCTGACGAATATATCCCTCCTCCCGTTCTCACTGAATTCTTTTTCCCATTAGACTGTCTCTGTGTTTGTAGTCTGTCAGTTAGCAAAGCAAAGTAAAGTCTGATGTCATACGGCTTTAGTGCGCTGCGACAGCCAGCAGTCTGGCAGCCCTGTTGATAGATCTACTGCGGGTCACACTGGCAGGAACCGTTAGCGCGGCCATGTTTTTCTTTTTGTGTTTTTTTTGTTAGGAGACAAGCCGCAAATCTTACATTTTCGCAACTTTAGCGAATAAAATAACAAGAACGGCATTTTAATGCAGTCGAATCAAATGGCGCAAACCGCCATGGAAGAGAACACATTTGCATTCGGAAAGCAACAGGCGAAGAGCCAGGATCAACTGGAAATTGAGGTTCGAGGAGATTTATTTGTATTTTTTTGTACGGCTAACAAAAATTGCCTACTTGCAGCGTCGCTGGAATATACAATGGATCACCGATTATGCCCACGACATATTTGTGAACATGAAGGAGGCAGAGATGCGTCGTCGGCCCATATTTTTCAACTCAATGCAGCTGAGCGAGCGCCCCAATTTGTTGCAGCTTTGTCAATTAGCTGCGCGCACATACAAACTGAATCGTGCCACTGTGCATTTGGGTAAACATGTGCGAATATCCTGTTGCTATTGATCACTCACTTTCCCAACGCAATCCAACAATTTGATCTGCACAGGTATCTACTATTTGGATCGCATGACCGACTACTACACGATTCGGGGCGAAAAACTGCCATTGCTGGCCCTCACATGCCTGCACATTGCGGCCCAGATCGAGAGCACCGATGCGAGTGTGCCGCGCTACAGTGAACTGAATCGCCTGATGCCCAATTCGGCGTACACCGTTTTCGAATACAATGTGGTGGAGCGCAAAGTGCTGTCTTATTTCAATTTTGATCTGATGCGTCCCACCACGGCCACCTTTGTGGAGTTCTTTGCATGCAGCTTCCTCACGCGCCCCGACTACGCCAACCACAAGGCCATGCTGGAGAACAGGCCCAGCCCCAGCGGAGAGAACGTTCATTACAAATCGTACACAAGCTTTGAAGATATGCTGGCGTCCCTGTCGCAGCTGCTGCTCCGCCTGGCAGACAGCACATTGAGCAGTAAGCATCGTGCAAGTGAATTTCCCATAAAGATCGTACTCAAGCCAAGTATTTTCTCTTTCAGTTATTAGTTTTGCAAACGCACGTCCTTCTTTGCTGGCCGCCGCCTGCATAGCAGCGGTGCGTCATCTGAGCGGACTCAAGAACTGGACACAGTATCTCACCAATCTGACATCGTATCCGGAGCACGTGGTTGAGCCATTGGTGCATAATATCACACAGTACTATAACTGGGAGCAGCAGAACAACGTGACCCCATGGTGCCTGCCAGTGCACGCTGAAATAGGTCAATCTTCGACAGATAGCACTAATCCCAATTGGTCAACACCGGACTCTGGTATTGGAGAGTCGGTGGTAATAGTGGAAGAACGGGTGACCGTGCAGTATGATATAATTACTTTGCAGCTGCAGGAGCCTTCATTTTTGGTGTCGGATCTAGCTGGTGTGGCTCAGGGAGAGCCGCAGGAACAGGCTTTCTTATCTCAGGGAGAACCGCAGGAAGCAGCTGCCTTTTCTCAGGGAAAGCCGCAGGAACAGACTGGCTTTTCTCAGGGAGAGCCGCAGGAAGTGGCTGACCTTTCTCAAGGAGAGCCGCAGGAACAGACTGTCTTTTCTCAAGGAGAGCCGCAGGAACAGGCTTACTTTTCTCAGGGAGAGCCACAGGAACTGGCTTTCTTTTCTCAGGGAGAGCCGCAGGAACAGGCTTTCTTTTCTCAGGGAGAGCCGCAGGAACAGACTGTCTTTTCTCCTGGAGAGCCGCAGGAACAGACTGTCTTTTCTCAAGGAGAGCCGCAGGAACAGGCTTTCTTTTCTCAGGAAGAGCCGCAGGAACAGGCTTTTTATTCTCAAGGACAGCCGCAGAAACAGACTGTCTTTTCTCAAGGAGAGCCGCAGGAAAAGGGTTTATTTTCTCAGGGAGAGCCGCAGAAACGGGCTGCCCCGCAGCAATCAGCATTATTTTCCAAGGAAAAACCGAAGAAATCGGCAAAGGTTTCCATCGAGAAACAGCAGAAATCCATGAAAAAGCTGAAACGTGCGTTGAAGCGCAAGCGTATAGATTATGATTGCCAAGACGAGCCGAAATCGAAGCGTCTGACCCAATGACCAGGTTTACCGAAACCCAAAACTCTTCCAAGAGCAAGCGCATTGATGATGATTGCCAAGCAAATAGATTTATAAGTCCAATAAGTACCAAGAAGCATTTACACATAATGCTTTAAACGAATACCCAACGCCTGTGGGTATATTTGAGAATAATCCTGTTTCTTATGCGATATCCCTATTCAATTCTGTTGAATATTCCCATATCGTAATGCATATGCATGTATACATATATATACTCGTATATATACATATATATTGCTCTTTATATTATATTTAATGTATAATTGGAATCATTCTCTTATCAAAAAATATTACACACACACTCACATCAAAAAAATCAACAATAAAAAGAGTTATTATTAACTAAACAAACAATTTTCTATGAAACAAAATCCAATCCAATCCATTTCAAGAAATGCTAATACTAAATGCTTTAAAAATAGTACAGATCAGATAGGACGCCGAAATCCATCTTAAAGTCAAGGAACAGAACAAAGTAGAGCCTTCTATTGGTGGGGTGGAGATGGGGAATCCACACTTCATGTAGCTTCAATTTGTATCATCAAAAATATATAATTTTTAAGTATCGAGTAAGGGGGGGAGGGGGGCACGTTACAATTTGATATTGCTCCCAATGGGTAAAGTCTAGCCTAATTTCAAATGCAAGAATGTCCGAGAGATTGGGGGGGCGTGGGAGAGTGACTGAGAGTGGAATTTGGGGACTAACTATCTTACGAATCTGCGGCCCAAGTGGTTCCGCAGACAGTAATAAGAAACGTTTTGAATTTACAACATTTACAGGACAACGTCCAGGTGCGCATCGCCTCATCGCTGCATATCGCGTCGCTTGAGCACATCGAATATGACATCAGAGGAATTTTGCTTGTTATTAAGATCATTGCCCGACTCATCCTCGGAATCGGTTTGCTCCAGCAATGGCACCGTCAAAGTCGAGTGGGATCGCACATGGATGCCCGCAATGGAATTGTCCGCACCGCCGCCGCCGCCGCCACCAGCTCCTCCCTCGTTGAAGTTGTACTCCGCGGACAAATCGTCACGGTCGTTGTCCAGATGCAGGTCCTTCTGCTGCTTTTCGGCGTCGGCCATGGTGGAGTATTTGTGCCACAGATGGCAGCCAATGCCCGCAAGGCAGACAATCAGACCCACATAGTTGATGGAACTCAGCTGGTCCTTTTTGAGGGTGACGGCCAGGAACAGCTGGCAGATGTCCTTGAATATACCCGCTATGGAAAGCGTCAGACTGGAGGTCTTGCACAGAACCAAGAACTCGGTGAACTCCATGAGGAATGCAAGCAGTGCCCCGAAGGTTATCCTGGCAATGGCCCACGTTATTTCATCCGTCGTATACATCTTCAGATTCTCCGCCACATCGTACAGCTTGACACCTGCAACGGGCAAGGGAAGGTGAGAGGGATTAGCATGGTCTCCAGTGGATATATGCACACGTATACGCACCTTCAATGCCACAAACAAGCGGCAGCAGTGAGGCAATCATCCATGGCTGCATGTAGTAGATCATGTCAATGGGATTGTGCAGCCCCAGCTTTGATTTTTGCATTATAAACTGTGCGAAGCTCCAGCGCAGGCCGCTGCTCAGCGAGGCAAACAGTATGAAAAAGAAGCCCAAGGCATTGAACTGCGTGGACTTGTAGGTGAACATCACCAGGCCAGTGCCAATGAGGCCCACAATAGACACCAGAGACCAGCTCTACAATAAATTTATCGGATCGGGTAGCGTATTAACATAGATAAGATACTCCCACCTATTTGGTAGATGGACATACCTTCTTTTCCAATCCTAAAGCTATGGCAAACAGCAGTATAAACACTATGGTAGATGATTCGTATTGTGATCAGCATTTCATTCAGACTTCTTTGAAAACCGCTGAAGAAGCAAATAACACACCTGAAGGAAGCATCTTCGACCCCGTAAGTTATATTCTTGATTGGCATGAAGGGCGCAGCTGCGCAATGACATTACACTTTTGCCAACTTTGCTGCGAAAAGAGAGAGATAGCATGAGAGACAAAACGCAAAATTAGTGTTCGCAGTCGTCTGCAGACACATCGCCCCGGCTATCGCTATCAGTCGAGGAAATAGGGCGCTCTTTGTGATAAAATTGATTTTGAAAATTGCAACAATCGAAATCTCTGCCGCAGCGCTCCAGCTAAACTGGAAGGCCAAGCTGACGAATATATCCCTCCTCCCGTTCTCACTGAATTCTTTTTCCCATTAGACTGTCTCTGTGTTTGTAGTCTGTCAGTTAGCAAAGCAAAGTAAAGTCTGATGTCATACGGCCTTAGTGCGCTGCGACAGCCAGAAGTCTGGCAGCCCTGTTGATAGATCTACTGCGGGTCACACTGGCAGGAACCGTTAGCGCGGCCGTGTTTTTCTTTTTGTGTTTTTTTTGTTAGGAGACAAACCGCAAATCTTACATTTTCGCAACTTTAGCGAATAAAATAACAAGAACGGCATTTTAATGCAGTCGAATCAAATGGCGCAAACCGCCATGGAAGAGAACACTTTTGCATTCGGAAAGCAACAGGCGAAGAGCCAGGATCAACTGGAAATTGAGGTTCGAGGAGATTTATTTGTATTTTTTTGTACGGCTAACAAAAATTGCCTACTTGCAGCGTCGCTGGAATATACAATGGATCACCGATTATGCCCACGACATATTTGTGAACATGAAGGAGGCAGAGATGCGTCGTCGGCCCATATTTTTCAACTCAATGCAGCTGAGCGAGCGCCCCAATTTGTTGCAGCTTTGTCAATTAGCTGCGCGCACATACAAACTGAATCGTGCCACTGTGCATTTGGGTAAACATGTGCGAATATCCTGTTGCTATTGATCACTCACTTTCCCAACGCAATCCAACAATCTGATCTGCACAGGTATCTACTATTTGGATCGCATGACCGACTACTACACGATTCGGGGCGAAAAACTGCCATTGCTGGCCCTCACATGCCTGCACATTGCGGCCCAGATCGAGAGCACCAATGCGAGTGTGCCGCTCTACAGTGAACTGAATCGCCTGATGCCCAATTCGGCGTACACCGTTTTCGAATACAATGTGGTGGAGCGCAAAGTGCTGTCTTATTTCAATTTTGAGCTGATGCGTCCCACCACGGCCACCTTTGTGGAGTTCTTTGCATGCAGCTTCCTCACGCGCCCCGACTACGCCAACCACAAGGCCATGCTGGAGAACAGGCCCAGCCCCAGCGGAGAGAACGTTCATTACAAATCGTACACAAGCTTTGAAGATATGCTGGCGTCCCTGTCGCAGCTGCTGCTCCGCCTGGCAGACAGCACATTGAGCAGTAAGCATCGTGCAAGTGAATTTCCCATAAAGATCGTACTCAAGCCAAGTATTTTCTCTTTCAGTTATTAGTTTTGCAAACGCACGTCCTTCTTTGCTGGCCGCCGCCTGCATAGCAGCGGTGCGTCATCTGAGCGGACTCAAGAACTGGACACAGTATCTCACCAATCTGACATCGTATCCGGAGCACGTGGTTGAGCCATTGGTGCATAATATCACACAGTACTATAACTGGGAGCAGCAGAACGCCGTGACCCCATGGTGCCTGCCAGTGCACGCTGAAATAGGTCAATCTTCGACAGATAGCACTAATCCCAATTGGTCAACACCGGACTCTGGTATTGGAGAGTCGGTGGTAATAGTGGAAGAACGGGTGACCGTGCAGTATGATATAATTACTTTGCAGCTGCAGGAGCCTTCATTTTTGGTGTCGGATCTAGCTGGTGTGGCTCAGGGAGAGCCGCAGGAACAGGCTTTCTTATCTCAGGGAGAACCGCAGGAAGCAGCTGCCTTTTCTCAGGGAAAGCCGCAGGAACAGACTGGCTTTTCTCAGGGAGAGCCGCAGGAAGTGGCTGACCTTTCTCCAGGAGAGCCGCAGGAACAGACTGTCTTTTCTCAAGGAGAGCCGCAGGAACAGCGTCTGACCCAATGACCAGGTTTACCGAAACCCAAAACTCTTCCAAGAGCAAGCGCATTGATGATGATTGCCAAGCAAATAGATTTATAAGTCCAATAAGTACCAAGAAGCATTTACACATAATGCTTTAAACGAATACCCAACGCCTGTGGGTATATTTGAGAATAATCCTGTTTCTTATGCGATATCCCTATTCAATTCTGTTGAATATTCCCATATCGTAATGCATATGCATGTATACATATATATACTCGTATATATACATATATATTGCTCTTTATATTATATTTAATGTATAATTGGAATCATTCTCTTATCAAAAAATATTACACACACACTCACATCAAAAAAATCAACAATAAAAAGAGTTATTATTAACTAAACAAACAATTTTCTATGAAACAAAATCCAATCCAATCGAAAATAAAGTCTTGAAAGGAGGTGGGTGGCAGGAGGAGGAGGGAGGGAATTAAGGAATGACATTGTTATCCATTTCAAGAAATGCTAATACTAAATGCTTTAAAAATAGTACAGATCAGATAGGACGCCGAAATCCATCTTAAAGTCAAGGAACAGAACAAAGTAGAGGCTTCTATTGGTGGGGTGGAGGGGGGGAATCCACACTTCATGTAGCTTCAATTTGTATCATCAAAAATATATAATTTTTAAGTATCGAGTAAGGGGGGGAGGGGGGCACGTTACAATTTGATATTGCTCCCAATGGGTAAAGTCTAGCCTAATTTCAAATGCAAGAATGTCCGAGAGATTGGGGGGGCGTGGGAGAGTGACTGAGAGTGGAATTTGGGGACTAACTATCTTACGAATCTGCGGCCCAAGTGGTTCCGCAGACAGTAATAAGAAACGTTTTGAATTTACAACATTTACAGGACAACGTCCAGGTGCGCATCGCCTCATCGCTGCATATCGCGTCGCTTGAGCACATCGAATATGACATCAGAGGAATTTTGCTTGTTATTAAGATCATTGCCCGACTCATCCTCGGAATCGGTTTGCTCCAGCAATGGCACCGTCAAAGTCGAGTGGGATCGCACATGGATGCCCGCAATGGAATTGTCCGCACCGCCGCCGCCGCCGCCACCAGCTCCTCCCTCGTTGAAGTTGTACTCCGCGGACAAATCGTCACGGTCGTTGTCCAGATGCAGGTCCTTCTGCTGCTTTTCGGCGTCGGCCATGGTGGAGTATTTGTGCCACAGATGGCAGCCAATGCCCGCAAGGCAGACAATCAGACCCACATAGTTGATGGGACTCAGCTGGTCCTTTTTGAGGGTGACGGCCAGGAACAGCTGGCAGATGTCCTTGAATATACCCGCTATGGAAAGCGTCAGACTGGAGGTCTTGCACAGAACCAAGAACTCGGTGAACTCCATGAGGAATGCAAGCAGTGCCCCGAAGGTTATCCTGGCAATGGCCCACGTTATTTCATCCGTCGTATACATCTTCAGATTCTCCGCCACATCGTACAGCTTGACACCTGCAACGGGCAAGGGAAGGTGAGAGGGATTAGCATGGTCTCCAGTGGATATATGCACACGTATACGCACCTTCAATGCCACAAACAAGCGGCAGCAGTGAGGCAATCATCCATGGCTGCATGTAGTAGATCATGTCAATGGGATTGTGCAGCCCCAGCTTTGATTTTTGCATTATAAACTGTGCGAAGCTCCAGCGCAGGCCGCTGCTCAGCGAGGCAAACAGTATGAAAAAGAAGCCCAAGGCATTGAACTGCGTGGACTTGTAGGTGAACATCACCAGGCCAGTGCCAATGAGGCCCACAATAGACACCAGAGACCAGCTCTACAATAAATTTATCGGATCGGGTAGCGTATTAACATAGATAAGATACTCCCACCTATTTGGTAGATGGACATACCTTCTTTTCCAATCCTAAAGCTATGGCAAACAGCAGTATAAACACTATGGTAGATGATTTGGTCATTGTGTACAGAGATATGGGCACCAGGGCCAATCCCCAGTTGGAGAAACCAATATCGATGGCACTGGCGACGCCAGTGGGTGCCATTTTCCTCAGTGCCACACGCCAATCCAGCTGGACACGCGATCGACCCACGCGCAGCTTATAAATCCTACGCACGAGGGCAGCCAAGATGAATTTAAGGATCAGATGATACGTGACAATCGTTAAGGGGAATGGCATTGCGCGATTGATGTCCGTTTGGTAGAAGGTCAGCGAAATGGAGAGGGTCAGATAGATCATAATAATGACCAGTGTGCCAATGGCCATCTGCATGAAGCGGGCATCCGCCTGCCGTGCCATGATCTTCTCCTGTGCCGACGTGGCTGCTACGTCGTTGCCTCCAAGTCCGCTACCAATGCTGCTGCTGCTGTTCACGTATTTAAAGTTCGCCAGCCGTCTATCTTTGCCATTCTGTAGCGTTGTCGTTGCCGTCGTCGTCTTCTTGTCCAAACTGAGTTCAATTTCCTCGCAATCATCGTCATCGGCACCGCTGCTGCTGCCAACACCGCCGGAGCCGCCACCGCCCCCTCCGCTATGCGAATTGAGGCGCTCGTACTTTGCGGCCACCATTATCGGGGGGGTTTGCACCTGCTGCTGCTGCTGCTGCGCAACCATAAGAAATTAACAAGCAAAGCCTAGGCCAGAAGACAGCAGAACGCAGTAATACTCACATTACTTCTTCGTCGCTTCGTTATCTGGAAAGTTTATGGATCCATCCATATGTTTGTGTTTTGTGCAATTTCCCCGCGTCCCGCGGCACGTTCCAGGGCCTGTTATCTGCGTAGGCGGCTCAGGTTTGACTCAGGTTTGTTGTTGTATTGTGTTGTTCCGTTCACCAATAAATTAAATGGCTTTTACGTTTTCATTTTTGTCCACATCGGTTTGTTTGCTGCCAACTGTTTCAGTTATCGATAACGAGGTGTATATTAATGAGAGGTAAGGATGTGCAAGCCTAGTTTGTTTTTTTCACGCCTCCTCTTTCTTGAATATTTGAGTGTTTTTCGTAAGATTCTCATTCAAACTCATTCATTCATATTCATTTCGTCATCTTTTGTTGCAAATAAAGGGGCACCTTGCCTCCTCTTTAATATACCTTGAAAACAGCAGTTATCGGAGGGCAACAGCTGTTTACCTTTCCGGTAACATTATTTTAGCTCATTGGCGCAACTGCAGCCATTTCAGTGGGCTTTTGTAATGATTAATTGTTTATTGTTCATGCTCGCCGCAAAATACACAGCTACAATAACGTACCGAGCGAAAAATTGCTACGTTTTCTGAGGTTGAGGTTGATCGGTATCGGTCTCACCACTGATTTGATGACCGCGAACAATTTAAACAAAAAGAAACATTTCGGAAAATAGCAAGCAATGTATTTAATTGACGTACAGAAAATTTTCTGTTTTATTTAATTATTTGCATTTTAGTTTCTTATAATTAATAATGTCTTTTTCACAGATTAAAAGGGGTTGACATATTATATTTATGTTCCGTATATATTTCTGAATCCCCCCCTGCGCAAGTGAATTTCTGCGGTGATCGGGAGATAAGTGGAGCCACGAGCATACCCCTGGCATACGCCTCCGAGCCAGCGAAGCAGGTGATAATGATAGATTCCTCAACAAGGACGTGGAGCTGGGTGGCAGCAACGGGGGACCAGCAAGACCTCGGCAGTAATCTGGAGATGAACTCTCACTGAAGTAGATCTCCTTCGGCCTGTACCAGTACAACAGGATGTCAAAATTCAGCTGCTGACTCCAGAAGGAGCAGTACTGCCCGACCCCTGTGGAAGAACCGAAAGCCAGGAGGCGTCGGGCACTGTCCTTCCAGATACTTGAGGCAACATTGGCTCAGCGAACCTACGAGATTGTTGCCACAGTCAAGATTCGTGCAGGAAATGCCCCCATTATCCACTCTCCTTTTCAGGCTGGGGGGCTTTTTATGTTTAATGTTCGATGATTCCCGTTTTTAGCTTTTTCATACGACTAAACTAATTTTCTGAAGATTGGGAATAAGATAGGCGTATTTGCTGGGTCATGAGGCTTTAATTACACATTTAACCAGCTGTTTTTGGTCACTGTGCGTTTAAATAAATGCATTGTGTATTAATAAAGTGTCTGTCATAGCCAATTCCATCATAATTTAGTGATTTTAACAATTAATTGATAGTCCGGTTGACTGCAAGCTGCTTCGATGTGGTGCCATTTGGTTTTGTTTGCTCTTTAGGCAGTATTCAACTGCTTCAGTACCAGAGGAGCTGCAGATAAGGAGCAAAAAGAGGGAGTGATTACACACATTTTACATAATTTTCTATGGAGAAAATTTTACCCAGCCGGATGGCGGCGCAGAGTGTGCCGAAAATGATGAAGCTGAAGCGGACTTCGGATGCCACACGTTTCTGCTCCTCGGCGGGATCGGGCTGAGCTTGTTGCAGGCGGAACATGGTGCGCAGGTAATGGGTTTCTTTAAGATATTCCTAATTATTTACAAAATGTGTGTGTATGATGTGTTTTCACTCTGCTTTTCTTGCACGTGCCTGATGAACAACCTTCTTGTTCTAACACACCCTGCAATAATTTAATGAGATCAAGAAATAGTGTTGTAGGTCGTTCCCGTGTTGTGATAACACACGCTGCAAAATTCGTGTTGAAATAACATTTAAAGTTGTTTTTGATCCCCAATTGAATACTTATTCATGATCTGCATCAAAATCGTGATAACAAAGGCAAACAAATTATTTTTATTTCAAAAATAATTTTTAGCGGCCGGTTTATCCTGTTGGCAAAATAGAAAATAGATTATTCAGATTAATTAATCAATCGAATAAAATTACGTGTTCAATGCTGAGGGTCCCAGCTAGCTAGTAATATTATACCGAATATCAAAATCGAGGAATATGATATCCGATCATGAACAAAAATAATTAACCCACTTAGGACTAGAGAGTATTAAAATATACCCCCGAAAGATTTGAAACTTGAAGAGCTTTAATGCAGTTCAGGTTACAAATATCGTGGTCTTTTTTTTTATGAAGGAGGCAGAATTTACAAACTGTATTATATTCCGCTGTTTCACTCACTTTGTTCGTATGTTTATGTATACGTTTTGGGTTAGTTTGTTAAGTGGGTTAAAGTGAACCTGTTCAGTTCGTTCACTTGAAGTTCTTTTTGTTCATTCGTTCATCTGTACGAAACAGTGTTGTAGGTCGTTCCCGTTTTGGCGATGATGGACGCACCTTCTTGTACTACCCCACCTTGCAAAATTCCTGTAGAAATGCCATTTAGAGTCGTTTTCGAACCTTTTTCATGCTGCATCAGAAACATATCCTCATAATTTGAATCAACAAAATATTTTTTTTTAAAAATGATCTATAACGGCAGTTTTGTGCAGTTCTCAATTGTTATTTACCAACCAAGCCAAGGTATGTTTAGAAGGAGTTGGTGAGGTGAGCTTCGCAGCATGCTGTTTCAATGTTTCTGAGCGTTTTGCCTCGTCGTCCATACCTTTTTGTACATTCCCTGCGCGACGCAGGCAGAGGTATTGTGGGAAATATGTCCTGGGAAGGACACTGGATTTTGCTGCCTCAATCTTTCTCGGGCGCCGCCGCGGACAAGACGGGTATTGGTCGTGATACCACATTAATTTAAAATTATTTTTGGCGTTCATTGAAAATCGAAGAGCAGAAAGAAAGAATCACAGCAACAAAATGCGGTGCAGTGCCAGAATATGAATGAAATCGTACTCAGGATTTCCATCAAAAAAGAGCTCTGCACAACGACACAAGTGATATAAAAGAAACCTTCAAGCGGGTGTGAAATATCCCAGCCACCAACAAAAATGTCGACAATTGTGGAACAGGTGAGAGCCCAACGAGCGCCCCATACAGAGGAATGCACGTTACAAATCAAATTAAATTTAAATAAAAATCAAATTGGAATGGGGGCCCCCTTCGGCTTTCCCTTCTTATTCCTTATTCCTTATTTTCTTATATAAATGAATGGAGCTTAGCTTATCAGCCAGCCATTAGGCAAAATGCTTTGGTATTTTGCTTGAAAGACCGCCTGCCGACTGCGTAACATTCAGTGTCAGTGTCTGAGACGCGGTCTTGTGTGTGCGTGCGTAAGGGTTTGTCTGTGTGTGTGTGTGTATGGGTGTTTTGATTGTATTTGTGTGTGACTGTGTGACTGAATGGAGAGTGTATCGGTGTGTGTGTGTGTTTGGCATGTGCCTGGCTGCTTGTTTTTTGCATTACCATGGAAACAGCATGGGCGCCCACCCACCGCCCAACGTCTCGAGTACTTCCTGACGCAAAAACCCACCGTCGCTGTCGCTGTCGCTGTTGCCGTCGGACTGCTTTCGATTCGACAGTAAAATTCGATTAATTTCTAATCGGCAGAATCAGTGTGACAAGTGCAGACATGTCTCACACACACACACACACACACAAACACAAACACAAGCACTGACGTATGTACACGTACACAGGAAAGCATACCACACCAATGGACAAATATAAATAGCTGGCATTTTGCAAACGGATTTCAATTCCCTTAACCCCCTCGCCCCCCGCCCCTCTCCCATTCATCCGCCACCCGCCACCCGCCCGAAGACCCAAACACTTGGACGCGCGATGTTGCATGCAAATTTGATTTGCTCTGGTATTGGTGTTTGGTGATTTGACATTTTGCGGCACGGCACGGCACACGAAATCCTTCAAACTCTTTTCCGCCTTGGGATGGGATTTCAAGTGCAGTCACACTCCTGACTTGACCTCACGCGGAATGACATGAAATGAAATGCCAAATGAATAATGAAAGGGTTTACGGTGGGGTACGAAGATTCAAGACTAGAATACCATATTTTAGGTGGGAAAATCGCACTTATCAATGGAAAATCACAAGCTGTTTGCCAGGCAATCTCTTGGGCTTCAATCCTTTCCGGATATATTTGGCAAGTGTTGAACTCCACACGGATTTGAGCGCTTAAACCTAACTGATAGCCAAAATCAGCTTTAATCAAAGCCCTTACCGCTGGGAGAGTTTTCTTGTAAAAGTTGAGGTTTTTCCTGCAGGAATTTCCGTATAGTAATTCTCTCTCAGTGCCGTGCCAGTCTGCTGTCTGTCCCCGTCCCCGTCCTCGTCCCCGTGCTCTCTCCTGTCGCGCTGTCAAAGTCAGTGGAACTTTTTGTTGCATACTTTGTGGGGCGATGCGGGATGTGGCATGCGCGCATGTAGCGCGAGTCATTACGTTTTATAGACTTTATAAGAAGTTTCGTTTATGCAGTTTGCTTAAAAGTTCTTCACCTAGCTGAATGCCATACACAGACTTACTCGAACATCCATACCCATAGATACACACACACACACACACAGACACACACACACACACGTACATGTATCTTTGGCTTTGTTCAGGTTTTTGGAATTGTGGCGGAAAGAAGATAAACATTTCCGCAAGGAGGGAAACCTCGTTTTATGGCCAAGCCATTAAAGTTTTCTTTTTGGTGGAAAAATCCGTAGGGATGTAAAGCTGTAAATCAGTAAATCAGTAAATCTGTAAGCCCCATTTAAGAGTCTGCGATATGGAAAATATACACAAGTCGAACACTCTCTGAAGATCGAATAAAGTCTTAGGGGACCCTGTCTCTGCTCTGATCCAATGATATACTTTATAAGCTACTCTTTCTGACCATCTCTGATTATCCTTTTATATTCCCGCTTGAACTTCAAACGAAAGATTTTTTCAAGCTTTAATTTATGCCACCGCAAAGGCCAAGCGCCTGCTGTATATAAGCCAGATAAATATATATATATATACATAAAGAAGTGGCTGTCCCGTCAAGTGCAGCACATAGGCCAACTATGCGGCCAGGCCATCCTCCATCCTCCACCCTCCACGCTCCACCGTCCACCCCTTTCTAACCCCCATAGTTGGCATTACGTGAGAGGCTTTCACCTGCCTCCCTTTGTGCCACCCATTTCCTCGACGCTTTTTTGTGCGCCATTTTGTCAGAGCATAAATTACAACTTCGGGCATACCTGCCTCATGCCCGGAGGGGCACCGAGGAGAGAGAGAGAGAGAGACAGAGAGAAAGAGAGTGTGGCAGGTGAGGCAAAGGGCGAAAGTTGTACGGGGGGAGAATGGAGAGCCTTTAACGTCTGTTGCTGCTGCTGCTGTCAGTGTCGCCGGTTGTTGCCGTTGTTGCTGCTTACATAATGTTAATGATGCTGCCCCTAGCCGGCAACACAGAGAGACAGAGCGAGAGAGAGCGAGACAGAGCGAGAGAGAGAGAGCGAGAGATAGAGATGGAGAGATGGGAAAAGGGAAGCTCGTTTCATGCCGTTTGCCAAAACAAAAGTCAGAGCCGAAAGGGAGGAGAAGGACAGTCAGGTCGTTTGTGACCTCCGTGTGTACAATGGCCCTATCTTCATTCTAGTTTACAGGACCTGCATCCTCCGGCATCCACTAGAACGAAGGCATCCTTGTTGTTATGTTACTTTTTTTCTCTCCTTACTTTATGCGTTGGACCACTGCCACTGCCACATGAGGCAGGACGGACCTGTTCCCTGTTCCCTGCTCCCCAGGATTAACAGAGATAAATGGATATTAGATAGAAGTTAAGGTCTAATGTTACTTTGGATGTTTCGAATATGTACCTGCAACATATATGGATATTACATTGTACATAGGGTAGTGTCTTATGGTGTTTAAAATGCTCATAAAAGATAACTGTCTTTAAAGTAGAGTTTGAATAGAAAGAAAGAGTAGAGTATCCTATAGTATTGGAGCAGAGAATTCACCATTTAGCAAATGGCTAGACATATCGGAAATATATAGAACTAGAATCAAAGAGATCTAAGATTGGATAGATCGGTTGTATATAGATTATATCTAGATCTACAATATTTGAATTCCCCTAAAATTCCCCTAAGTTTTGAATGGAAAATTTCTCAATAGATTCTTAAAAATTTCCACAAGAATTAACATTTAAAGTCTTGGATGAAACTTTAAATATAGAAGTTCTTAAGATTCATAGAGAATTCCATTCGAACAATCTGAAGATCTTCTGAGAACATTTTCATACAATTTTGTATTGAAAAATAATTCTATTCAATGTTGATTCCATCAATCGGAAGATCTTACTGCATTTTCAGAGGATTCATTTGGAATACAAACAGAGTTATGTATATTTAAATTTCGTAAATAGATTCTTAATGTTTTTCTTAATTTTTCCTTGTCCCATTCCAGGGTATTAATATTTTAAATGTATTTATTTAAATTTTTAGCATGAAACATTTCCCTTTTGATTGCTTCCGTTGTTCGGAAATTGGTCATACTCGTATCACTGGTCATATTTGTTCAGATCTTCAAAGGGGTATACCCCATACATACATATACCGTTTCAGTTTCGGTTTCTGCTCCTGCTTCTGCTTCCGTTTCCACTTTCCTTTCATACATATTTTTTAATGCTGCCCCATGCATAATATTTCAATTTGGCGGTGCAACAAAAGAGTTTTCCTTGGTGAGTCACATGGCGTATGCGTAATGTGCCATAGAGTGCGAGTGCTAGAGTGAGAGAGAGAGAGAGAGAGGGAGGGGGAGCATGGAGCAGCCCCATCAGCATATACATATGTACATATGTAGCATCCCCAAGGATACGGCTGCTCGTTATGCTTATTTGCTCACATATACAGCTGCGGAAACAGTTGCATGATGCACACGAATGTGGCAAGGAAATTGCCCCAAAGGTCCTGGACATCCACAACGAACGAGATGTAGCGAAAGAGGGAAAGTGGGGGAGTGGGATGGAGATATGTACATATACAGCTGCAGGGTTCATGGCCCTGCCACTGACCGCCAATGGACTGTGTCTGTGTCTGTGTGTGTGTGTGTGTGCAGCATGTGGCAGGGCCATAAAATTGCTTGCCCTTCCATGTGCATCCTTGATGTGATCATTCCGCCCCTTGGCCCCACGCAAATCCCCGCCCCATGCCCCCTGTAGCACATGCTCAAGGTCAAATTTAGTCGTTTTGATTTAATTTATTGTTGCATCCATAAAAAAAAAAAAAACCAAAAACACCTGCTCCACACGCCGCCCACTGACCCCTCTCAGTCTCTCACTCACTTTGTGGCATAGTCCACCGCGCCCCTCCCTTCCCGCCGCCTTGTTGCTTTGCCACAAAAGGCAATATTTTGCTTGTCTGCCTCTATTTATCTTCTCCTTTGTCTCTGGTTCGTATTTTGATTGCTTTTCCACACTCCCTCCCCCATCGGTGGCACTGGCATTGCCACTGCCACTGCCACTGCCACATGCCTCCCCTACACATTCCCCGCCACCCGGCATTTCATTTGAGGTGACTCAATGTCTTGCTCATTTCCTTTTTCTTATAGACAAAAACTACATGTACATCTGTGTGTGTCTTTGTCTGTTTGTGCTTGTGTGTGTGTGTGGCAGAGAGGTTTTCCTTTATCTGCCTGAGAGAGAGAGAGAGAGAGAGAGATGATGGAAAATGGAAAAGTTCCAAGTGTATGACTTCATATGACTCCATTCTACCATTCTTCATTCTGTTGAATTTCCTTTTGGATTTTCATTTTGTTTTGGCTTGGCTCTCCTCCCATGATTAGCATTTGTCTTTGGGGAATAGATGGGGCGGGCGGGCGGGGATTAATCCGTACCAGAGAGATCTTTGTCCATCGAAGAAATCAATTATTTTGGGGACAGAGAATGAAACAAACGATTGGACTCTAGACGTTGAATTTTGGTGAGGTTTTGGGTGATATTCCTATAGGGTATCCAATATATTTCCACGGAAAAAGCTGTCCTATGGCGGCGTTTTTCGTGATGCCTCTCGCCGAGTCGGTCCCCCGAATTCAACAACAAAATACACTGTCCCTGGCGAGGCGCACAAAGGACTTGCGGTACTTCTTAGTCTTAGGGCTTTAAGGCAAATCCTTAAATTAAAGGTTTCTTAGGGTAATCATTTTCCCAGATAAAGAATGAATATTTCCATAACATGGTATAGGGTTTCCTTTGAATTAGGAAAAAGTTGTCAGGGCTCTGAGCTTAAAGATCTAGCAAAGCAAAGATATCTGAGAAATATTCCACCCCGTGTCGAATCAATATTTTCATAACTTCTACGAGGAAAAGTACGCTTTCTTCATCTTTTATTCATTAAATCCCTAATGTGTGTTTCCCGCCCCTTTGTGTGTTTGCGTGTTTTCTTAATCAAGGCCCCCTACCCCCCCCAACACTTTGCCCCACTGTTGGCACCACAATTGGCACCACATTAACTGTTATCTCATGCCCAGGACTCCTGCCCCTCCTGCCGCTGTCTCTGCTCCCCGCTCGCCCCTCTCTATCGCCCCTCTCTTTTTTCGGTGTCTTTCTCCAGATATCTCCCTCTTGGGCGGTGTGTCTCAGATTTCAGTGAACTTCGATTGCGTTTGCTGTCTGTTTTTGATAGCTGCAAATATTTTCATTTTCTCATCATTTTCTTCTCTCTTTTGCTCTCTTTTTTTCTCCTGTTTCTCATGTGTGTGTGTGTGTGTGTGCGTGAGTTCTTTTCTCATTTTCGTGATTTTATTACTTTTACTTTTTACGATTTATTTGCTGAAATTGCTTATTTCCCTTTTTGGCTTTACCATCGGAGGAGCCGCAAAAAACGAGGAGCAGTAGCCAAAGGAAATTGGCATCGGGGAGGCATCGCTTGCTTCGGGGGTTTGATTGTTATTATTGCCACTGCCACTGCCACAGCCACAGCCGCGACTACTCTTTCATTGTCTTTGGATTCGCATTCGTATCCCCCCCATATGTCCTCTATGGCTGTGGCTGCGGCTGTGGCTGTTTGCTGGCTTTGGAAAATTCAATCAACGTTTTGTTTTTTAATCGATCCCGCCCGGCACTCCCCTCGGATTGGCTTTGACTGCGCTTCTAGCTCCCATACAATCTTGCAACATGCAGTCGCATTGGTCTTTCCCCTACATATGTGTGTGTGTTCCTGCCACACACTGCACATTCGCATATTGCTCTCCACAACTATGTTGCGTCCTTGCATTGCTCTTTCTCCCCATACATATGATATTCTCGCTCTTGGGGGGTTTTTTCTTTTTTTTACATTAATCATACGCCACGTTGCACTCACATAAATAGTCATAGTGCCTGCATCTCTGGCAGTCTCCCCTTCCTGTTGAATTCAGTGGCATCTCTCGCACCCTTTCTCTCTCTCTCTCTCTCTCTCTACTTAGTGCTGCATTCAGTGGCACAGCTCAAAGCTGACATTGCACACGGATTTTCCAAGTCTCTGAACACACACACACACACACACACGTGCAGACAGGGGCATAGATAATGGTGGCATGCAGCGCAGCGGCCCATGAGCCGGAAGCAACTGAAAGACAAATAATTCCACATAGATGGAGGGGGGGGGACGGGACCCGCCCACAATTCGGCTCGCAAATAATTTAAATTTCAATTAAAATGATTAGAGAGTTTTCCGCAACGCCCCCCGCCCCGTTTTTGGGCTTTGCGAAAACTTAATTCGGATATACTAGATTTAATCGCTATTAAAATTTTGCCTTAATTCATTTACTCTAACAAGATTTTTCCAAATATTAATTTTCCCAAAAATGTGCCTCCAATCAATTTCCCCCCCGCCTCCAAAAAGAAAAAAAAATAGAATAATAAATTTCGGTTTCGAATTTGCGTAATTGACTAGAAATTGGAATTAGGATTATATATAGGATATGCACGTATGAATATATGACAGGCAGATGTGCTGTGTGCCCCAATCTCTCGTCTGCCACTGTTTGTGGCAGGCGGCTTATGCTCCCCCATCCACTATCTGCCACCATTTTGTGCCGCACAATTTGCCAAATTGCACAGAATACGTACGTATGCTGCACAGGTCACGCTTTCCATTGAGATATCGACTAGGCCATACCCTATAGCCGGAAGTCAAGGCTCCAAGGATACATGCAGATGCTGCCTCCTGTTGCATGCCATCCCTAGAATACCGTATACCCTTCGACCTTATGATGACGGCCAATATAGCCGAAAAGTTCACCTAAAAATTGCTATCTAAATTGCAAATTTTGCGGTCGCCGTAATTGAAAAACATAAACCGGCAACCGACGTGGGGTACCACTCTGCTGCCCCGCCGCCCCGCGCTCCTCGATACCCTCGCTGTGACGACATTCCATTCCATTCCTTTCGTCCTGCGTCCTGCGGTATATGTATGTATATATCCGGCTACCGGTTCTCGGCCATTTTTAGTTATGCAGCCAGCCATGGGCAGCAAATTAAATGAAAATCGCGTCTAAAAATAGCTAGCAGAGAGAAGCAGAGATATCCCATAGAGATACATATATACACCCCCACACCCCTCCACCTTCCACCCTTTCAGACCCTTCCTATTGCCCTCCATAGATCCCTCATCTTTTCAGTCGCACAATTACAAAAGCGTTCGGGCAAAATGCCTCAATTTACAGCAAAATGGCCGTCATCGATTTCCGCTTTCGTGTTATTCGATATATATTTCCCTAAAGTGTGAGGGGGAAGGGTAGAGAGGGGAAGGGTTCGGTTTGGGTCCTGAAATGTGCGTGTATTTTGGTGGAAATGATTTCCCCATTTGGTTTCACTCTTTCACTATGTTATTCCATTCGTTGGCTTTTCATTTTTATGTATTTGACATTTTGTGCGTTATGCGTTCAAAATGTCATCAAAATATACATAAATTTCATATGTGTATGTGTGCTGCATGTGCGTCTGTGTGTGTGTGTGTGTGCCGCACATGTAGCTCAATATTTGCCCGCATTAAACTGTAGGATGTATTAACATAATGTGTCACTCGAAAAATATGTACAAAATATGTACACAAACACAGTCGAGGCACAGAGCAGGCGGCACAAGGGGGAAGGGGGGAGGGAATGGACCACTGCTGTGGGGATAAAGATAATGCACAGTGGAACAAAAGTTTTGGCTTAAAGTTTAGCCAGAGATTATTGTGGAATATTTGTCGTTGGTTTCTTATATTTTTGTTTACTTTTAAAGGCTCTTCCCAAGTTGAAGTCCCGTCCCGGACTGGAAGGATTACGCCTTCCTTTGGCAAACCAATTTGATTTATCGCGCCTTATCTTCATCCACTTTAGGCCACAAATCGGCAGCAAATAATTAATTGCAACTTTAGCTGCCAGACGGAAGTACTTAAATCCATTTCCCGGCCATCATTTTCCTTTTAACTACAGGTCAAACACTTGTAATTAAGCCCAAACACAGTAGCACAAAAGAGCCTTTTCTCATATCGAATGTTATAGATATTTATCCTGCCTTCAACCATTATCCTAATTACATCCACACCCGCATCCACACCCATACCCATACGTATACCCATCCGTCATCGCATTGAGAAAAGTCATCGAGAACTTTCAGTTGAGTGAAAAATATGAGGACAAGTTTGACGTAACGTGGCAGTCAGAGGCAGGGGCAGAGGCGGAGGCAGACGCAACTGTCACGGCAACTGAAGTTGAAGGCATTTTTCCAGCTGAGGGATTTCGCCAGGGCAATGGAAGGAAGCGTTCTCGGTCTCCTTGTTTCCATTCCTTCAGCTGTCAGTTGCTTCCGCCGCTTAGGCAGCACACATGCATAGGGGGAGGAGGGGAGGAGCCAGGACCTTGGATGGGGCCACGAATACACGTAGGAGGAGCCAAAGATACAGCCAGAGTCACAGCCAAAGATAGAGCCAGAGTCGGAGCCAAAGATACAGCCAGAGTCACAGCCAAAGATAGAGCCAACGTCAGAGCCATGGATAGGGCCACAGACTGAGGCACGTCACGTATGTTTTTGTGCCCAAGCATTCGCATAAACATTCCGTCACTGTGCCCCCAAAAACTCCTGCCTCTCTCTCTCTCCCTCTTCCACCCAAGATCCATGCACACACTGCCCCATGCCGCCTGCCGCGTGCCGCCTGCTCCCTGCCATCCAGGACATTGGCATTGACAGGCTCGCGTCGTTGTGCGTTAAATGTCAGCGATGCCTGCGAGAATGGCGGAGGGAGGGCACAGGAGGACAGGAGGTGAGGCATTCCGCCGGTTCGCACACGCTGCTGGGGTCACAGCAATTGACCTTCCCTCCCATTCATCACTGGCCGTGCCCCGTCCACCCACAAAATATTGTTTACATAAGTGTCTTCTCGAGCACTCGCTGAGGGATATCCATTGATGTTTACAGCATTTGCTTATCGATTGAGGAAAGTTACGCGGGTTTTCGGTTACTGGAAAAACACACAGAAAAGAAAGAAAAAAGGAACCACTTGGGATTGGGATTGGGATTGTGGGATTGTTGTGGGGGGCTGTCCGAAGGGGGGGCGGAGTCTGATCTGTAATTATCCCCTGAAATGAGGCTGAACCCAGCCACAGCTGGAAGCCAAGGTCAATCAGGCAGAAAAGGCGGAAAAAGGTCCCCGAAAACCCCATATAATGATGGGAATTACACTTTTATTCATGGCGCCTGCCCCACAGACACAGCTACAGACGCAGACGCCTTCTCCACTTCCGTTTCGCTTTTTTAATCCTTTGATGCTCCTCAAGCAAGGCGCGGGGGGTGTGGCAGGGTGGTTGTGTGGCAAAATGAGCAACCAAATAACTGTAAATAAGCGGAGAAGGAATGTGACAACATCCTCAATGAGGTTGATAAGCGAATTCTTGCTCGTTTTTCTGCTCATTTTCTTCCTCTTTTTGTTTTCTTTTGGCAACAAAATGAGGAAAGACAGAAAAATGCCACTGTACTAATGAAAGACTTGAGCAACATAATAAATAATGACAACTCCATTTCCAGCCCCTCCCCACACTCTTCTGCCACTCTTTCTGTGCCACATTTTCCCACAAGCTTCACTCATTACTTTTCCGTCTGCCTGTCCCTGGCAATACTTACACTTTTCCAGCAGGACGAAGAAGAGGATGACAATTGGAAAACGGTTTCGGAAAGTCATGCAGCAGCTAGGGTTTTTCCCAGCTGAAGTCTGAACTTTTCTTGAACCAAGAAAAATGAGCAGCAGAAAAGGCTTGAAGAGGGCATTGCCAGGAAAACAAAAGCTCTGCAGAAAGCAACTCCTTTAAGTGTGGGTGTGTGTGGGGGGAGGTCCTTTAACCTGATAAGAAAGTTGGCAGTTAAAAGTTGCATAGAAAGGATTTGATTATGCGGTAGGGGAAGACTGAAGGCTAAAGGATGATCTATCCAAAGAAAAGACAAGTTTAACACCTCATGACTCAATTAATATTTTGAAAGTTCGTTCAAGTTTTTCCAACCTTTTACACCTAGAAAAAAGAGCCCTGAATTTTACACTTATATATACACTTAAATATATTTGCCCCGAGAGTGGAAATATTAAAATGCAAGTGCTTTTCCCTTGCATATTGACATTATCACGAAAATACTTAATCCTAATATATTCCATATTTAAAATAAATATATTTCAGATTTAAAATAAATATATTTCAGACTTAAAATAAATATATTTCATATTTAAAATAAATATAATTCATATTTAATCTTAATATATTTCAGATTTAATCTAAATATATTTCAGATATAAAATTAATATATTTCAGATTTAAAAGAAATATATTTAATATTTAAAATAAATATATTTCATGTTTAAAATATATATATATTTCCTACAATATAATATATATATTTTAAAGTGTTTTATATTTATATAAAATATAAGACTTTTGAAAAACAACTTTTTAATACATTTGTATTTAAATCAAATGGAATTCTAATTAATTTCCCCAATGTTTGTATGTAAAACCCGAATATTTAATTTAAATATGGGTTTTTTTCTTCTTACTAAGGCATTTTTCTCTCAGTGTAGAGCCTGGAGGTTAAGGCTAATGGAAAAATGTATAGAAATTTGTTGCTTGGAAATTTGTTGAAAAAATCTCTTTTAGGCGGAAAAATAGATTCGAAAATTTTGAAGAAGAAAAATAAAAATCTTATGGGGATATCCGTATTTAAAATTATATGAAATTATACGAAAACAGTAATCTGTAAAATAAATAAATGAAACTGTTAGTTAGAAATTCGATTTTTGTTTGCTTTTAAGTTCAATAATCCCAGAAATAAAGTAAAGTAAAGTATGCATCGGTGATGTTTACTCTTTTACCAAATGAGTGTAACACAAAAAACGACACCCCGCTGCATTTATTATTTAATTTATAGCATAATCCCTTTCGATAAGAGCAATGAAAAAGATTTTAAGCAAAAAAATAGAAGTCCATCCATCAGGATGCTAAATGATTTGTGTTTGATCAGAAAAGGGCAGAAAGCATTTAATAAATTATTTGAAAAACATGCGGAAAAAACCAATAAAAAAAAAACGAACAAACAAAAAAAAACGAACATGAACGATGACAAAACAAATGTTGGAAAAACATAAAACATGAGGTGCACCACACACGAAAATGGTTTTAATAACCCAAAACCAAAATCAAAAAACAAAAACAAAAGCAAATCGTATGGCTAGGGTAGGAGGGAGGGTGGGGAAAATACATAACTTTCCAAAATGGCACAGCATGTTTTCCCCCATATATTTTCCCACATATCATACACATAAACTCTGGGGGCAAACTTTTGGAAAATCCCACACCAGCAGCAGGACTCTCGGACCGGCCATGGCCTTTGCTTTTCCCTCCTACCCCGCCCCCTCCCCGTCACCATCCCCATGGACACTTTAACTGGTTCCGTTTTAATTGTTGCCGCCTTCTTCCGCTTGGAAAATGGTTTCTAAATTAATTAATAGCATTGTCTGTCTTTGGCAATTTGCCACGCCCCCATACCCGCACACACACACACACTCGCACTCAAACAAACTATAAATTGAATTTTCTTATGCGTTAGCAGAAATGCCAAAGAAAAGCAGACAGACAGAGCAAGAGAGAGATAGAGATAGATGTGTATGTGTAGAAGGGAAAGAGTGTGTGTGTGTGTGTGTGTGTGGGAGAAGAAAAATGATTTTCTTTGTGGAAAAGACGAACCCGTTAAAGCCAGCCAGTAGCAAAAAAAAAAAAAACTAACCGCCCCGAAAGAGGCCAAGTCAGCGAAGAAGCCAAGTAACTTTCAAGCCCGAAAATCCTTTTTTTAATTAAATTTTCTGTACATTTTGCAGTTTTTAGGTTTGAGGAGTAGCAGACACGATGACTGGGTGGAGTAGGGGGTGTAGGAGGTGGGGGAGCATGTGACGAAAGGAAAGCTCATGTGATACGCGAGGGGGTTGCCAAGGAGATTGACGACGGAGCTGACGGAGTAACCAAAGACAAAGTTTTCACTGGCGACATTCTGGCTTGCACTCTGTCGCCCCCCCTCCCCCTTCCCCTACCCCGCTGTCTCTTTTTTTTAGCCAAGTTAATCCAATTAGTTGTTTGAGAATGTAGTTTGCACTTTGATTTTGAGCCACGACATCTGCGTCTCGCCAGTCCCCCCCCCCCGCCGCCTGTGGCCGTGTGGCTGTGTGGCTGCAAGGATTCTTGGCTGCCAAGGAAGTTCCGCCGGATCCGGTTTGCCCGGAGATGGATGAGTATTGATATTGATAGCTCCGGAGCACGGGCATTATGGATGAGGTTGGGCAGGGTTTTCGGTTACCAAACAGATAGATAGAAAGAAGGAAATATGGAACTTTGGCAGGAAGAGAGATTCGTTTGTTTGCTTGTTTGTTTTTGGGGAATTTGTGGGGAATACGTGTGCATTTTCCTTCTTTCTTGATGAAATCTAGCTCCAAATGGAGCACATCTTTGGAAGCATCAAAAACAGTTTTAGTCACGCTTTGCCATTGATTGCGTTTACTGATAAGAACAGCTTTGAAGCTCTCTCTGCCTCTCTCTCTCTGTCTTTGGTTCTCTCTGCACTGATACAACTGTAATCTCTCGTCCCCCGCTGGCACTAATCTGTCTCTCTATTTTGCACTCCAAACTGATGATCTGCCGCGCTCTCTCTCTCTCTTTATATGGCTCTGCTTTAGTTGTCTCTTCGTATTGCTGTCCCCTTTCTGCGTGTACATTTACAGCCACTGCTTATCAGTTTGCTGACAGAAAGCAGGCCCTAGATCCCAATGCACCCTTCCCTGACAACTGAAGGGAGTATCAAGCACATGCTTATCGCTCAAGTTGGGGCATTGCTGGCTTCCCTCTGATGGATCGCAGCCAGCTCTGGCTCTGGCCGCTCTTCACTCTCTTCTCTTTCTAAATATGACTCTACTCTTGAGCTTGATCCCTGGCCCTAGCAAATCTCTCAATGAACAAGTTAGGGCATTGCACGCTTCGCCCTGGCGGAACGAAATTGTCTTATCTGCAGGCAGATGCTGCTGCTGCGTACGGGTTGGACTCTCTCTCTCTCTCTCTCTGTCGCCCCCGCTAAGGCCAACAAATTTATGGACATGACGTGCATTTTTATGACATGAAATGTTCAGAGCTCCACTCCACACCCCTCCACTCCGCCCCACAGAGCTCCCAGAGCTCAAAGCTTTTTGAAATGTTATTTAAAATAAAACCCAAAACGAAAACCGATGGATGGCACAGCACAGGAGAAAAGACACGGAGAGAGAGAGAGAGAGAGAGAAAGAGATCCATCCGCTTGTAATACACGTACAATGCTGATGCTGATGCTGATGGTGATGCTACCCCTCCCGGGCATGGCATTCTCTGGCCAGGGCGTGCTTTCAGTAGCGTTTTTGCAGCAGCCCAGCAGCCCAGCAGCAGCCACAGCCGAAACAGTGTGACACTTTGCGTTGTCCATTGTCCGTCCGTCCCTCCCTCCGCCCGTCCGTCTGACCAGCCGGTATATGCGTATGCGTATGCGTTGAACGAACCCACACAAAAGTGCCACACAGAACCCCACTCAACGCCAGCACTCGTCGGACGGAAGTAAAATTAATTACAAAATATTTTCTGCTCATAATTTCATTTTGTGTGTGCTTTCTCCGTTTCTCTGCCACAGGCTGCCACAGCGGCAACAGCAGCAACAGCAACAGCAACAGCAACAGCAGAGGCACCCACAGTATCATCGGTGGTGGCATCCACGCCTACCGTCTCCGGCACCGCCGCCACAGCAGTGGCATTATCCGGCTCGCCCACAACAGCCACGACAGCGACGGAAATTGAACAACTGCAACAGGCATTAATCGAGAAACAGTCACAGCTTTACGCCCTGGAATCCGCCTGTCTGCGCGAGACGGAACGCCAGGTGGAGCTCGAGGACAGCGTGATAGCGTGGCAGGACAAGTACGATCGCCTCTACGAGTCGCACAAGCGCGTCCAGAAGGTCAATCAGAGTCTCGAGGACAAGATGCTGAAGCTGGTCGACAGGAATGCCAGCGAACGGGCCCAGCTGACGAGTGACGTGGCCACGCTGAGTGTGCGGCTGGCCCAAGCGAACTTCAATATTGCCAAGCTGCAGAGGGAAATCGTGAGTAGCATTTCGGATTAATATTTCAGATTTAAGATGAATATTAAAGACACCTGACACCCGACACGAGATGAGTTTAAGCAACGTCTTCTCACTACAGTTTCGTATATTTTTGAGTAAAAGGAACCTCAACGATATTCCCTGAAAATATAATAGAATATCTCCTTCGAATATAGACATATGTAGTCCGTTTTAGGAAGGCTTCAGGCAATTCCGGAATTCCAAATGAGAGTTTAAAACATTTCTAAAATGACCAGGAAGCAACTTTAACAAAACTCTCGCTTTTGCGTTGATTCATTAAAGAGTTTCAATTAAAAATAATTACTTTCTCTTCCTCGGAAATATTTGAGCACTGAGAAAGAAAGAAAACTGCATTTAAAATTTATAAAAACCTAGAGAAAAATTCAGGAAGGGCTTTTTATTTGAATTTATATTGAGTATGGGCAGGTCTTGACCATGGATTGTTTGCAAGGATCTATAAGCCATATAGGATGCGCCAACATATTCTTGGAACTCCAAGGATAATATATATATATATTTATAAGGATTTCCATGAAAAAAACATAAAACATTTGCCATTCTCAGAGCATTTTTGGTGCCCCAATCGTAAGTTTGTCAATTCCATTATTGTTCAAGTTTGAGGCGAGCTTATGCCAATTTTTGGACTTCCTGCGGTGTCCTTTGGGATACCTAATGGCATTCAGGGATTTCCTTCTTTGGGGATTCATGTCTACGCCATTAAAAAACACAACAACGCAAAAACACAAAAACACCTTGGACCTTCAGTTCATTCTTTGACAATTTCGCTGGAAACCAACCCCGAAAAAGAGCTTAAAGTGGATTTTCGATTTAGCCAGGACTACAGCACCATCTGCCTTTAGCCAGTTAAAGCCGCATCTATAGTTTCCACTGTCCATCTCTCTCTCTCTCTGTCTCTGTCTCCCTGCCTCTCCTGCCCACTAATTGGCCACCAAGTTTTGAGAGGAAACACAAACAAACTCGAGACGGCATTCGGGGGTCCTGGTTTTGGCTGTGACTTGGGTTCTTGGGTCCTTTTTTTTTGTTTTGGGTGCGGACTTTAAGCTGAGGGGAAAGTCTAAACAAATGAAAGGCGGCAAAGCGTTAAAAACTCTAGAGTTGCACTTCTACTTAGGACAACTTTGCTCCCAATCCCCCCCCTCTCTTCGCTTTTCTCTTGGTCTCCACTTTCCTCTCTGCTCGTCGTTTTGGTAGTGTGGAAAACTAGAAAACTTTTCCAATTCAGTTTGTTTTTGCCATGCTGTGAAAAATACTGAATATCTGCTCTGCAAAAAAGTTTTCAATTAACGCAAAACAGCTAAAATGCACTTGAGAGAGCGTCCGAAAGAGTGGGAGGAACTATGGGGGGGGGGGGGGGGGTAAAGTGGGCGAAACTATGAGGCAAAGGAGTGGTCGAGTGGGAGAAACTATGAGCGAAAGACTGGCAGCAACGATGACAGAAAGACTGAGGCAAATGCAATGAATCGCAGGACGAACAGAGCGCTCTGCGTGGGGGGGAGGGGGCGGGGGTTGGCGTAGGGAAACCTTTTAACGTAGGTGTCCTGCGGGTGTCCTAGGTGTTTGGGCCATGTTCCGAACAATTAGTGAGACATTGGCCAAAGGAGCGTGGCAATGCAGACGACCAGCAGAAAATGTGACGAAAAGCGGTTGGCCCCATGGGATGGTGTGGGTAGGTGGGTGGGTGGGCGCTGCTGCTGCACTTGCAGTGCCGCTTTATTAACTTGTTCCCTCCCCCTGTTTTGTCCTTTTTTGCTTTCTCTTTTTCCTTTTCTCTGTTTTCTGTTTTCTGTTTTTTTGTTGCTTTTCTGTTGCGTCGAGTGTTTGCGCAAATTAATACTTAAAAAGCATTTCCACCTCTTCACAAGTTGCGCAGTTTTCTGTTACGTTACGCTTGACTTTGCTTTTGTTGTTTTCGCCCCCCCCTCTCTCTCTGCGTGCAGCATTTTGTTGCAAGTCTTTTCTGAAGGAGGCGCCTCCAAGTATGCAATACTCTTCAAGCGGTTTCGGGCGACTGTTCACAGTGTGTGGTGTGTGTGCGTGTGTGTGTGTGCCCTGTGTCTGAGTGATGTGTGTGGTTCTTGAAGGGTTTTCGGGGATAGACGGGGGGAAAGGGAAGCTCCAGATGGGTGGTTGTCTGGGGTGTCGGTTATATGATACACTTGAGATGCTTATAGATATTTAGGGTTTCAATTGAATATCTGCCTAGGCTTCCAGCTGACAATAGAGAAATTTAGATGTCATATATGACATTATTTGGAGTTTATTTATCTTTTGTGGCAATTTTAAAGTAATTTAGCCTTAAATTTGATTTTATATCACACTTGAATCTTTTCTTTCTTTGGGTATTTTGGACTCTTGTCCTTCCTTTATCTTTCTATTTTTATCCAACATTTGCCCCCCGAAAATGCCGTCCTCAATGACAGAAAAACAGAGTGACAGCTGGCGGAGAAAGCAGCAACAATGTCAATAACCTTTTTGTCAGTTTTCGTGCATTTTTTTCCACCATTTTTTGTCTCTGCTTTTCTCCAGCTTTCTCCCCTGTCTCCTGTCTCCTGCCCACGCCTCCCCTTTCTCTCTTTTTTCTCTGATAAAAAATCAGCACTTGGTCATGGACTGTCGCTGCGTCACGTGCGCTGACTGGCGGATCTCTCCTGATGCCATTTACCTTCTGGCACAGCTACGTTGCTCTTCTCTGTCCCTTCCGCTCTTCCTCGCTCTCTCTCTCTCTCTCTCTCTCTCTCTATCTCTTTCTATCTGTTTTGGCCATGGTTCGTTAATCTGACAGTGGCTTTTTGCATGATAGCTCGGCATTTCCGTTGCAAAACACTTAGTCGCATACTCGTCCGCTGCTTCAGCTTTTAGCTTTTCCTCTTCTCTTTCTGCCTCTCTTTCTCTCTCTCTCTCTCGCTCTCTCTCTGTAGCCTTCCCTCTCTCATTCCCTGTCTCCCTCCCTCCGTGTGTGAGTGCCCTGTAATCCTCCTCTGGGCCATCGTCCTTCATTGTTGTCTGCTATTATTGTTTACCATTCTCACTGAAACAGGAGCAAGCAGGCGGTGACTACGATAGAAAAAGAGGGCGGAAGAGCAGGCAGTGAAGAGGGGAGGGGGCAGAGAAGAGCGGGCGAAGAGGATGATTGGAAGAAGAGGTGCAAGAGCATCAGCAGGCGTTGCAGAAGAGACTGAGGCGGAATTTCAAAGAGCAGGCGCCACAAAGGAGAATGATGGCAGAGGCGGAACGACAACACGAAAAAAATGCCATCTTTGGGTCACGAACTGTTTGATACCCTTTCATATCGATATTTTCTATTTTATCTATGGAAAAAGTCATCCGATTTTGAAAAAATTTCATAGACTTATGGAAAAAATTAAACCTGAGAAATAAAAGAAGTTACTTGTTTTTTTTTCTAGGTATTTTTCATGGATCGATGTGTGTATCTGTGCGAATTTTCAAATAGATATAAATTGAGAGATAGATTCGCATTGAAACAAGCAAAAGGACAGATGGATTTGCCTTCAACATATTTTCCTTTATGCATTTCATGGAAAATCTGATCAAAATCATCATATCCTCTCTGTGCAAAGGGTATTCGAAAAATGCATATTACTGATGTTTCCGTATAAGCTTTCGTTTCATTCTGCTTTCTCCCACACACTCTCCAGCTTACCTTCTGTCCCTTCCGCTCCCTTCCGCTCCCTTCCGCTCCCTTCCACTCCCTTCCGCTCCATACCGCCCTTTCGCCGCCCTCCCATTCTGTGGCCGTGCGGGTTCGAATATTTAAAATCGCCTTTCAGGCGGCAGACACACGAACAACACGGAAAAACAACAGCAACAACAACGTCGCTGCGCCACGCCCTCCTTTTGTAATTCCCACTTGCATTAAATGCCAAAGTAACAGTAAATATGCTCAGGGCTCTGCCTCTGCCACTGCATCCCCCTCTGTCTGCCTCCCACTGCGCTGCAATTGGAGCAGATAAAATGCAGTGAAGAGCCGCCACGTCGGGGCACACACAGTTCATGTGGCAAGCAATGAAATGATTCCCAATTCCCGTTCTTTCTCTCTCTCTCACTCACTGCCTCACTGCCTCCCTGCCCTTTGGGGGGCATCCCCACCGTATTCTGTGCCCTGTGGCAGCCCCTTCATTCTTTGCACTGCCTTCTGGCATCCCTCCCCCCCCTTCGCTGCAGAGCACGGGTAGTCCCCGTTTGGTAATGACGCGTTTGCGGTTTGCCTTCTGGTCTGCCTTATGTTCCGCTCCTGTTCTGTCATGTCCTGCTCCTGTTCTGGTGTCCTCTGCCCTCCGCGGTTCACCTGCTCCTCCCGGTCTGTTCTGGTCTGGTCTGCTCTGCTCTGCTCTGCACCTGTCTGCTCCAGTCCTGTTCTCATCTGTTCCTCTAGCTCCGCCCATGGCAAACGTGTGTGTAATTAATGTTTTCCACCTGGAAAACACTGAGAGAAATAAAAGAAACTAGTGGAGGAGATTGAACAGGGAAATATTCAAAGGTAGATGGCTCTAACTCAATCTGTTTCTGTGCGGTTTTACCCCTATTCATCACTCAGTTAAGTAACGTTTCGCTCATCCAAATCCTGAGTTTTCATTCCACTTTTTGGAACATTACTCATCCAAAATGATGGAAAAGTATATAGTTCTTCGCTCAGTGCATAGCCATGGCATATTCATTTCCGTTTAGCCTTTCCCCCTGTTGCATGTTCCATTTTGTAGTCGGAACAGACGCAGACGCAGACACAGGCCAACGGTGGTGCAACATGGCGTATAAGTGATTGCATTGTAGGCCTTGTTCATCAGCTGATAAGCAGGAAAGGAGCAGGATCCCAAGAAAAGGTCTATCCCTCTACATATATATCGCCCTGTTGCCATCTCTACGCACCCGCCCCCGCCCCCACTCTTCTTCTCTCTCTCTCTCTCTCGTTTTTGGGTCTCCCTGTTTCTGTGTCTTCCACTTCCCTGTGTGCGTGGGCTTAATTCCTTAAAAGTTATTTACATATTTGCCTAATGTGGCATGCCCCCTAAGCACTCAGCCAGTGCTCAGCGGCTTATGTGGGATGAGTGGGTGGGTGGGTGGCTGCTGGGCTGTGTGGCTGTGGCTTTGTTTGTGCCTCTCAAGGAGCAGAGCAGCCATTCGGCTAGTGGGGTAGGTCCTGCCACACCGAGGAGGGGGCACTGAGATCTGAAAGACCGACCTTTCGGCCACTGATGGAATTGCTTTCTGGCTCCAAATACACAATCTGTTCTGTCTGTGATTTAACCGACAATAAGCCGGAATCAAATAATGCCAAATTCCAGAATAATTAAATTATCAAATTGTGAAAGTGTGTCCGGTCTGGGCTGGGGCCACAGAACTTCTACTTGAAAGTAAGGGATTATTTGACAAAGAGAAAGTTAATTGTTGCTTTTGGAATACTTTGGAACGCTTAGGGTAAGGGATTTTGCTGCTTAAATCGGATTTCAAAGCCTGTATTGATGTACCACACAAATTTTATGATTTAAACAAATATCTCTTGAGCTGCAAGCCATTTATCCATCATTTTTATCTCTATTTTATTTACTTACTTTATTGATTTATTTGATATTTTCCCATATCACGTATCCGCTTCCCATTAATTATATTGATAAAAATTTCAATTTAAATTTCTATAAGCCCATGTAATTTCTCTACGTACGAAGCCCATTTGATCCCTGAAAACGTACAGAAAAACAGAAAAAAAAAAAAAAATTTGAAAAATGAAAAGGATGAGGGCGAAAATCCGGCATTCAATCATCGGGTATCGCAAGGGTGATGGGTGGGGGGTGGGGGAGAGAATGGACATTGGCATTCTATAAATCCCCCGCGTAAATCCCATAACTATAACGCTATCTCTTGGGCACGACGCATGCAATGTTGAACAACAAGAACGGACTGAACAATTTGCATTCCATTCCCATTCCCATTCCCATTCGCATTCCTCGCCGAGGTGGTGGAATGGCAGAATGGAGTCTCGGCCGCCCAGCACATTTTCCAGTACGGGCACGGTCATGGGTTTGCGTGCTCGTTTTTTTTAATTTTCCCTTGCACAAACAATGGAAAATGGGTGCATGTGAAATGAACCAAAGCAATGACAGGCGCGCAACGGCAGCGGCAACGGCAACGCAACCGGAAAATATGCGGCCAAAATGCACGTAGAACGTACAACGAGAATAAACCCAAAACAGGAAAAAGGACGAAAAAGAAACGAGCAGTACAGTACACAAAACTCAAACTGAAAGTTGAAACAGTCGGAAAAAGCCGTGGCAGAGGCACCGGGACAGGCACCAGCACAGGAAAAAAGATTGTTTCATATTACAGCAATAACAGTGCGGGAAAAATCAGAGCCGAAGCCCATGATAGGAATCCTTTTGCACTTTCCCTGCCCCTCCCACTCCCACTTTTTTGTGGGCAAGGGGGGCTGTCCAAAATAAAAAACCGAAATGCTACAAAAAACGCCCCTTAAGCGGTCTACAGAAATTACCCAAAAAACACACACACCCAGGTGCAAAAAAGAAGTGGAAAAAATGAGTGAAATGGAGAGAAATGTTGAGAGCGAGCGAGCGAGAGAGAGGGAGATAGATAGAGAAACGGAAGCCATAGACACACACTAAATAGCCAAGGATACCAACGGATACCAGATACAGGGAGGCTATGGGAGGATGTGGTGGTTGGTGGGGATGGAGGGTAGAGTAGAGCAAACTTTTCGGGCAATAAATGTCTATTCAGGCAAAGGAATGAGAGATATATTGCACCAACAAAGTGATAGAGAAACCGGTAAAAGTGTGGGAGAATAAGCAGATTGATGGATATACAGATGGAAAGTATATAAATAAATAGTAGTCGTGGTAGGATTGATAGATAGATATTCAGATGGAAGGGTTAGTAGATAGATATGCAGATGGAAGGATAGTAAAATATATAGACAGATGGAAGTGTTGAGAGAAGCTTAGCTGCTAGATTAGACGGAGAGATGGATAGGCAGACGGAACTCATATAGATCGAAGAATAGATAAGTACATATATGGATAGACCAGCTGACCCGCCGAACCCTTTGCCGCCATACTATTTCTGTTTCTCTGAACGATGGACAAATGGACTTCCGGAACAGGTTTGAATCTGTCGCACTTTTCCTGATACCTGATGATAAATATATACCATCCTGACTCATCTTTGAATTTGAGCGCATGACAATGTGCACATTCTTTGTCCATTGCACCAATCAGCACTTTCGGATGAGCGGAATATTCAATACGAAGAAGCGAGACGGCTGCAAATGCTCGATGCACTTGTTGGCGTTTTCTGCCATTTTCTCTGCATGCAAACCCTTTACAGTTACAAAAAACGTAACACACACAAATAGATCAAAGGATTGTGGATTAGCAGTCTGAAGGCCTCGTTGCTCTGGCTGTACATCTAATTGTGCTACTTTTTTGTAAATAAATAAATAAATAAATTATATTTCTTGATTATGTTTACATTTTGTATGGGATATTTGCTCATGCAAATATACTAAAATCCCAATTTAAAAATGGTGCGGGGTAAAAGTTCTTTACGACTTATTAGCACACACAAAAATTCCATAAAAATCGGTCCAGTCGTTTGGGAGAAGTTGATTTAAATATATATTAGATACAAAATATATGAAATGGAAATACAAAAAATTATGGAATTTCGAATGCTTAAGAACGATAGAATCGCAGTTACTTAGTAAATGATCAATATTTCTGCTCTTTAGCAAGATAAAGTAAAGATATTTTTACTTAACCATCATCTTAAAGCCCTGGAACAAACCAGTCTTATTCCTGGCAATAAGTTTATTCCTTCTTGCATCGCTATACCTTTTTGTACGCAACCCAAATCATTCGCCACAAATAAATCACAAATTTTAGCCACAAATCTTCCACTTAAATGTCTTTTTTTCCCCATTTTACATTCCTAATTGCTGAAATATTAGATACTGGCCCTGGCTATAAAAATATACCCAGAGAAAGCTAACCAAATCTTGCAACATCCCCCAAATTACTTGCTTCATGGGGCACCTTCTCTCTCTACCTCTATCTCTATCTCTATCACTCTCTGCCATTTAAGTGGCAGACTGTTGCTGGCTTGCGCCTCGTTTGGGCCTTATAGTATATTTTTTGGGGCCCCTTTGTAACAGATCGATATTTTAAGCATTTTAATGTCTGCGCCAAACGCAAAATGTTGGCGCCAACATCCAAGTTCCAGAGCGAGGCCAGGGTTGAGTGTCCGTGTCCGTGTCCGTGTCCGTGTCGGAGTCCATGTCCCATGTCCCATGTCCATGTCCGCAGTAGCCGTGTCCGTGTCCATGATTGTGGCGCCGTCTACTAACGTGGCCAAGTGTACTCGTATATATGTTCGTATGTATGTATGCATGTTTTAGCCTTAATTGAGCTTCAACCCTCAGTGTGCACCTCATATTTTTCATGCAATTAGCCTTAATTCGGTCAAATCAATCATGATAGCGGGCCTCTACTCCGGGAACTCTGGAACTTTGTAGCTCTCTGGTTCCCTCATTTATTTTTAGTACTTGGAATTATAATTTTTGTACCTCCCAGAATATCTATATTTAGTCGAGAGCTCAAAGGAGAGCCGGCTGCACGTGTGCTTTAGTTTTGAAAGCAATTTAAGACTCAAGTGCCTCCGATTTTGAATGAGCAGTGGGTGGAGTGGGCGGAGTGGGTGGTGGGAGCAGTAGCAGCGGTAGGGGGCGGGAGATTTGCATGCCAAAAGCAGGAAAATGTTCAAGTGGTATGAAAGATAAATTAATGTGGCAGGCAGAGGGGAAAGGCTCAAGAGCACACTTTACATAAATGTGGCCAATTTTCAGAGTCTTGTGTCTGAGATGAGATGTTTATCCAGAGAACGGTAATCACAATGCGGGGTTGTTTTTTAGAGGAGATAATATGCTGGTTATTGGCCAGGAGACTTAGTTTTATAGAAAAGTGATTTGATTCAACAATCTTTCGCTCTAAGACCACGATTCATTTATATTCAAAACTTTATTGAATAATTTTATATAAGCTTTAGTTACTATAAAACATTTTGGAGTTCATAAATATTCAAAATGCACTCATATTCCATGGTATTTAAAAGGCTTTTAATAACTTTTCAACTATTTAAGCTACTCCCAACATTTTAAGCCCACTTTTAGGGGTCCTTCACGTATACCATAAATCCATCTAAGCCTCTCGAATGAATATTTCCACACAGTAGACGTGATTTTTACAATGAAAACTCAACGAATGGCCAGCTAACAAATTTCGAAATACAAAATCTGTTAGCCAAACAAAAGGCCCAAAAAACGAAAAACCAGAAAAATCAAAAGCTGTAAATACAAATGTATACATCACCACAGTATGTATGTGTGTATGTATGTATGTATGTGTGTATGTATTTATATCCTGATGGAGGAGCGACTCTATCCCTAGAATTACGAGGCACCCCATGCGAGGGCTCCACATGCAACTTTCATATGCGTCAAGTGTATCCCATTGCCCACTTTCCAAAGTGAATCCCCGCCCCCATCACCATTATGGACTGCACATGCAGAGATGGGTCCGAGTGGGATGGGCTTATGAGCAGCTTGGGAGTTATGCAATTTTCATTTCAAAGTTTTCCGCTCTGCACAACCATTAAAGTTAAGGGTGCAAGAGTGCCGAGAGTTCTGAGAGTGCTGAGAGCGGTGTACGGTGTAGCCCTCCATGTGCTCGAATGAGTTTTCGGTGCATTCGGACCATTAGTTGGCAGCGTTTTTAATTTGCTCGCTTCCCCCGCCCCCGCCTCCACCGCCCCCACCGCTCTCAGGCCAACGAACAACTTCTATTGAAGCCAAGTGTCAACTGCTGCTAGTCCCTGGCCCTCGTCCGATGGAGTGGTTATGTTCTGTTCTGTTCTGTTCCCTACTGTTCTCCTCTGCCATCCAAAAATTAACTGATTCGAGTGGTTGAATTGCTCTCTGAACTGGAATACCAAATGCAAGATTAAACTACGATTACACTTGTTTTAGTAGTGCAGAAGAAGTGCAGAAAACGAAGGATAGGATTGAAACATAGCCACACAAAGTGGTTTGAGTGAAAGAACAGGAAAGAGAAGTCGGTGATTGGGTCGGAGGAAAGAAACGAGAAGTGAGGTTTTAGGAAAAGAAGGATAAGTAAGGCTGGCGTTGGAAAAGGTAGCTAGTGACCAGGAAACCAATCAACTAACGAGAAGGAACTGTAACGAATCGCTATAGCGGGAGAATATTGAAAGAACCATAACGAATCGGTGTAACGAGAAAGCACTAGAACGAATAGAAGTAACGAGATAGCACTACAGTGAATCGTAGTTAACTCTAACATATTGAAATACAGATCAAGTACTTCAACGAACCGGATTCATTTCTACAGCTGTTCGAATCGGTTCCTGTGTTGGTCCTTCAGCTTTGAGATATATGTATACCTCACTGATATCTCATATAAAGTGAAAACCAACTACACTCACAATCGAAACGAGAGATCTTTAAGCAGATCAGAGTGTACCCATTACAATTCCCGCCCGGGGGTCTCCCAAACACTGCCATTTGTCAGACTCAATGCGTACTGGAGCGGGTATTTGCCATGTAACAACTTTGAATGGGGAACCAGAGAGCGGGCTCGGTCGGGGAGTACTGTACTCGTGTCTTTGCTTGTGATGTATGCATATTGAATTGCCCTTAGCGGACTGTAAAAGGAAACTTCCTCTTGTGCCAAGAAGGCACGCAAATCAGCCATATATCATTGTGTCTCCTGGTGCTGCTGGTGCTGCTGGTGCTGCTGGTGCTCCTGGTGCTCCTGCCTCTATTCCTCTCTATGGCTCTCTCTGTGCCTGTCTGTGGTTCATCTCCATCGTTATTTCCTTTTGTTCTATGGGTAAGCGAATGGCTTAAGTGGCATGCAAAAATTTCCAACGCCAGTCTGTCATTCCGTCAGCCTTTCAGGAGGGGCAAAAGCCAAGTGCTGCATTACGTTGAAGTTTCCTTTTGCTTTGGCTGATTTTATTTTTTTTTGTTTTTGCTGTTTTTGCTGTTTTGTTCCCTCTTTGGTTTTCCTGCTTCTGGTTTTTATCACTTTTGTTGTCTTTTAGTTTTCTGATTAGTTTCCTTTCTGGCTTCGGGCTTCGGGGTTATTTATTATGTGGCGCAAAGTGTGGCAATCATTTACATAAATCAATCTTGATGGCCTCTCTACGGATCTCTGGATTGGATTGGAGTGGAGTGGAGTGGAGTCGAGTGGAATGTGTGTGTCCAAGCGGGTTAAAGTGCCACATCCTGTGGCATCCTGTGGCGGTGCAGAGTCAATGTTCTGTGAATGTAAAAGCCTTGAGGCAGATTTACACTCTGCTGGATAATGCAAATTTATTTAATTTCCTCAACACTTTTCTTCTGTTTCAGGCTGTGCGATTTTCTTTGATACTTTTCTTTTGTTCCAGCTGAGATTTTAATCGTTGCGATTTTCCTTCATTTTCTTTCATTTTCTTTGTCTTTAACAATGAATCGTTATGCAAGTAATTATTTCTCGTTATTCCATTTTCATATTCCATTTTGTTCCATTTGTTATGCGATTCGCTGGAGAAGCTTTCTCGTTACTTTAATTGTAATGCTTTCCCGTTATTCTGACTCGTTTTGGATCTGTCTTGTTGCACCGATTCGGAAGAATTCCTTCTAGTTAAGCCAATGCTTTCTCGTTAAGGCCATTCGTTTTAAATTTTACTCCGATTCGATAGTTGTGCCTTCTCGTTAGTTCTCTCACATCACTCCCATTCGCTATAGGGCTCACTCGCTATCCTGATTCGCTGAAGGGCTTTACCGTTACTCCGATCTCGTATACTCTCTCGTTGCCTCTATTCGTTGCATTTGGCTTCTTGATGCTTCCTCCTTGTTTCCCTTCATTACAGTCCTCTTTGTGTTTAAATCACTTCATTCGTTTGTGTCCTTCTTTTACCCTAGTTATCTTTTATGCATTTGCAATCCGACATACAATCCGTAAAGGACAGCAAGGACTCACATTGCGCATACGCCGCATTGCACGTGCGTGCTGTAAAACATTTCCCAGGATCCCAAGCAGCAGCGGCTGGTGCTTTCGCTGCAGCAACAACACCATAAAACTTGCCCCCTCCGCCAGCCGGGGGAGCACAGGGAACAAATATCAGCTTAACTTTGTTGTTTAGTGTAAAAGCCTTGCAACTTATTGGACGATGGGACGGTGTTGTACTCTCGGTTGCCTCTACTTTGTGCACATTATCACTCTGCTCAAGGAAAAAAACTTTTCTTCGATCTTTTTTGTGTGTGTGTATGTGTGTGTGTGTGTGTGCTGGCTCCCGGAAAACAAGAGCAGGAGTGAAAAATGCAGAGCAAATAGTTTGCCCGGCACTTTAAGCACTTTGCAACACATTTGAAACACCTTTTGGGGTATGGTATTGGGGTATGGTTTTGGGGTATGTGGGTGGCGGTGGCGGTGGTGGTGGTGGTGGTTATTTCCCCTAACAATCTGGCACCCCATTGCACAGCCCACCCACTTTCTATGCCACCAAGCCACCACTTTTCCCCCTGTTTTCACCCCAAAAATGTATTGCGGGTGGCGCAAGTTTTTCAAACATCCCCCCCCCCCCCCCACCCCCTCCCAAAAATGTTGGGTTTAGGTTTTTCTTTTTTGGCGCGTGGTTCCTTGTTTTGGCTTAGAATTTTCCCTCGTCTGCTCGCTCTCTTCATGTGTGTGTGTGTGTGAGTGTGTGAGTGTGCGTGATAAATAAATAAAATTGAAATAAATATTAAATAAATAGAGCAAAAGGCACTCAGAGAGGGAGAGGGAGAGAGAGAGCGAAATATAGAGGCAGTCATCCAAAAAGAGTTTTATGTATCGTATTTTTGGTTTCCTTTTTGGGTGGTAATCTTTTATAAGTCGAGAATGGGACTTAAGGATGGGATTTAAAAGGATTTAATATCCACAAATAGAACAGCAGAAGCAAAAAGGATCATATATTACAGAAGGTATTAAAGTCTTGCAACAGTTCTAAGGACTGTTGCTCCTTTAGCAGTCCTTTAGCAGTCCTTGCTTAACTCCATCCATTCTTCTCCGCCCTTCCACTATTCATTAGTTCGATCTACCTTTTCATTTGATTTATGGACCACACTGAGCATTTTCTGACACCCCCACCCTTCCTCACATGCACGCACACACATCCATCCATCAATTTGGCCACACGACGAACTCCAATCCTTTTAGCCAGGCTCTCTCGCCTTGGCATTACGGTATTACCACAGACACACTCTACACTAATTGCAACTGTTTAGTATTTCCCCTCCACCCAGAAGCACAGACTTCCTTCCTTCCTTCCTTCTCTCTCTCTCTCTCTCTCTCTGCCTATATGTCCTCTCTTGCCTTCCATTTGTCTCGCATCTCCTAGCCCTTGCCCTCTCCTTTTCGCAGCCCTTTCTCACAGCTTGTCCCTCTAGGCAGCACCTACTGTTCGGTCGGTCTCCCCCGGCGAAAGTTCTTTTATTGTTTTCCAAGCTTGGCATTTTCACGGGTTTCACGTTTTCCGATACCCTTTCAGAGAGTTTATGGATTTTGAGTACGCATTTAGAACAAGGGAGTGAGCCAATGTGGGAGATAATATGAAATAAGAAGAGAGTGTGAACATGCAAGGCACATCCTTGCTATTCCTCTGATCCTCCCTTGAAACTCTACATTTTCCGGCACTTCTATATGCCTCTAGGGGAATAATGAGTCTACAAAGGGTATCAACAGCTTCGACCCCATAAAGCCAGCCTTCTGTTCTGTTGTTGTTACCCCGCGCAACACGCAAATAAATTTCCTTTTCCTGTGCAAGTTTTTCAACGAAAATGGGGCCAACAAATCACATATTCGAGCGATAGCTGTCGCCTTCTTGGGCACCCTTTCTTGTCTCCCTCCCCCACACACCTGGCTGTCTCGTTCTGGCACCCTTTTGCCTCTCCTTCTGGCAGCCATTTACATCTGCACAAACAAGTGGAAATATAACAATGCGTATACTTAATACCATGCTATATATTCCACAATTGTAATTACAGCGATTCCTGCCCACTCTTCTGAGATTTCTCCTTCCCTCTCTCTCGCTCTCTCTCTATATACCTCTCTTTCTCTGCCGCCCACAACAATTGTTGTAAATCATAATTCTGTTGCTGTTTTTTTTTCTGTGGCATGAGATTGCATTGTTTTTTCTTTTTTTTTTGACATTTGGCGCCAACTGCCTTGCATGATTCATCGGGATATGCTTTCTCCTACCCTCTTTCTCTCTCTCTCTCTGTCTCTTTCTCTCTTTCACACTTCTGCTACCCGTTTCGTCTGAACATTTCGCACGTTTCGCTTACGCAATGTCGACGGCCTTTGTTTTGGTTTCATTTCATTTTCTGGCCCTGTCGTCCAGCCCTCTCCCTTTTGATTTTATTTTATCTGGATTTTTACCATTTTTTCCACTTTTTTCACTTTATTTTTGCTTTTTTACTGTTTTTTATTTTGATGGAAAAGCATTTTTATGGAAAATCTGTTTTTTATCGATCTGTCAATTAAATTTGTGACGTGATTCAGTCGTTTGTTGGTAGGTGAGGGCCTTGAGTGGGGTACATTTGTTGTGGGATAAGGATTGGATCTTTGGATCTTATTGGGAGTATGTGAAAAATATCGTAAGAATAGATTCTTGAAGAAAATGCCACAAAACTACTTTTAAATTATATGGATGTAAATATTCTCCACACCCAGAAGTTTCTTTAAATGATGCCAAAAACCTAATCAAGAAAATTTCCATCTATCAAATTTCGCAATCAACTCGTAGCCCCAAACTGTTTTCTCGGCCATAACCCCAGTCGTGGCTATTAGCCACCCACCCTTCGCCCGCCACCACTCTGCCTCTGGCCACCACCTTAATGCCTTTTCTTCTGTTTGTGTGAATCCTGCCGTCCTGCTGCCGCCGATGTCCTTGGCTGCTGCTTTATGGGCCACAGCTGTCAGCTGGTGTGCTCGTCTGCTTTCTTTCAGGCGCTGTGTGCTCTGCCTGTCATGCAAATATATTGTCCTTTTTAATTAAAACACAAGCCTCAAATTAAGGCTCACATCGTTCCCACACACACACACACACACACACATGTGTGTGCCTGTGTGTTTTTCTTGACCTGAAATAAGTTTTTTCCTTTTTCTTTACGCTTTTTCTCTCATTTTGAGGCCCGTAATGAAGTCATTTGGTTGATGATGTTACAATATTTGGTTTAGAGATTGAAAGATTTGATGCCCTTTGGGGTCTCATGATGATTTTTCACATTTTTCACTGAGAAATTTCCCGCCTGCCCACACCTGAGGTTTCCTTTTTTTTATTTCTTTGTGCCTGCCACAGACACTTCGACCCATATACTCCCGTACTACCACACAAGATGTATGTGCGGCATATGGCTTTCCCTTGCCCCATTTCCTTGCCTCTCTTGCCACGCGTTTGATGTGTAATTTTGCAGTCGCTCATTAAAAATAATTACATCTGCATTTCGTACGCGAAAAAAATGTGAAGAAAACCCATAAAGAAAATAAAAGGAGAAGCAAAAAAAAAAAGCCACTGAAAGGCTGAGGAAATTCCAGTTTGCCACAGAAAAAACTTGATAAAAAGCAGTTTTAATGTTGCTTAAATGAAAACTTAAGCATAAACTCCAGTCAACGATTTCTAAGACGGCAAGGTGAAAAAGTTAAAGATATTCTTGTTTTCCATTCCACATGCCCAGGGAAAACTAAGCACAACAGATTTCTTAAAGAACAAGCTGCAGATTCCATCATTCTTTAATGAAATTCAAATATATTGGAAAGTAATCCCTTATCCAATCGATTCCCAAGACAAAAAGCACGCAGAAGCTGTAGAAATTTCGCACTTGAAAATAGCATTGAAATGTTTTTCAAATGAAAACCCAAACATAGCTAAAAGTGAATGCTGATTAAATCAATTTCCAAGACAATTGTTAAAAAACAAAATGCCAAAAGAGAGAGCGAGAGAGCGAGAGAGAGCTGCTCTAAGAAAGTTTTCCCCTCTTGCTGCTTGCTGTGGTCAAAAGCCCAGATAAAGATGTCTAAACAAGGATAAAACCACACACACACACACACACGAACACGAACATGCAGAAGGAAATCGAGATAGAGATTCATCTTTTTTCAGGGTCTTTGTTAGAGCCAAAAAGTCAAAAAACTTTCGCACTTTAGAGGCAAGTCGATGGGGTTTGAGGACTTTTCAAATCGAAGCAGCAGCAGCAGCAGGAGACATAAGACATAAAACACAAAACACAAATAAATGTATATATATTTATGACCATTTCCATGATTGACCGACACGAATGTGTGTGTGTGTCTGTGTTTGGCTAAGGATATGGCTTGTGGATATAGTGGGGGTGGTGATATTCTAGGGGCCTTTTGGGGGTGGCATACAATAATGTATGACCATGTCGTTCTGTCATTCGTTCAGACTGTGTGTGCGTGATGAATAAATGATGCGCTTCCCATTCAAGTTTCAATGGTTCTCAGCTTTTCTCTCTCTCTCTCTCACTCTCTTTCTCTCATACTTTATAGAAGGAAGATAGAGAAGAAACGAGATGGAAAGAGGGTAAATCGAGGCAGAGAGGAATGTGTGGTATTGGGGTAAGAAAGGTATATCAACTTTGTGAATGCGAATGTGAAAAGTTTTATTTGGATTGGTAGGGAAATGATTTGGAAACTTCTTCGGAGCGACTCTGATAAATAGTCTTTGGGATTGAAATAGTTGGAGTTCTAGAAAGTTTTTCTCTCGATTTGGCAATGGATATTTGTAGGGTTTGTACGATATGTCCACTAATTAAACCAATCGGTATCATTTGGACCATCGAAATTACCAAAAAAAAAGAGAGATCTGGAAGAGCTTGAATTCGGGAATGATTTTTTAGATTTGTGATTGGAATTGAATTTCGATATACATTTTTTTTTAGTATTTTTTCTAGTATTTTCGGGTATTTTTATATTATATCTCAGGTATTTTACAGTTTTGGCAGGTATATTATCTAGTATTTCCTGATACATCCTTAGTAGTTTTCCAGTTTTTTATCTAGTTTGTTTTTTTTATTCTCTATTGCATTGTTTATAGAAGGTCTGTGGTATTTTTATAGAATTTTTCTAATATTTTCCTGGTATTTCTCTGGTATTTAATTTAATTTAATTTGTTTATTTCCCGAATATTTTTTACAAAAGGGTTGACATTATCTTAGCCATTCCGGAATCCCGATTTATGAATCATATCTGTCTTAAACCTTAATAAAGAATAATATAATATATTTTTAAAGATGTGTACATACTCGTTTACCGTATGTATGACCCCATATTAATCCCACTTAAACCGCAGATAACCTTTGGCCTAAGCCCTAACCGATAGATAACCCAAAACCTTAAACGTTTCCATTTGGCTCGTAAGGATAGACAGTCCTTTCCGCCTTCATTAACCATTAACCCTTGACCCTTAACCCTTAGCCCCTTGATTCCAGCCATGTGTTGCATAATACTCGTATTTCTCTGGGTGCCATAAAAATGTAAATTCTACAAATTTGCCACGCACAAGCGAACACCATGGAACACCCACCCACCCATGCAACATAGTGCGGCCTCATCAGTGGCATCCTCTTTCCTCATATTTCTTCCTTTTCTTTTCTTTTCTTTTTTTTGTATTTGTTTTTGCTTTTGGCATTGGGCTAATGCCCAACCCTCGCCCCACCCACGGAGCAACGACACGACTGTCGTCTCTCTGTATCTGGGCATTGTGCAAATTTTGTGTATTTAATGCAGTGCCAAAATGTTTGACTTGGCAGAAGAGTAAACCCCTGCCCCATCGCGCAACCCTCCTCCGGTCCCCAGGACCCCACTTGGCAATGTTTACGCTTATGCTAATTTTTGGGTCCATTCCATGCATTATGTGTGCCCCCTCCCCCTCTTCCTCCGTGTGTGTGTGTTCCGCCTCTATGTATCTCTATCTCTGTATTTATGAAGCAGAATGTTGACATTTCAGCATTTTGCTCATACGGAAAATATTCGCTTGTTTTTTTGCGATTGGCTCGGATTATAGAAGATGAACAGGTGAACGGGCACCGCCTGTCGCCTTTGATTGCTGGCTGGCATTTGCCTTTTGTACATGGCTCCTGCAGATTAATTGCACATAAATCTGAATGTCAGAGTGCAGCGAAGCTCAAGCTAATTGGGGCAGCAGGCAGCTGTCGTCGCAGAAACATCGTCCTCATATATGTATCAGTATTAGAGCCCCAGGAAGAGCATCATCCTGGCATCATATTAGCATTAGCAGGGAATATTATCCTTATGCAGCATTAAGAGGGTACATCAGCAGAATCCACTTCAGCAGGAATTTCAGCAGAATCCTCATCAGAATCGGAATCAGAATCAGAATCATGGTGTATGCCTCACCAGCAACACCATCCTGCCAGCCTGTCAGCCTCCCTGCCTGCCTGCCTCCCTGCCTGCCTGCCTGAATGCTGGTGGGGCAACATCATCCTGCTGCTGCTGCACTAAATGTCCCGACATGAATGACATGCAGATTCACTTAACTCAAATGCCTGTCTCCTGATGTCACCCCATCTGTGGGTGGCTGGGGGGTTGGCTACGCGTTGGCAGAGCTTGGGAGCAACTAATTAGATTCCAGGAGCTGCACGGCACGGCATGGCATGGCATGGCCCCTCCGCTTCCGCCTCCCCTGCTCTACCCTTTTACTTCTAACTTAATTTACTATGCGATTCTACTGCTGCAATCTCTGCCTGGCTGGTGCCCTTTCTGTTCCGCTCTGCTCTGCCCTGCTCCTTCTTCTGGTGCTCCGGGTCCTCCTTCTCTGCCTGTTGTTGTTTTTGTTGTCATTTGTGGAAATTCATTTTCTCATAATTTAGTTGGGGATTTCGCAATTGTGGTTTTGATTTTGCGGTTGGTCGACCTTTAAGGCACGCAACCAAAACCCTTTTCAAATCATCAGAATGCACAGAAAAATGTTAATTGGCGCAGGAAATTACTGACTGCAACTGGGCGGTGGCACATGCGGTGCTGGCATGTTAGAAGTGCGTGGCATGATGTGGTTAGAGGTGAGGGGTGGGGGTGGCGGAGTGGCCACAGTGGGTAACTGTGCCACATAATTAACCATAATATTTGTGCATATGCATCGCCAGTTACAGCAGCGTTACAGCAGCGTTACAGCACGTGTGTGCCGCAGTGGCAGTGGCAGTCCCAAATGCATTGCCACCAGAGTGCTGCCAACTTGCCATAAAACATCAATGGGCTGCTCCCCCGAGAGGCTGGAGATAAATGTTTATGCGGGCTTAGGTATAACAAAAACATCCTCTCTATCTGTGTGTGTGTGTGTGTGTGTGTGTGTGTGTCTGGGTATATAAGGTACATAATTTAAACTGACAGTTGAAGGAGAGATTTCGTGCAAATGGCAGTGGTTTAATTGGATTTATTGATGGACAGTGAATGCATTGAGCTGGCAGATCTGTTCTGCACCTTCACAATATGTTGGCAGCTCTGTTCTGAATCTCTTTTGATGCACATTTGTGTCAGTTTTGCTTAATTTAATAATTATGATAGCCTTTAAGAAGTTGAGGTAGAAATATCCATTGAAAGATTGAAGGAATACAGCGGCCAACACATTGAAACTATCAATGGCCGCCTTTACCTGCACAGTCTATCATTCATCGTGGATCAGGTGTGCTCTATCATGATACATTTCTTACTTTCTTATAATCGACTCACAGGACCTATCGATAATGGTTTCACAGACTCTATAAAAAAAAAAAACGCAGTCACATCAAATTGGAATAATTCTTCCTAAAAGTGAAGGGTTCTTTTTTTTTAAATTATTTTGGCTTTGCTTAATTCTTTGTCTTAGCAATTTAGTCCATTTTATAATTGATATGTGAGCTATCGATTTAAGCCAAATGGCAATGCATCTAGCATGAAGAACGCAATATCTGTAAGGTCCATTTCCGACAACCTGATGCATGAACCTGTGCACCACAACCACCTCATCAAAAGGTTGATTTTTCTTTTATCTTAAGCTCCCCTTTCAGCTGGCAGCCCCATTACCCAGCACAAAGCGCCCTTCACGCTCGTCCTTTATGTGTCGCTAATATAATAATCCCCCCAAGTTGCAGTCATATATTTTTCACTAATTGGCCGGCTTAACTGCAGCTACTCCTTTTGCTCTCGCATTTTGATTGCTTTGAAGCCGCACATATATTATTCATTAGGGCACACGCTCCGCATCCTTCCTGTTTATGTGTTTTTTTTTATATTTTTTTTATTCATAAACTTCTCGCACCGCATAAACCCCATGCCAGTGGTCGGTCCAGTGGATGTCAACGCGTTTTATTGGCAAATCAAAAGCGACCGCAAATGGCATCCCCACACACACACACGGAGAGAGTGCCTCTAAACGTAGCCCCCTCCTTCTCTCTCTCTCTCTCTCTCTCTCTCTCTCTCTCTCTCTCTGTATAACCCCTTACTTTGGCTCTGGTTTTGACTTGCGGTCAGTGGGTCCTACGGTCCTCTGGTCCACGTTCTCGTCCCCGTCCTCGTCCTCGTCCTCGTCGGTGTTGGTCAGCAAACAAGCGTGAAATTGCACAAAAGCCGTGACGGACTCTAAGCCACGCAAAAAAAAAAAAAGAAAAAGATCCAGGCAAAAAAAAAATAACGTGAGGAAAACCCCAACCACCCAGGAACACAGCAGTAAAGGCAATCAGACTTGCGGGCCTAGCCCATGAATGTTTATCCCCATTTTCCTTTGCACATACATCCCCCACTCCTATACATATATGTGTGTGTGTATGCATGTATCTTTCGCGTGCAGCATCAAAGTATGCAATGGATTTTCCACATGCGGATTCCCTATGGCACCATTTTGTAATTAATGCCCCTTGGATGGGTGATGTTTGATCTACGGTTCAAAGGCAACAGCAGCGGCAACAGCAGCAGCAGCAGCAGCCTTCCCCGCCGATAGGGGGGAATTTTTCCACTGCCTGCTAATTAAATGCACACAAATTGTATGCTGCACACGCTAATGATTCAATTATCATTATTAGATCCTTCCTTTCAAGGCCCAACTGACACCACCCCCGCCCCCGCCCCGGAGTGTACTTACTACAATCACGCAATGCTAAATATGTGGGGCACAAAACATCTTCAAGGGGCAGGCAACAGGCAGAACGCAGAAGGCAGAAGGCAGAATGCAGTGTAGTGTGGCATGCCTCTTGTTTTAATTAAAACCCATTCGAATCGATGGCTCACGTCCATGGGCACGTTTTAAATTTAGCACCAGAGGCGGGCAGGCTGGCAGGCAGAGAGCGAGAGTCCTTGGAGCGAGCACTCACTTCATTAAAGAGTGCCAAAGCGAGGGAAATTTATTTTGCATTGGGATCGGGCCACTGCATTGCCATATCGAACGTGCTGAGGCCAAATGGAATTCGAAGTGGCAGGCAAAATGGCGAGAAAATGGTGAAAAAGGGTGCAACAGCAGCGGCAGCAGCTGTCGCACTAAAATGGATTGAAGAGTGGAGGAGATGCAATGCCGGGAAATGGGTCAATCGAAATGGTGAAACTGTTATGGGATCAAAGGGAAACAAACGATCCCAAGGGTGCATGTGCATGTAAACTTTTCACAGGATATAAATGAAAGGGTAACATTTTAAGGGCTTCAGGAGCTGATTCGCCTGCAGGAGATGCATAAAAGATCGACTTTTCTATTGGAATTGGATTGGGATTTTTTAGTGTTTCCTTAGCGGCTTATACACTCTGATGAAGGAGGGAAAATAAATTGCTTCAATGTGAAATTAACGATAGACTTCATCTTTGGGAGGCTTTAAACCTCTCAATAAATTGATCTATTTGTTTCGGAACTAAACTATCGAAATCCCAATGAAATAAAAGAGAAAAGGCTAGCTATTTTTTGAGGAAATCAAAGACAGAACCATCCTTAAGGGTTTGAACTATGTTCGTCGGAAGATGAACGAGCAGGAAGGCTTTTTTTTTACTAGTTTCAGAGAGGAACATCCATTCAAAAGGCAAATGTGCCTCGGGTGTCTCTTTTGTTTTGGTTTCATTAGAGAGAGAGAGAGAGAGAGAGAGAAGAAGGAAAGCTATGGTTATAGAGAGAGTAACAGAGAGCGTGTCTCTCTGGTGTTTCTCTTACTAAGATGCAAAAAATGGCATCAGATGTACCTTTACCAAGAGAAACTCACAATCCACAATGCAATTATGGTTCAAAATGAGGAAAAATCGAAGGGGAAAATGAAAGAGACCAAACCAATCCTAAGAGGTTTAACTACTACCAGGAACGTCCAGGAGATTTTCCTAGCAATTCGATTCGGAAATTGAAAATCCCCCGAACACCAAACACAATCTCTGGCACTTGTGCTATATCCTGCTTAAAGAAATTACTTTCTGCTACCGAACTGACAATCAAACTAACTTGATTTTTCTTTTGCGTCTAGTTCAATCAATGCCACAGAGCAGCTACTTAGCTGCCAGTTTCAAGCCATGCCCCCAGGCAGGAGGCATGGGGCATGGGGCATGGGGCAGGAGGTAGCGTCTTCTTCTCTTCTTGGAATTTATTTCATTTCTATTTCATGCAATTTTTATGCATTTTTCTATTTATAAAATTGCTGGCAGCGCACACACAAAATAATAAAAATGCCAACGAGGGGGCAAAAAAAAAAAAGAAAAGAAAAAATAAAAAAAATAAGGGAACAAAACTGAGCATAAAATGCAAGCGGCGGCATTTTGCAGTTTCTTCACTCGCTTCTCACTCCCTCTCTCTCGGTAATATTTTCCTATTTTCTCCTCTGTTCCCCCCCCCGCCACCTGGCTACTGCTGCTGCTCGCTGCAGTGTGAAAATGCAGCGTGAGAAACCGAAGCGAAGTGCAAACCAAAGCTGGAAAAATGAAAAAGAAAAAAACGGCAGGCAGGCAGGCGAAGGCAGGGCTTGGGCGACGTGGCGTGTAAGTGTTGGTAAACGTGGTGCAAAATACCGTTACTGCCATGGCATCAATGGCGACGGGGAATACCCCTTCTATTCTGCCTGGTTTTCTGCAGTTGCTTTTGTTGTTTTTAGGTCACCAATGCAGTTGTCGCTGCCAGAGGATGAGGATGCCACTCTGCCCCTCTGCACCTTCTGCCTCTCTGCCACTCTGCCTCTCTCTTTCTCTCTCTCTCGCCCTTTTGGCTCTGTTCTTGTTGCTTGTTTAACAAGTTCGAGTGCATCGCATTTGTGAAAATTTAAAAAGGCATCCTAAAAGGCATCTCCATAGCCCCCTTTGTAGGGGGCTATCCAGCACTCCTCGTTTGTGTCGCTGCAGCCACAAAAAACCCCCGAAAGCAAAACAGGAGCGAACTTTTCTGAGGCTGTCGCTGACACCAAAATGCACAAAAGGCACACCAGCGAAACGAGCCAAGAATGTGCGCGGTTCCAGTCGAGAGAAACGATTCTAAGATACCCTGTATCGAAGGAGGGAAATGCAATACAAAATAGAGAGCTCGAATTGACTTGGAGAGTGTCTTAGGAGGGGAATATCGTAGGAGTCGGGTGTGGAATTCACTGGGTAACGACTAGGACAAGTAAAAGAAGGAATTACATTGACTTGTTGGTCCTGTCTATAGTTTGAAATGTGGCTAAGATCATTAAAATGTAATTCCGATTCAGATTTATTGATTTAAAAGCAGTTTTTTCCAACAAAAAATGTTAAGAAATAATTTTGCACATTTTTATTTATTTAAAAATTTAAATCTAGTATAAAATACTATACCTAATGAATTGGACGAGTACTAGCTGCTGAGGTCTTCGACTCGAAGAAACTATTTAGAGGGAATTGAAAGCTTAAAATGATATATTCGGTTTTTACCTATAGGCTTAATATTTGTTTGAAATCTCTGAATCCATTCAGAATCCATAGAGTATGCATGCATATCCTATATGCCCATAGATACCCCTTGGAAAAGTTTACTTAACAATGTGTAAAAGGGTTTTGGTAACAAGGGAATGTTACCCCAGGAAAAGGCAGAAGGCAGAAGGAGCTGCTGCTGTTGCTGCTGCTCCTGCTGCATGGGGCAGAGGGCAGGAGTCGGGTAAAACAAAACGAACAGCAAACATATTTGACATTTGCATACGAAAAGTGTCAAAAGAAGCAAGAAGCTATATAAACTAACCCATACAAAGACCACACACACACACACACACACATACGAGGAGATACTGCACACAGAAGAGCAAACACACACACACACATACACACAGACAGACAGACAGCAACCACTTCCGCAATGCTTTCTCTCTTATCATGTACTTTGCTCTTTTCCAACCATTTTTCCGGCTCGGCACACAACACAGGAACGCTACAAGGCCGACATTAGTCTGGCGATACAACTGCTGCAATGCAAACCGGATAGTTTTGTGGCCCAAAAGGTGTCATCGGTGAGTATGCCCCCCCTTACTATATATCCCCCTTCCCCCTCCCATGTAATCCCCCATTGAATAATTTATCTGGTTTTTTTTTCCCCTTGCAGCTACCCATTGATATCCAAGCCAAGGTATCGGCCTATATGCGCCTGGAGACCAATTCGCATTCCGATTCCGAGTGCAGTAATAGTGGTGTGGGCGTGGCCACCACAGCTTCCTATAAAGTGCTTCCGGCCTCCGACTCACCGCCCCCAGCCGCCTGTCCCTTCCCGCCCACTGCAATGGTCTATTCGATGCGGGGAATCGGTAGGTGTTAGTAGACCAAGCCTTGAACCTTATGATTTTTCCATAATATTACCGTTTCCATTTTTGTTCTGTTTAGTTGATTTTATTTGATTTGATATGATTTATTTTACACACATTTTTCAGGGCGAAGAAAATTCCTGGAAAATGAAAGACTTTGTGTTACGTTTTCAGAGATATTCATGCATTTTCTGCACATAAATGAGAGATATTCAGGCAATTTATGGCTTGCAAATAAGAGATATTCCTTGTATATTCTGGTTGGAGCTGCACATCGAGAGGCAGAGGGAGTGGGAGAGGGAGAGGGAGGGGATGCCTCATTTGATTTGTGCATCATAATTGAATCCCTTCCACATCATTGTGCACTGTGTGCATTGGCATTCATTACTCGCATCCCTTTTGGTTATTTTTCATTTACATTAATTGCCAGCAATTTCATTCAATTTTCCATGTGATGTCTGCGTGCGTGTGTGCGTCACAATTTCCATCTCAAATTGCCATAAAATAACTCTGTGCCATGTGTTGTTACGAGTGTGCGTACACTCCTGGAAGAGGGTGTTATGATTTTGAATAGAGATTCGGAAGTCGGAGAGGGACCCTGGAGAGTATATTTTGGTATATGTATATGGTATATGGTATATCGAAGCATTATTTGCTTGCCTACTTTTAGGGACACAATTCTCTGAATTCTGAAAGTATTTTTCAGCTAAAACCTCTAAGATGGAACCTCCAAGATGGTCTCAATATAACCTATGACTTCAGTGGATAAACAAGACTTAAAAAATAATAATATAACCATTCCAAAGCTTTTGTTTTTAGGAATCTTTTCATATAATATGGAATATTTATAAATGACTATTTAAACAACCCTTCGGGCAGAGTATCTAGCGCACGGAACTCGTAAACTTTAATTTCTCTTTGGGTTTTCCGTCTGCCTCAAATATTTACATATTTTTCCATGTAAACACATGAATTGTTAGAGCCGAATGCATTCATGGCAACTTTTATTCCTCGAAATTGTGCAATTTGTGTTTGTTTTTGTGTGCAGTTGTTGTTTATGCATTTTTATGAATACTTTCTGACAGCCCAAATGATGTTCAAATTAGGCAGGGGGATCAGTTCTTAATTGTGATTAAATGAAAGTTTTAATATGATTAAACTAACGCATAGTTATGATTAAATAAAAGTTTAACTCAAATTCATTGGCTTATATTAAATTAAAGTAAATTACGAAAAAGTTTGCATTGTAAGGAAAGTTTTAAATAAATACCATAAGCTAATGAGGCATTTTCCTCTGCGGTAGCTTGGAATATTATGAAGGATATTTCGTTGAAGGACATTCCCATCCCAACTGTTCTCATTAGAGATGCCCGAGCGAATAATGCCCAGGAATCCCACAACAAAATATAAATTAATTTATAATTTAATTTTTTTAAACTTATATTTATTTAAATTTTTAATTGAAAATTAATTTATTTTATTGTTGATATTTTTCACCAACAAACGTTGTTCAAATGGCTCTGCTACAGATGGATCGTGAATTAACTTCCCATTGCCTCATGGAAATCACCAACTAATTTCTCTTCAACTTTCTCCAACCCGCAGACGAAGCCAATGGCAACAATACGGGCAACACTCCCCAACAGCAATCGACCACAAATAGCAACAACAACAACAACAACGCCCACAAGGACACTCTGAACAACAATAATATCAACAACAATAATTCCAACAATAATCCACACAAATTCAACAACAACAACAACAATAACAACAACAACAACTCGAATGGGAATGGGAATGGCAATGGAAATCATACGACAAGTCATTCGATCAACAACAATCCGGATATGATATCGCCCACGATTATGGCCAAATTCCTGGAGGATGAACTGAAGGCCAATGAGGTGAAGCACTGCGACACGTGTGCCTGCAGCAAACAGGATCTCCAAGTGCTGGCCGATGTCTCACGTTCCTATACGGTGGCCACCCAGACGCCCCATCAGCTGCACCAGCTCCAGGGATCGTCGACCCTCAATGAACCGCTGACCCAGCTGTGCCTCAGGTGTCACAGCAATCTGAACTCGCCCTCGCGCACGAACAGTCCCTATCTGATGAAGCTGGTCAAGTCCAGTGATTCGGTGATATCCGAGACGAAGAGCTCGGTCTCGGATCTGAATGACATGGACAAACTGTTTACGCCAGCAAAGAAGGATGATCTGATGGTGAATCCCATTTTGGGGCACCATCGACTGTGCGAGAGGACTGCTGGCGTAACGGCATCCACGATGATGTATCCGACCACACATCTGGGTGCCTATGCGGCCGAAAAGTATCTCCTGGAGACGAGCAATCTCGGCCAGCTGAGGAATGGCTATCAAAGGAGGTTCCTGGATGGCGGTGGCACCGCTCTGCAGTTGCTGAATAAATTTGAGGGCGGTTCAGGTGTCGCTGCTGGGCCGCAGGAAGAGCTGGAGGATGAATCGAGCAAGCCCCTGCTGGCGGGTATTTCGCAGGGAAATCTCCTGGAGGCCGAACAACTGCCACTGCCACAGGTGCCACAGGGGCAGGCCACAAAGCTGGAGGATGTGTGTGAGCCCTTGCCCTTGAAGACAGCTCCTGTGGCAGCTTCAGGAGTGGCTCCCTCAGCAGCTGGAGCACCAGCAGTGGCTGCCCATTTGAAGTCAACCAATTCGGGCAGCGTCCAGAGCCTGTGGAGCAACAAGACCAGCAGCTGCGAGGGCGCCAGAATGTTTGAGACATTCAATCGGAATCTCATCAAAACTATCAAGGTTAGCCACAGGGGTTTGCCTGGCTGACATTTTCGAGAAAATAAACACTTTTCCTTCTTCCGTTTCAGGCGGAGAATCCCAAGTATCGAGGACCTCGACTGTGTGCGATGCGGATCCAGCAGAATGGCCAGAGCAACATCCTGCTGGACAACTTGGAGTCCATTGAGGCCTACAAGCCGGTGATCTACAAGCGTCGCGAACGCCTCCTGGACGAAGAACTCAACGATGGCAAGGACATCATCACGTCAAAGGACAGCAAAGCCGCTTCCGCGGTCGAGGCATGGCAGGGACCAGCGGCGCCACACGAGCATGTGGTGCTGCAACCCGTACTAGAACCCCTCGTAGAGCCCCAGCAAGAGACTGAACAGGAGGAGAGCATCAAACCAGGAGCAGAAACAGCAGCCACAGCAGCCGTCAGCAGCGGAGCGGCAGTGCACTCGCCCAAGCACTCGGCCAACTCGAGCTCGATGAGCGATGCCATTGACTACCAGGAGAGCGTCCTGCTGCGTCGCCAGCAGCTGAGTCGCGTGGCCGAATGGGTGCAGCACAACACACAGCAGCTGGAGCAAAGGACTCTCCAGCAGCCGCCACTGCCAAGCGACTCCACAGCGGGCACAGAGCGCCAGTCCTCGTACTCCACCCTGGATCGCATGGACTCCATTTCGATAGAGAAGCTATCGATGGACTCGGGCTACAAGACAACGCCCCAGCAGCTGACCAACGGCCCCACGGAGGATTCGCTGTCCCCCAAGACGGACATCACAAGCAATTCCCTGCCAGAGCCAGCAGCCGTCGGACCCACGGCCAAGAAGACAGAACTGTGCACCACATACTACAGGAGAACCACCAGATCGGGACTGCCAGTGGCATACACCACCACAGCTGCAGCGGCAGCAGCTGCAGCAGCCGCAGCAGCAGGCACAGCCGGAACCACTCCAGGTGCGGATTCGCTGTCCTCTGGCTCTGGGTCGGCGCCTCTGATGTGCCCGGAACAGCCCACGTGTGATATTCTCAACTATAAGTACTATCCCAATGACACGGACAAGACGCGGTCCGTGCAGGCGGAGCTGCACACGACCACCCAGCACGTGGACATTGCCCAGATGGAGTACAATGTCAAGCAGTTCCTTCTCAAGCAGAACGAGTGGTCCATGAGGGGGGGAGACGGTGCCGCCCAAGGAGGCAATGGCACAGGAGGCGGTGGGGCAGCCATTCCCGGGGGCGCCCGTCTGGTGCGGCACACACGGCTGATGGGACCAGGAGTGGGGGAACGAGTGCGCATGGCCACGCCTGGTGGAGCAGTGGCCGCCCAACCAGGCGCCATGGCGCCGCACAGAACTGAAACGAATTTATAAGAAAAGCGAAGGAAGGGAAGGCCGAACAAGGAGCAGCAGGAGGAGCAAGATCAAGAGCAGGAACAGGAACAGGAACCGGAGCTGCAGCTGCAGCTGGGGCAGAAGCAGAAGCAGGAGATGCAGGAGGAATGGCATGCCGCATGGGTGCAAGCGACGAATCCAAAGAGTAAACCAAACTGTATTCTAGTCTAGTTGTTTTTTTTTGTTTGCTACTCTTACGTTCATATTCTTCGATCCATATCCGTATCCAGGTGGATCAAGGTATATATAACGCTAGATGGGACTTAAGTCGGGATTAGGGGATCGATCGGATAGGAGCATTGGATGATACTATATGTACGATATATCTAATACACACACACACAAACACACACAAACTACAACTAGGAATATTGCTTTGTTGCTATAAGATTACTCGGTAAAAGAACAAAGAACTGTCTGTGGCAAGGAGAGAGATAGTTGTGGCACTTGAGGGATCTATCTATAAGAATTGTTTTGCTATTAGGCAATATACTTTCCACATTTATCCATTTTTGTATTTTATAATGATAAAATGAAGATATTTCTTGATATTTCAAAGTTTTTCCCATAAAATTTCAAACTAGAAACGTTTCTTACAATATCAGTTAGTTTTTTCCTTTGAAAGCTGGAATCTATTTTCTGTCTACAATTTTCTTCATATTCCAAAAATTCTACATTGAAATTTCGTTGTAAAAATCCTTTGTAAAATCTTTTATAATTTTGTAAAATATATTTTTTCTAATCCTAATATGGGAGGCATTTAATTTAAGGCATTCTGACTTGGTCCTATAAGAAATCTCTCTTATATTCCTTAGTTTTTTGTTTAGCAACTTCCAGCTTTGTATTTTCCTTATATGATGGGTTCTAAATGGTTCAGTTTTTAATAAGTTCATATCAGATTATCCGAGATTCTGTTTTTCTACCACAATTTCCACTCAGTTTCCAAAGCAAACTTCTCCAAGTCTTCCGCTTCTGTACTCTCCTTTCACCATCTTCCCCAAGTCCCAAAGTCTTCCCTTGAACCTTGAATTTCTATTCTTTCTATCTCCCAGCCAATGCCACACCTCTCTCGGCTACATCACAACAGCCGCAGCTAAACCAAAACACAAATCTAAGACATATGATATGGCTATACCCTACAAGATAAAAAACCAAACAAACAAAAAAAAAGAATGAAAATCTCATAACGTAACATTTTATGTGTCTGAATGTTAACCCACAATTTGAAAACCCATACAAGCTTAGGTTATCAAAGATATATATTATATTATATATGCTATATACATATATACGATACGATTGATATTTGATAAGCGCGTGTTTTTTTCTATATAATTCTAGAATTCCGATTGTGCAATATATTTTTTTTTAGTAGCGTAAAAAGAATTTTTATTTTTATAAAATGCGACCAAAACCGAAAAAAAAACAAAAAAAAACCAAAACGAGGGGAAACCTGTTTTAATTTTGATATTTTATTTGAGATTTCTATTGAGCATTTTCTTCAGGCCTAAAGCTTCAGCGCTATAGCTATGAAAACCCGTCGTCTATCGAAAGATATATACAAAAAACAAAAAAAAAAACAAAAAATACAAATACAAATACAAAAAACAAAAGTACTGTACCTTCTTAGCGAAAAAAAAAACACCACACAACTGTACTCAATTCCTGCCCATTAGATGACCTTCATATAGAACCTATAATCCTCTGCTAACTGCTAAATCAAAGATATATATATGACACAGACAGACAGACAAACAGACATACGCACACACACACACACACACACACACAAGCATTATAAACGTATCTGAACAGACATATGATTGTAATATCCCATATATATTTACATGCATCTATATATACATTATACATACCATATATATAATATATATATATATATTGAATCCAAATCATAATCGTGTATCCAACCCACAAGAAAACCAACCCCAAAAGAACATTCAACGGCTTCAAACCAAAAACCACTCACATTTTTCCACTCATAGAAAATCAAAAAAAAAAAACAAAAAAAAAAAAAAAACCCAAAAGAATGCCTCGATATTTATATCTATATATATATATCTGTATATCTATGTATATCGCCGATTACTTTACCATGTGTATACACTGAGCGCACTGCTTAAATGGAAATGCTTTAAGACGAATATGTTATGTTTGCCCTAATTATAGCGTAATTTCCTACTATATCTTCTGCCTGTTAAGCACTCTGTCATCCTATGATATTATCGCTGAAATCAAAACCACTTTGGCTTAAGTTTATGAACCAATCTAATGAAAGACTTGTCGTTTATTAAGGAACTAAAATCATTTTCACCCTCTACTACTATGTATATCTCTCATGCTTCAGTCTTTGATGCTTCAGTCTTTGATGCTGCAATCTATGATCCTTCTATCCTTCATCCTGCAATCTGTGGGCCTTCCGTCTTTCATCCTGCAATCTGTGGTCCTTCAATCTTTTCTCCTTCCCCCCCATAACTCCTTCCACCTAAATCTTTGCTCCTCTCACCTGTGGAACTCCTGTGCTCAACAAAAACAATTATATCAACATTCGATCAAAACACTGCCCCACATACAACCCACCCGCCCGATCAGACCTCCCCATCCCCCGATCATCTACCCCCTACCACCTCAAAACTAACTTTAAGTAGAATCATTCTCCAGCTCAAAAGACAACACACAAAACCAGTACGTAAGGTTGCTTATAAGAAAGGCATTCCCTTAGCTAAAGAATTACTACAAAAAAGAACAAAAAATAAACAAAAAATTTGAAATGGAATTTCAGCAAAAAAACAAAAAAAAAAACCAAAAAAAAAAACACTTAAAATATAAAACAAAAAAGTCTAGCTTAAATATTTGGGCATAAGTTTAACTCAAGCTGCGAATTTTAGTTTCCATTCTGAAGCCTTGGTTCGAAACGTTTTGTCAGATACTTATAGCCTTATATCGGGTGTACGATGGGTATATGTAACGAGTATAACGCCTCTCTCTGTCTCGGTTGAATGTAATCAATTTTTGAGCTATTGAACCACCTTAATGTGAAACAAAACAGAAAAACAAAAAACAGAAAACGGAAAACGGAAAACCAACAACAAAAGACAACAACATCAAAATGAATAATGAAACAAGAAAAACAAATGGAAAATAATTTAAATATAATAAAAATATGAGATAATTTTTTTTTGAATAAAATTGCAGAATGTTTTCCTCTACAAGTGGGGCAGAAAATTAAACGAAATACATTTTATTTTTGTATAGTTTTTATTTTATGATTTTTATTCGGTTTTATTCGATATTTAAAAAAAAATTCCTGGGCAAAATATGAAATAAATAATTTGTGTGTGTTGTTTTGTTTTGTTTTGTTTTTGTGTTTTTGTTGTGTGTGGCGGCATGCACTTAGAAAACTAAAGAAACATTTTCCTTCATTCTCAATTTAAATCGAAAAATGGCGACGAAAATGGCGTCAGTCGTGTTGGGGTTCGGCTGGGGGGGGATCCACCCTTTGCCTCTCGCTCTCGCTCTCACTCTAGAGAGCCACTGCATCGACAGCAGCCACTGGCAGGGGCTGGACAATGGTATCGACAAGGACCTCCCGACCGTCGCTGGCATCGTCATTGACCACGATCACCTCGTTGGTGGGAATGGCCTCCTCGAACGAGTCGTCGATGGCCTCTCCGCTGGTGCGCACCTCATTCTGGTCGACGGAGTCGGGGACAAACTCCGCCACCTCATCGGTGGCAGGATCGATCTTGTCATCCACCTCGGGCTTGGCCGGAGCCTCGGTCACTGGCGATGGCACCACAGCGGGGGCGTTCTGCGGCCGATTGCCGCCCAGGAAGTTGATGATGCCCTGGAGGGGATTCTGATTCTGCTGCTGCTGCTGGGCAGGAGCGGCGGCAGTGGCGTTGTTGCCACCGCCAAAGATGTTGCTCACGAACTGCTGGATGGGACCTGGCGGACGCGGTGTGGTGGAGCCGGGGTTGGTCAGTCCCGTCAGGGTGTTCTGGAACTGATTGCCCAGATTGCTGGCGAACTGCTGGATGCCCTGGAAGGCCTGGGTCGTGGCGTTGACCGCAGATTGGGCTGCATTCTGCACTGCCTGCTGGGCGGAGGTGATGGCCTGTGCGGGATTCAGGAATCCGGGAATGGTGGGCGCCGGCGTGGGCTGGGCGGCTTCATCGGCAGCCACGGGCTGGACTGCTGCCTGCTGGGCCGGCTGCTGGGGCTGGAACTGGTTCAGGAACTGTCCGATGGGCGAGTTCTGGATGAGCTGCTGCACAAAGTTGCCCTGGGTGGTGCTCTGCTGCTGCGTGGGCGTGGCCTGGGTGGCCTGCCGCAAGTGCGGCTGTCCATGGTCTCCCAGATCGGCCTGATCCTCGACCACGGGACTGGCATCGACTGGCACCACTTCGGCGGGCACCACAATGGTGTCATCGGCGGGCAGGGTCTTGAGAATGGTTTGGGCCGGCTCTTCGACAGGTTTTGGCTCCTCTTTGATGGCTTCCACCTCACTGATCAGAGGCTGGATCTCCTCTTCCTTGATCACAGGCTTGATTTCTTCTGCTTTGATCTCAGGCTCGGTCTCTGCCTCCTTGATCAAGGATCTGATCTCCTGCTTGGGCTGGATCTCCTCCAACTTCTCCTGAATCTTGGGCTCTTCCAGGATAGGCTTGGATGGCTCGTCAGCGATCGGCTGGGACTCCTCTTTCAGAGCCTCCTCAATGATCGTTTTCAGAGCCTCTTCAATGATCGGCTTGGGAGCATCGATGATTGGTATGGCCTCCTCTTTGGGAGCTTCCTCGACGATCGGCTGGGGCTCTTCTTTCACCAGAGCCAGGGCCAGTGGCGGCTCCTTATCCTCGATGATCGTCACGGGTATATCGATGGCCTCCTTGGGCGGCTGCAGCACACGTCCCTGGCTGGCCACCGCCAGGCAGAGTGTCACCAAGACAATGGACTTCATTTCTGCTGATCTGATCTTCAATGGAAATTCACTCGCGGGTTTCGGGCGCACACACACAGGTCTCTCTGTCTGTCTCTGTAAAAAAAAGCAACGATCACTAGCGCCTCACGGCCGCAACTGTTGGAAATCTGTTTGGACCGATGGCATTTTATACACCCGCCCCGAGTGCGACGTCGGCGGCGGCGTTGGCGTTTGCGTTGGCATCGGCATCGGCAGCGGCATCGACTGAGCCAAAGACAAATAACCTGAAGAGCGAGCGGACAGCCGACCCAGGCCGACCAGGCCGACCAAGAGGGGAAGTGCATGCAGCCGGCGCAGCAGAGGAGAAGTGCAGCATGGCAATGGCAATGGCAGGGCGAGGCGATGATCGGTGGCAAGGGGCATCATATCATTGCCAATGTCTTGGCCAATTCTGGTGCTGAATGTCATTGAACCTCTCCATAACCAGGCCCAAGAAGCGGCTGCCTGCTGCTCCTCTGCCTCGGCGGCTCGAGGTAGAGTTACAAGAAGGAGCGGAGTGGGAGGGGCCCTCTTACAGGGCTTTGGCCAGAAGTGGTTGAAGAAGCTGCAGACATAATTGGCCGCTCGCATGGCAGGAGGAGGGCATTAAAAGGTAGTGAGTGGCAGGAGGCAGGAGGCAGAGGCAAAAAGAAAAAAACCAAACCAAACCAAACCACTGAAGAGGCTACCAACGACCATCTTTCTATAGGCATCGCAGTGCTTACGAGTGCTTATATGGTTTACCAGAGATCTACTAACCAAATGTTGATCATCTTGTTAAGGAGACAAAAGAGAGAAAGGGAGAGACGGAGAGAGGGACAGAGGGAGGGGGACATCGTTGAAGATCTCTCAGAAGGGATTTGAAGTTGAGGCTTGGTATTATTTGTACAGATTCCTACGGATCTACGGATTGATCTTCTATGATTTCCAAACTGATCTGAAACCTCTTCCCTGTGATATTTTTGGATGCTATAGGGAGGATGCTTTACCTCATAGATAGTATCATGAAAAGAGATTCCTTAAATGTATTTTAATGACGGCTAAGAGATAACCTTTTTGCTATCGCTAGGTAAATATCCCTTTTAGGGGTCGTAAAACCACACAGATGGTGCGAGTCTATGATGCCTGGCTCAAGGAAACCAAACAGAAAACGAAGATATATCTCTTAAGCATTATATTTGACTCTTTCTTGTTGGATTCTTGCCACTTATAATCCTTCAAATACCATTTTCCACACCTTGAACACACCAGACACGACATCTCTGAGATCTCTTTTCGATATTTGATCATGTTGGACCCCCTTCCGTTCCCTTCCCTTTCCCAGCCCCTCAGCACACTTTGTGTTTTTCACTCTCATTCCTTGTTGACTCGATTTCGATCGGCAGATTTTTCTTGTTTTCTCCACAAAGACGTGCTTCGGTTTTTTTTTTCTTTTTCTGTTTTTTCTTTCTTGTCTTGGGCTGCGTTCTGCTTGAAAGTTCTTCGGCTCTTGGGCCTTTGGTGGGCTCTGTCTTTGGCTCTTTGGAAGCCCAAACCCGTTCCCCAGCCTCTGCCCAGGCTTTGAGAAACCTGCTCCGTCTATTTTTAGAGTCAATTAGCTTGCAACGATGGTCTTTGTGGATGCAGCATCTCCTCTTGGCAGATGCGTTTTCACCCATTCTGGGTTAATAATTCATTAGAAATGCACAGAAAACACAAACCCCATTCGACGCCCACAAAGACCCATTCTTGCGGGGCGGGGCGGGGCGGGGCGGGGCTGGTGGGGGAATACATGTTATACTTCTATGCAAATGACGGGGACGGGACTTCAATGTAGGGGAAGTAAATGGGTCAATCGATTGGAAGAGAAAAGTATAGGAAAAAGTAAAGCCGCTCCAAGTTTATCTTCGGCGTAAACTTCGGCGGGATGCCAGGGATGGGATGTGCATATCTGCCTGCCCTTTGGCCAGAACAGAACCCGTTCTGAAGAAGGTTCACTCCCTTTTTGCCGAAGATCTCTGCAGAAAAAAAGGGGCATAAAAAGCAGACACAGAGATAACTCTGCACATCGAAGTCGTCTGCTAAGGACATTGACTTGTTTTTTTTTGTTTTATGGCCCCATCTCTCTTTCAAATGGGTTTCCGAACAAGTTTTCGCCCAGAGACCCGACCCAAATCTCAAATTTTCGGGTTCTTCAGTACGGATTTTTATGGCTTTTCTGGGATTTCTTTAATTGTTATTTTTTCGGTGCTTTCTGCACGCGTTCGAAGATCTCATTTGCTCGCGTTTCGGGCTCCCCAATTTATGCGTTGTATTATGCAATTACCAGCACACACACACACACACACACGCACACACACACACTGGTAGTGTTTTTTTTGTGCTGTTATCGCACCCATCGCTGGGCTTGGGTCGCGAATCGCCTGTCGAATTAACACCTTGCTCACATACGTAGCAGGTGGGCGACGACGCGACTATGCCCGCATTGGGGCGTGGCCCCCCGGTAAAACGGTGGCAACTTTCACTCAACAATCGTGTGGAATAATAAAGCACAAAAAAGCAGCAGGCAAAAGTACACTTCACATGCAAAGTGGGTGACAATCGTAGAGAGTGAGGGTGGGACTGGGGTTGGGCATGGGCTCGGTGGCGGGGGGCGGGGGGGTGTGTTGGCTTGACAGAAGTAGGCGATCTCTCGCCAACAATTACCTCACTTATCAAACGTCGCGCACTCGTAATATTTGTGTCATTCATGTGCTGTCAAGGTCACAAATACAATATTTTGCCAGCAGCAACAAAACGAAACAAAAATGCCTTAAAATATTATTTATGAGTGAAATTGTGACATTTTGGCAAGTGCGAAATTGTATGGCAGGGCGGTCGAACCTGCCCGAACAATTGGAAGATATTGCATTAAGGGAACTATACGAGTTCAATGTTTTTGAAACATAATCTACTGCATACTTATATATTTCGGATTTCTTTTGTGTCTCCAATTTCCGTTTTCATCAGAAAACACTAAAATATACGATTTTGCATTCGAAATTCAAATTCAAAAAGTCAAATAGTCTGGCAGGGCTTTCGTTTATCCCTCTCTTCTATTTCCCGCCTTTCAATGAATATTTCCTTATTTTATTGCTTAATATTACATGTATTTCTACAGTCTACCTTTTTCTGCTAATTTTTCTACCATTTGCCATTTAATTGCACACGTTTTTGTAAAAGAAATACGTACTTTTAACAAAATATTTAGTTACGAATTATAATTTAAATTTGAAAAAATGAAACTGTCTGGCAGGCCCATGACGTACAAACAAGGCGCCTAAATGCTTTTTTTATTGATACGGCAACGCCACATACACCTTGCAAATGGTGGTGCTCATACTTGCAACGCAAAAATAAGTAATAAAAGCTTTATTTTTAAGGAATATTAAATCATAGTTTACAAAATACATATTATATTTTGAGCAAATTATATCTTTGGTTTGAACGAAGCCGAAGGGCTTTGGAAAGGTATGGAGAAGAGCCAAGAGTAGCCTAGGGAAATTGCAAGTCTTGTACGAAACTTACCTAGCCGTGATAGGCCATGGTCTTACTCATGGTACGTTATGCAAAAGGGTGGATTTTACCTTGCACGCTTTGAATTTTCCGGGCTATTTTGCCTGCTCTCCGTACCTTTTTTTTCCTCAGAAATTTCCCAGCGGGGCAATTTTAGAAACTTCCCTCCATGGTATGTTAGGAAAAAATTTCCTGACCGTTTGCCATGAGGAGAGAAAGTCCCATGCCGCTTTGCCACCGAAGAAGTCCCAAATAAGACCCTATTGTTCACAGAAATTTCCCAGCGGGGAAATTTAAAAATTCCCTCATTGCCGCGAGTCTCGCGTTAAAATTAAAATTATACAATAAAACGCGTAAATTTGGTGAAAAAAACATGTGCAATCTGCTTCCGGTGTTGTTGTTGATCGATGAGCAGTGAAGGACGGTGAGTGCACGTGCGTTTTGAGTGCAACAAAGGTGTTGGAGCACCAGCGGCCGCAACAGCAACAGCAACAACAATAACAACAACGGCAACAACAGCAACATCAGCAGCAACAGCAGCAGAGCGAGAGCGAGATAGAAATAAAGTGCCAATAATAACAAAAAAGAGAAAAGAAATAACAATTGAATTTTTTTGGTTTGAAATAATAATATATGTGGATGGAAGAGGAAGAACAATTAAGAGAAAATTATTAACCAATAAATAATTAAGCGCTGGCCCAAATTGAAGAGACCGTGTGTCCGTGTGCGTGTGTGTGTGTGCGATAGTGTGCGTGTAAGGCTTCGATCTCTGCCTCTGCTGCCTGCAGGCTGTTCACCCGCTCTCTCGCTCTCTCTCTCTCTCTCTCCCGCCCGCCCGCACGTTTCGGCGATGAAATAAAAGAAGAAATTATCAACCGCTCGCGCGTGTGTGTTTTTTTTATGTGTGTGTGTGCCCCCCTGCTCCCCTGCTCCTCCCACTCCCCATCTACCCCTCTCGCCAGGCGTTCCGTTTCACCCAACTATAATTTCCGCGACACTCTCTTTCTTATCAGCAGCAATTGCTCTCCAACCTCCCCACCACCCCCGAGCGTCATCCAAAAACGTGACTAATGCACTGCTCGCGTAGCCTCTCTGCTGCTGGCGCCGTGGACAACACAACAACAACATTCTACACGGCAGCAGCACAAACATCGGCGTCGGCAGCAGCCTCGGCCAGCACCACGCCAACGTCGAACAAGACGACAACAATGGCCACAACGGGGGTAACGGCGACCACAGGGCAAGCGGCAACAAATGCTAAAGATGGTAGGTTATACTAACTAAACAAAAAGCAAAAAACAAGAAACAACAAACAAATATTGACCTAGTAAGCGATGGTACCCAATACATATGTACATATGTATGTAAAATACACAGATGTAAAGGCAAAAGGCAAAGGGAATGGGCATGGGGCGATTCTGAGAGAGGCGATTGTTAAAGGAGACTGTTAAAGTTCAAGGCGAGCGAGCATACAGTTTGAGCAGCCAGTTCAACGACTCTGAAACTGTAATTGAAGGAAGCTGCTTTGAAATAATAGAAAATTGAGAACTTTTCACTGAATCGATTTAAAATTAAACAAATCAAAGTACAAATTTCCCTTAATAATAATTTCTCTAATATTATCATTCTGTTGGATCTTTGGGCCAGAATATCACAAAATATCAATTTTTAATCAGATTTATGCTAAAAAATGAAAGAAAAAATGTGCATATATTTTGTGTACATTTACTGAGATTTTGAGACCAAAAATCGACTAAAATTTGGAAGGTTGAACCTCTCGTTGCTGCCAGTTCTTTTCCTACATATCCTCCTCTAGGTTTTTCCACTCATTAGTTTTCATTTTCCGCACAAAGGCGAGTATGTTCGTTTGCCGTGCACACAGATTAACTGCTAATCCATCAAAAGCTTAATCTTTTGCTTTGTTCTGCCACCAAATCCCCACCAACGCGCTGCTTGCAACCATCTCGTCCCCCCTTCAATCCGCTCTCCCCTGCCCGGTTGCCCGCTCGCTGATGTAACTTGTTGAGCAATGTATGGATGGATGGATTTCTGGCTCATTTCGGATCTGGCCAAAAGTTGTTTAAAGAAAAATTGGTCAACAAAACAAAACAAGACTGGGGCGAGGGCGAGGGCGCGAGGGCGCGATGGCAATGGCGAGGGCAGCAAATAAGGCAAGAAATTAATGAGAGCCGCCGTTGAATAGCAAACAAATTCAGGCATAAAAGAAACAACAATAATAAATAAAATAAAAAAGCATACGCACACACACACACCAAAACCAGAAATAGCAACAATAAGAAGCTTAAAAACAATAATTAAGAAGTGCCGCTGCCGCTGCAAAAATGTGTGTAAAAAAAAAATGTTTAAGTACCCAGAAATTTAATTGCCAAGGCGTAAAATGCGAAGCAAAGAAGGGCAGGGCAGGGGCAGGGGCAGGGGTAGGGGCAGGGGCATGGACAGGGGTCAGGGGGCTTGGAGCAATTTTTTGAGCGTGGCGAAGGTCAGCAAAATGCCTGAAGGTCATAGGCATTTCGACGTTGTCGTCACCTCTGAACCCGCTCGAATTTATTGATTTTACGCGCCAGCAGCAGCCTCAAAAAGCACTCGAAAATAAAGAGGAAAAGAAATCATTGAGAAATGGAGGATGGTCATGGGAATACCCTTCAAATCATACCCTCTCCCTTTGGGTTGGATCTCTGTAATCTGAGAGCCTCCAAAATTGGCCATTTTGCATCAATTCTTGGACAGTTTCTGCTTACGAGTAAACTTTAACTCAATCAATGAGCAAAAATAGATGAGAATGCTGCAAGAAAGTATCGAAAATGAGGATACATGTGTGACTTGGAGAATAATGCATCAATATCCTGAGAAACTGAACGATTTCTGGGCTAAGACAAGGAATGACCACTGAAATCGGAATACCCCATTCCAAAAAAAGGGTACCACACCACATGCATATTTCTCTTTATGCTCTTTCAATTTACCTTTTATTTATGCATATACTCTTACATCTGTGTGAATGTCGCACACACACACACACACACACACACATATGTATGTCTGTATTATATATATGTATATAGCGTATTCCTCCTCCAAGTCAGAGAGCGGCTTAGGCTGGCTGCTGCTGCTATGCCCGAGGAGGGTTTGCCCCTCGAGTTGTAGTTTTCTGTGTGTGTGTGCCTGTGTGTGTGTGTGTGTGTCTATGTGTGGCTTTGGCTTATGCCAAAGGCCAAATGCAAAAACCTGATTTTTAAAAGCCCAAAAACCATAAGAAAACATACAAACACAAACGCAACAACTACTACGATACAAATTCCCCTCCAACCATGGCCACAAATGTTTAGCTTTGTTTTTTTTTTTATTTGTTGTTTTTCGCAAGAAAGTTTAATGAAACTTTGGCACGAAAAGAAAAGAGTAGCAAAGGGAAAACGTACATGATAATTAAATCAAAGCAAAACGCGTCTGTGGGCTAGATTTTGGCAATAGTTTTATGGATTTTCCGTCATTAGATAACATAGGCCTGAAACACGTTCTTTTTTTTTATCCGTATAGTTTTTAGACACTTTTTAAGCAATTTGTGGTGTTCGGTTCTTATCACTGAGAGAAATAGAAAAGCAAAGAATGTCTGATAAGATGGGCTGGAAACAGCAGGGAAATGTGATTCATTTGAGTGATGTATTTAGTGGAGTACAGAATGATTAGAATGGAATTTTCGGTTGAAAATTAGTAATTGTTTTATGGTTGAAAAGGTCCCCCCCCACGCCCCCTCCACTTTACTTTTTGAGACGATATTTATTTGACATTTACTGCTGAAAAGTGCATTAAGCACAGTATTTATTTGACTGTGAGTGATATTCTATGGGGAAAACTATCACTAAACGTTCCACAAAATTAGACTTCCACTTGGATGGTTTTTTTTGGAGGTGAAAAACCCCATTGTGACTCTTAAACCTTAGGATTTAGAAGCCACATTTATCACAGCAATTTAGTCAAATATATTTCAAAGATTTAAAGTGTTTTATTTTGTTGTTAGAAAGCGATTACAGTTGTGGCAGCATTTAGAAAATACAGTTGATTATTCCTACAGTTGCAGAATCAGTGAACTTACAGTTTAAGACGCACTACGACGATACCCAATACCCAAAAATATGCATACAGTTGAAGAATCATTGCCTGTTAACAGTTGTAGAACCAATACCGTTTACTAGCTGTTACAGTTGAAGATGCACACTACTAACAGTCACCGAATACCGTTGAGAGGTTAAGAATCAGTTTCACAGTTTAGGAAGCACTGATCATTGAATCGGTGCTACCTGTAGAATCGATGCCTATTACAGTTGAAGATGTACTGCCAATTGCATTCCAGGAATCAAAAACCTTTACAGTTGAAAAGTAATTGAAAAAGATTAAAAGCCACTTGAGATCTCCCCCCACCCCCCATTCCACCACATTTATCACAACTAATTGTCGCGCACATAGGACTGGTCCTACCAAAAGCCATTATCAGGAGCAGCAGCAGTCCCCTGTGCCCTGTCCCTCTCTGCCTATCTCTCAATTCTCATTCCTTATTGACATTACATTATTTTTTTGTTGTTTGCCTTTTATTTTGCTTTTATCAGTTGCTTATCGCCAGAAGCAAATGCAACGCTTTACCCCAACAGTAAATACTACAAGCACATATACATACATACACACATATGTATATGTATAAGAGAATACATACAATATTCGTGTGTATGTACATGCATTACCTTTGGCGAAGACTCGTTCGTTCTTCCATTTCCAATTAGTGCACGGAACGGATTGCCCCGTCCGTCGCGAGTCAACAAAAGGCAGCGAAATGTTTTATAATTTCATTTTAGCAACAGAAGAGCAGAAGAACAGAAAAAACAGAAGAAACCGAAAAGAAAAAGCAGTCATAGAAATTCGAATACCAAACGCGATTGCTGGTTAAATTGTAGATAGCATTTTTCCAAATATTTAATGATCATAAAAAATAAATACAAATATGTATATTCCCACATGTGTGGCGCACTCTACTCTTTTCCCCCATATTTGCTATTGGTTTCGGGCTGCCAGGGGGGAGTAGGGGGAAAAGGAAAGAGACTTTTGCAATTAGTGGATTGCTAATAAAACATAATGAACAAAATAAACTCAAATATACACAGCAGAGCGGAGAGCAGGACAGGACAGGAGGATGGAACGGCAGGAGTACTATTTATATTGACATATCGGTTCGAATTTACGGTTCGGTTAACAGTTGCAGAAAAGTGGATTTCCCCCACCCCCCACACACACCCCTTCACAGCCAGATGCTGCTGCGTCAGCAGGCAGACGCGACTTTTGATGCCCAGTAGTTGTTGTGGCATTCAAGGAGGGGTATATCATATATCTATAGCGATATAAGAGAGATATGCCTGGGGAGGGAAGATGGAAAAGGGCAGCGTTTTTCCTTAAAATCATTGAAAAATATCTGCGGCAGTCTAAAAGCTAGAAAATACTACCCGTGATCGGAAAACATAATCAAATTCTACCTATATTTAGGTTCTTTTACATTTTAGGCTCTTATAAATATTGCTACAATCTGCCTAAGCAACGGAACAAAATTTCAGTGAATATTATTAAAGTAAATCTTTAATCTATATTTAAATAATCATAGAAATCGTATAATGATTGCAACTCTTTTAAAGGATTCCTTAAAGGAACCTCCTTGCCTCTTCTTGTGGACAGTGTGGCGGCAGTCCTGCCATCTCCCTTGCCACTCCTTCTGGGAACTTCCACCAACGAGTGCCCATCGAATAGGTATAGGTATCCCCTAGTCGTAGCACTACATATTTTATGACGACGTGTTTGTTTGCTCGCTTCACGTGCCTGGACCCAGGGCTTCATTTGGTAGAATGCATTTCACCGGCTAGCGGCCAACGGCCAACGGCCAACGACCAACGGCCAAAGGCTGGGCGTCATTTTTCAATTGCCCGCGCAACCTGTGTCCCTCCTCCAATTGCCACAGTTGGCTCTGACTCCGACTCCGACTCTGACTCCGACTCTGCTGTTGTGTGCCACACAGTTGAAGTGGCAGTTTGTCATGAGCAGCAGCAGCAGGCCAGGCCAGGCCAGGCCATGCCAGGTGTATGTCTGCTCATCGCATTTCCTGTAGCAGCTCTCTCGCGGCTCTCGCGGGGATTGCAATTTGATTTGTGGGCGACCACGGTCTGCTCCGGGGTCTGCTCCATGGCGGTTATAGTGTGAAGACTTGAGCTAAATTGCCGTGAGAGTTCCAGACTTATGAATGGGCTTATTGTGCATTTCTTAACAACTCAACTGCGGGATATCCGAAGGGGGGGAGGGGAAGCTGCCTCTGAAAGGTGGTTCCTGTGGTAATATGTCAACTTTTATCACTGAAAATGGAATGGCAGTTGTAGGAAATTAACGTAATAAAAGAATTAAGATTGCTTGGAGATCGTTAAGCCATTTTGGAGATCTTCTATGATATTTTTGCTACTCTGAAGAGAATAAATACCGTTTGGGGGATCGAGAATTTTGGTTTTCTGTTTGAAATGTTACCTTGGAGATGTCTAATTCTTTGGGGTTCATTTTTCAAGAATTTTTAAAAAGTTGTTAGTGAAAGTTCTTGCTTTCTTGGAGCAATTATGGTAAAGATTCAATGTAAATTGGATATTTAGGTGTCATAATTCAATTAAAATTAATTTTAATATGCCAATTTTCGGATTGAGAAAAATCTGAAACTTTTTCATAGCTGGAAAAGCGTTTTAAACGCATTGCATTTATGGAATTTGATGTTCAAAATTCTAAGTTTTATTGCAAGAATTCAAGGATAAAACTGTTTAGATTTTTAGAAAAACTTTAATTTTATTTTTAGTTTTTGACAGCTGCCATTCGATGGATTTGAGCTTTTTTTTATTTTTTTTGTTAATTTTATTTTTCCAATATTTTTGGCTTTTTTTATTTTTATTTTTAAGCTTATTTATAAAATTTTAAGATATTTTTCTATGAATTTTATAAACTAAAATTTAAGACTGTCTTTTGGTTTTAAAAATTGTTTACTCCTTGTATTCCTTTGCTTAATTCCTTCCCTTTTTGAGCTTCATTAGGGGCAACCTTCCGCTGTGGCATGACTCACGTATAATCATAATTAGCCGGAAAATACTCGTATTACTCCCGACTCCTGCATATTCCTCCCTGGGGTATTCCGTTTCCTTAGTTTAAGTGCATTGCCAGGTCGTTTGTTGAAAGGTTGGCACCTCGTTGCTGAATGTAACCTGGCACTGCCACTGAATGTGGCACCCACACGTTGCACAGACACATGTGCACCTTTTTATGGCACTTGTTCGGTCTTCTTCTGCTTCGTCTTCTGCTCTGTGTGAAATTCCCCAACTAATTTGTCTTACATTTCCAGGGCACACACACTGCCCTCCCCCCCCCACGCCACGCCACTCCATTCCATTGCCCCCTCCGCCTTCACCTTCTCCCTGTCTTGTCTTTCGTCTTGCACTTTGGCGCTGCTTCCGCGCTAATTTGCTTAGCGTAATTTGCATTTTGCAAATGCCTTGCCCCACCTACCCCCCTCCTCCCCCGCCCTGAGGCAAGGCAAGGCAAGGCGTGTGAATGCGGCAGAAAAAAAGCAGCAAAAAAAATACAGTCGAGTAATGTAATGTAATGTAATGTAATTTGCTGTCAGACTTTAATGAATGGCCCCACGTCCGAATGTTAAGCTCTGTTTACCGAATATTGAATGTGCCTCCCACCACCCGCCCACCATGCCCACACGCCCCCTAATTGCTGCTAATTATGCGAATAAAAGTGTATAAAAGTGTATTTCTCCATTAAGGAACCAACGAGCCAACGAGCCAAGGAGCCAGCCAACAGCCGGTCCAAGTGCTCCTCTGTCTGGGCATCATCGCCCAAAAGTCCGTTGCCACTCTGCCGTTCAGTTTTTATGTTCTCTGCTTCATTTGGAATATGCATTTTCATTGCTCTCCAAACAGAGAAAGACATACATTGCCCAGCCCCCTCCCCCCCCGCACCACCAGAGAGAGGAAAGACTCTTCTCGATTGCTCTCGAACGAGGAAAAACCGCATAGACCGCGTCCATTAGCAGTCCAGAGCGGGGAAAATGCATAACTCGAAATGCAGGAAACGTATCTTTTAGCTGGAATCTTTTCGATAGAGACATTTTGGGGTGATGCCTCAAGTATTTTCCATTTTCCATTTTCATTTCCCCTTCAAATTGCACCTTACTTTTTGGGGCGCCAGGGAAATCAAATGGCGCGTAGACGCATCAAAGTTGAGAGTCCTTTCCGATTTGGTGATGGAAACGTGACGAAAAGTAATTGCTGCTTTTTCCCAGCGAAAAACCATTGTTCTGGGAGAGGAATATAAATATCTAGATATAAACTTGGATGATTCTTAGATGATTTATATGGCTGGCCTTCCAAATCTATCATAAGAGCTCTCCTGGGAAGGGAAATTCTGCACCCAAATCGAATATTCTTTGCTCCGAAAAGCAGCCATTCCCTGGAAATAGTTTTACTCCACGAAAATGTGTACCATACTCGTATATATGTTTCCCCAATGATCCACAAATTCCATATTCATGATTCACGAATGCCCCACCTCCAGAGGCAGCATCTCCTCCTTCTTTCTATCGCTCCACAGATACCTTTGCCCCACAATTGCGGTGTGGAGCAGCAGCAGCCCCAGCAGCTAGCAGCAGCACCAGAATGTTTCCACTTGAATGCCGTTGAATGTTCTGTGACGTATCTGTATCTGTATTTGTATCTGTACGAGTATCTGTGGCGGAAATATCTCCGCCTTGGACACCGAATCGGACGTCATCATCGCCAAACAATTTCTCTCTGTCTCTCCGTCTCTCTGTCTCTCCGTCTCTCTGTCTCTCCGTCTCTCTCTCTCTGCGTCTCTCTGTCTCTGCGTCTCTCTGTCTCTGCGTCGCTCTGTCTCCGTTTCTCTGTGAATGTTCGTTGGTTTTTATTTCGTTGCTTAATTGTCGCTTGAGTGTCGATTCTGTCATCGAACGAATAAAAAATGAAAAATTAATGAAATGAAATAAAATAAAATAAAGTAAGGAATTTGCAATTTTTCGGTTTGCGGCTTTCGTTTGTGTTTCCTTTTCGAAATTTTCATTGTTTTTCCTCCCTCTCCCTCTCGCTCTCTCTCTTGATTTTTGCATATTGCATGGGGCATCATCGTTTTGCTTTTTGAGTGCCGCCGAATCGATTGAATGGCGAAATTTTGCGTTTATTTTTGCATATTTTGCAAATTAAGTTTCCCCCACCCCCACCCCCACCCCACACTTCGCAAGCAAAAATGAATGCGGGGGAAATGGAATGGAAAATCATTCGATAATTGAGTGCCGTGAAGCTATGCCGCCCACAATCTGTCTCTCTCTCTCCCTCTCCCTCTCTCTCTCTGATTGATTTATCCCGCATTGAAGGAGAAGGAGCCGTCGCAGCCGCAGAACAGAATTTCGATTGTCAATTGCATGCACTCCTCCATCCCGGCATTCGGCATCCTGGCATCCTGGCATCCTGGCACCTGCCACCTGCCACCTGCCATCTGGGCATCTTCTCAAACTAATTAAATTTGCAGCGCACTCGTCAAGGCATGCACCTGATGTGGCATGTCCATACCAATCCATTCCATTTGGGGGGCTCTCTAAAATGCTGCAGGCCACAGTGGTTTCAGCCCACAAAAAGCGCGAAACAGGACCAGGGTCCTTGGAGGAGGGCTACTGGGTGACTCTGCATCTGAAGGAGATGCTCTAGAGAGGATGTCTCCTGCTTGAGAATGGGTTATTCCACCCAATTTACGATCTACGGATGGTCTTGCAAAAAAGGTAAAAAAATGAACGCATTTTCATCTAAAAATTCTTAAGAAATAAAAGGAATTCCACAAATAAACCAAAAATATGTTTTCTTCCTGAATCGTTTGTTCCCCAGACTTTAGAGATCTTTCTTCCTTTCCGAAACCTTATCTAAAAACCTAAAATATGAATTTTACCAATTCCCATCTCTGTAGCTTTTTTTCTATGGTTTCCAAAGATAGTTTTCCCGTAAAGATAACCCCCAAGATGGCCACATCTTGGCTTAAAATTTAATCCCTTCGATTATATTTGCGTATGCCCAAAGGGAGATCTCTAACTGAATTTCCCTGCCCGATTATCAATTATCAATCCGTATCCTGTCCGTTCCGTAACATTTTCCATGCGCATTTCCCCCATTTTCATATTGACTTTTCCTGCTGCCGAAATACGTTTCACCGCAAATCAAATAACCGAAAACCCCCATGAAAGTTTCCAGCAATTGTGACCACTGTAAGCCCCTGCGCCACCCACATGCCACATGCCGCATGCCACACATATCGTACCGCACCCCTCTGGGAGGAGGGTGGTGTGGTGTTGCGGGGGGGCATAGGTATCCCCTATCTGTGTGGATGCAACCAAGTGATAACCGCAGTGGAACACGCATCAAATCGAACCGAAAATTCGCACGCTAGTGGACCCAATGCCACCGCAAAATGTGTGCCACATGCTACAGTGGATAGTGCCCGTACAGGAAGACAGAGACAGAGATAGAGATAGAGAGAGAGAGAGAGAGGGAGGGACCACAACCGTTACGTTACTACACTCCCACTACCAGTTTTCCACTAACATTTCCATTTGGGTTTTTGTCTCTGTTTTTCTCCGTCCCGTAACATTTTGCGGTAATTTACCGCAATTTGTAAATATTTAATGAACATTAATTAAATGCAAATGTGCAATATTCCATCTCCCTCTCTCTAGCTCTCTCTCTCTCTCTCTCTGTCGGATGAGCTCTGGCAATCTAGTTTTTCCCCGAGTTTCCCCCCAGAATTATTCTGAATTTATATTTTATATTTATTTTTGGTTCGTTTTCTTTTTTCATTTAATTTTACTGCCACTTGCAGGCAGGCAGGCAGGACTGACTGCCTGCCACACGAAAGAAATGAAAGGAAAGCTAAATGGAGAGAGAGAGAGAGAGAAAACCCTATAACAGATACCGCAAAAAAGATACCCATCAATGGAAGATTTTTGTTTGATTTTTTATTTCCTTAATTTGTGTTTAATATTATTGGTAATCTGATGATTTATATGGCTGTTCCAAAACTTTTCTAGAATTCAATTATATCCGATGGAAATAGTTTTTAGTGGCTTACTTAATTTATTCAATGATTTTGATCAATTTTAACTTGTTTGATTTTTGGCTATTGGAATTGTTAGATAATAGCTATATATATGTACAGCTATCGGAATTGGAGTTTCATGAATGATTTATGGGAGATGCTACGAATTTTATTTTGGCATTTATTATTACAAAGTACTACATATAATACTGTAATCTAGAACCGTTATTATGATCTACTAATATTGTCCTTCGATTCCGATTGTGATGATTTTTGATACATAACAAGATAATGACTATATCTATAGGTATGCCAATGATTTTGATCGCTTTAAGGAGGTTTAAAGAATACTGAAATACCAATTTTGATAGCTTCAGATCTGATAGTGCCCGAGATGGAAAATTGATGTAAATTCATCTCTGGGTAGTGGCCTGAGTTCTGGCCTGTCCCCCGAATCGCATATACCCATTCGCTTGTGCAGAGCACCGATTACAGGGTACCAAAGAGGATACAAATAAAGGCAAATGGCAGAAAGTGTAATGTGGAAATTTGTATCTTTTTCAATTTTGCGTAAAGCAACAGCCGGTGAACCCACCCGCCCCCTCCACTCAGCCCATCTGCTGTCCTTGGGCCGCCTCTGACAGGTGTGTGTGTGTGCGTGCGTGTGCGTGCGTGGCCAAAGGATCTCTGTTCCTTTGGGGCCCAAACACCCACACACACACACACATGCGGGCTTTTCCTTTTCTGCGCCCAAATGTGCGTAAGAATTTTTATGAGCATTGCGTTTTATCCACTCGCATTTCCCTCTAGAATTTTCCTCTTGTACTCGTATTTCCCTCTAGCATTTTTTATGATTTTTTACCTTTTTTGTTGTTGTTGTTTTCTGTAAATTTGTTGCCTCTTTTTGTTGTTGCAAAATGTTTGCATGCTTTTTTTTTTTTTTTCTTTTTTTGTTCCAGGCAGCAAAACTATGTCTAACGCTTGATTGCGCTTTTACCCACCTCCGCCCCTCCACCCCTCCGATTTTCCAGCTCCCTCTCGGGAGCCTGAGCCGCAGACACGCCCCTCAGCCACAGCCCCCACACGCCTCCCGTTTCGGAAAGCCTATTATGCCATTTTCTGTTTGTTATTGTGTCTTCGTTTTCCTTTAGTTTTTCCTATTTTCCTATTTTTTTTCCCCGTTTTCATTGCCCATTTTTCCATTGTTTTTTGCTGTTGAATTCTGGTTTTGGTTTTTGTGTTGCCTTCTAGGGGTGTCCTTGCTCAACAGCAAAACCAAAAGTCTAGGTTTAGTTTCGTTTTGTTTCGTTGGAGAGTTCCAGTTGGTGGGGTTTTTCCCTATAGCATGGTAAGGATATCACTTGTTTTGGTTTCCAGATGGCAGAAAGATTCTTTGTTGATGGAACAGCACTGACATATGATCGAGGAAAATTCCCTAATTCTGTACTGGGAAACACTCTGCCCGGCAAGGGAAACCCAGAGCCAAAAATACTCATACATATTCATTGATTCAGTTCCCACAGATCGTAGCAATCGTAGCAATATTTTGTATTGAATTGAATTGAATCTTAAGGATCCCTGTTATATTGCTGCATAAATCAATAATTGTATATGGAATTTTATACCTTAAATAAAATTATGCACATGATTTCCCCCATAAATAAAGATCAATTTTTTCCACATTTAATGAACATTTTCCACGATTTGTATAGCGTGTTTGTCACTTGTTTTTAGAGACTTGTTTCGATAGGAAGGGTATTTGTAGAGCTGTATATTTATTGACTCACTCTCTCTCTCTCTCTCTCTCTCGCTCTCTCTCTATCTCTCTCTTTCTGTACTACAAACATTTAATTTTTCACAGTTTTTACTGGAGAAACAGGATGCTGCTGTTCCTCTGCGCTCTACAGCTGTCATCTGTGGGCTGTAATTTGTTTGCGGGTTTCCACTTCTCCTCCCACTTTTGTCACTTCTCCTACCCTACCCTACCCTAGCCCACCCTCCCCTCTGGGCACTGCCAGTTCTCCAGCCTCGCCTCTGAAATGCGTGGGCATCAGATGGCAACTTTTGCTTTCAGCTGCTTCTTGAAATAACAAAAGCACTTGCCTGAATACTGAATACTGAACACTGAACACTGAATATCTATGCCTGTCTATGTGTCTGGCAGCGCATATCTTTGAGATATTTTTGGCTATCTTTTTAAGCTATTTTTAAACGCAGCAGCAGAGGCAGCAGCAGGGGCAGCAGCAGCAAGCAAGCGTCTTGTTTTCCAAACAAACACAAAAGATACAAAAATGATTTCTGTTTAATTGCCATGACAGACGAGACTTATCTTTCGGCGGTGGGGTTTTATATTCGCTTTTCTTGTTGTCTCTCCGACACGCGGCTCTAAAGTAGATAAAAGATACAGAGATACTTTTGACAGTTTTGAGTTTTTTTTAATTAGCCATCATTAAGATGGCTTTACACAAAGTTCTGGCCAGAAAGCCGGATGGCAGAAGGCGAAAATGCCTCTGTCCAAATTAGCAACAAGTTTTGTGGATAATGCGACAATTACTTGACCACAAAATGTGGCAGAAAGAAAGAGACTTTGCAGAAGCTAAAGGGGAAAAGAGTCTAAAAGAGTTGGTCGAAAGTAGAGGCCATGAAAGAAGTGGCCAAAAGTAGATAGAGAGAGAGAGAGACTGTCAAAGAAGTGACTAAAAAGAAAAGAAGAAAAAAAGAACAAATATTAATCAACTTTATGAAAAAAAGTTTGCTTTTCTTTATGGGAAATCTCTGCCGCCTCTTCCAACCTCTTTTCATTCTTTCTCTCCCATTCCCTTCTTCATTTCCCGCTGCATGTCTTTATCTCTCTCTTTTGTGGCTCATTTATTTTCGTTGCTAATTTTTGACATTCTGTTGCTCTTCACAAAAGAAATTTCTGTGTATTTTTTGCGAGTATTATTATTAGCCTTTCTTCAGATGGTATCTTGACTATTAAGAGATGTTTAGTTTAGATGTTTTTTAGTCTTCGTAGGAATAATTGTTAAAATATCGTTTATGGTAAAAAAAACCTCTTATTCCGTATTGAAAATACATATATTACAAAAATTAAAATTTCCATGATTTGACTTTCATAGGAAAGAAAAGCCTTGATTTTCAAGGAGTTTCCAATGCTAGAATTTTAAATTACAATCGCCAAAAAGCAATAATTTCATGGGTTTCCTCATAAATGAAATATATGTTTTATTTTATTTTATTTCATATTCTTACAGACAAAAATTGATATTTTTTAAGGGCATCCTCAAGTTTCCTTGTCTCTCTGTGTGTGTCTCTCTCTCTCTCTCTCTCTGTGTGTGTGTGTGTGTTTGTATGTATTTCTTTTCGGGCAACTTTTGTTAGCATCTTAATATTTATTTGTGATTTGTATTTGTATTTTTATGGGTCCGACACGGACACGCGTTTTCTGCTTAAATTCACAAATTGACAGGCGGATTTGATGGCTTCGTTTATATATCGTATATGTACATATCTGTGTCTATAGCTGTAGCTGTCTGTTAATACGTGTATCTATTGATATTTCTCTTTTGATTTGTATCTTTTTTTCTTCTGTGCCTTACATTTGGCTGGTTTCGCACTTGCGGCCATAAATTTGCTTGATTTTCCTGCTAATTGACAGTCTCAAGAGAGCGGAGCAGAGCGGAGCGGAGCAGACCAGGGCAGACCAGGGCAGAGCGGCGCGGAGCGGAGTGCTCAATTAATTTTGGTGGCAATTGAGGCACGTGTTGCATGAGCTGAGTGGGCAGGGGAGTCGGGTGGAGCGGTGCATGTGGCGTATACTTGATAATTGCTGACACTTGTCACACACGCGCCCGTCACGGAGGCGGCAGCCAGTGCAATCGGAATGGAATCGCCATGGAATGAATGATGATGGAAAGTGCTTTTCGGGCAATAAGAGAGAGAGAGAGAGATGGGGAAGTGGTGAGAGAGAGACGGAGAGATTTAGGGCTAAGAAAAGATGCAAGATCTGATCTGCAATTCGAGGGAAATTCAATGCCAAAACTCTGAAACAAATCAAAGAACATTCTTTCTACAAAATTCCTTCAACAATCAATATATTGCCATCTGTGAGAATTCCAATTAAGGAAGGAGGGAAGGAGCGAGGCTTCTGTGCTGATAGCAAGCAGTGCCCACAGAGCTGGAGCAGATGAAGCAGTGCAAATAGCACAAGCAGAACAAATGCAAATGGTAGTTACAGAGACAAGCAGGGTGAAAGGGGGGAAAGCAGTGCACCAAGCCATTGAAATGACAGACATAATCGTACAAAGCAGTGCAGGGTGCAGTATGCCACGAACATTCGAGACTTATTCCCTCGACCCCATTTCTCCCTCTCTCTCTCCCTCTCTCTCTCTCTACCACGAACAGTCTCTTGGCCTTTTCTCGGCCTCTCCTTCGCTCTTGTCCTCGTGCCTCTTAGCCTTTTCTCTCGGCCTCTCTCTCTCGCCCGCTCTCGTGCCCCTGTCATTCATTAGTTGTTGGTGCCATTGGTCGCGATTGCATAATCCACTTATTAATGGTTTTCTAAGTGTTCCATCACGCGTTACGCGTTACGCTTTACGCTCTCTTCCCCTCCTCCTCCTCCTCCTCCTCCTCCTCCCCCCGCACCCACTGGAGCCGCCCATTTGGATGGCATTGGATGCCACACGACGTTGTCATAGTCGTGACGCTGTGCGGCGGAGACTTGATGACATGACAAATGTAGAACATTCCACGACTGCCCCTCCTTCTCTCTCCTGCAATGCTGGACACTTGCCACAGCTGGGAGGTGCCGCAAAGGGTGGCAAGGGGCCTATTGCTTTCATTTATTAATAAACTTCAATTGGAGCATTGATTGGAGGCGCAGGGCCTGGCACGCCCTCCCCCGAAAGTTGATGAACTTTGGCTCCACTGAAATTCAGTGACCTCCGCACAATAGACGCCGCTCTAAATAGACTTCCTTTTGCCGCACAATGACTCCCAAACTGTGGGCAAAACAATGGCGGGAAAAACTCGGTTCGTTCGGGGGAAACTCTGCTGATTGTGGGTTTAGTTTTAAAGTCACAATTTTCTTTTCATAAAGTGAGTCGTCGTTTCGTCATTTTGTCGCTGGCTTTCAATGGAGCAGGTTCCTCCTCCCTCCCCCCTCCTCCCTCCTGTGGCTGCCACAACAATTGCGGCGTAAAAGCGTGAAAATGGCACACACACACACACACACACACACACAAAAAGGTGAAGGAAAATGCCAGGTTGCAGCCAGGAGCCCAAGGGGTCATGGAAAATTGTCACACAGGAGGAACAGGAACTTGAGCTCCAGAGTTCAGGCCGGAGTCAGCTTTTGATATGAAAAGAAGCTGGCACAGTGGATGAAGACGAACGAAAATGCGATAAAATGATGGGTAATTTATGCACCTGGCAACCCTGGTCAGCCGGGTGCAACCGCAGGGTTGCCGCTGCCGCTGTTCCACTGTGGCGTGAGATCTTTTCTGTGTATTACGTTTATGGAAACGGATGTTGCCGCTTGCAGTTTAGTGCACTTGATACCCCTGCCACATGCCCACATGCCGCATGCCACATGTGCGTGTTTTGTATACTAAAAATGGTATACCCTCGGTCCAGCTGCTCCTGGCTGCCTGGCTGCCTGGCTCTTGCCTTTCTGCTGCTGCTGCTGCTGCTGTACGCCTTTTGTGCGAGATTTGAGTCCGGGGGCAAGGACCCAAGCAGACGTCCGTCGTCTTCTGCTGCCAACAAAAGGAGTATCCTTTTGCCTTTTCATATACATGCAATCATTTCATATACATGTATGTATGTATATGTGTATATCCTTGCCGCATTGTGTGGCGTTAATTGAATTACTCTTGTGGCAGGAACATATACTAACACTACGACTACTACTCGCATGTGCCACAGAATTTTAATTTCATTTTTCACTCAGAATCCAAATGCGAATGCGAATGTGATTTTGATTAGATTTGATTTGATTTGATTATTCAGCTAGAACGGGGGGGAGAGAGAGAGAGGTAGATTTATCTGTATCTGTATCTGTATCTGCCATTCAGCTAAATCCGTAGCTGTGGCCTGTATCTTTTTCTGCTGGCTTTGTCTGCGCAGATTTATGCAGATATATTTTAATTTAATTTATGCTCATCTACTTTGTATGTTGTATTCGCCTCTCGAATGTGAAAGGTGTCTCTGTAAGCATATGAATAATTATCAATCCATTCACACTCGAATCGCATTTTATTGAATTTTAATTCGGATTTTCGCTTCTTTATTGGTTCGTCGGAATTGCTGCGGGTTCTAGGGGGGGAATCCCAACATTTAAAAATTTAAGTGTCTGCCAGAGCTTATAATAATCAACCCAAAAACAGTATTTCCCATCCTTTTTCGAGTACTTTTTGCCCCCTAGTTACCTCTTTGCAGAAATGTCACACTATTTATGCCATTTACGTGAATGGAAACCCCAATAAATGCAGCCCGCAATGTGGCATGTGGCATGCTGCATGCTGCATGCATGGAGAGCAAACTGAATGTTTCGTTGACTAAAAAATAAAGAGAAAATAATCCCAAATACTCGCAAAGTAATCCCCAAAACAAAGCTCCCATGGCTTCTGTTGCCAAATACTTTCTTTGTTAGCCATATAGAATAGTTACACTCTCCTACACAGGACTCGCCCTAATTGATGGACCCGACAGACGGACAGACAGACCGAAAACGGGTTGTTGTTTTGGCTTTTCGGTGGCAACACTAATCCCTAACAGGGTCTTCCCGAGAGAACAAGAGAGAGAGAGAGAGCGAGAGAGAGTCAAGTGCCAAAGGATTTGTACTGCCAAAGTGTTTAATAAAAGGATGGAAAGCACAAATAATCGGAAAACGAAGACAGGGATACCCCTGAAAGGAAATATGGAAATTAAAAAACAGAAAAACAAATGCCAAGGAGTCCCAGTCTCCCGTTTTAATGGGCTTATCTTAATAAAGAGTGTTGGAAAAGCCCAAAGGGATTTTACAGATTTTCTCTGAAACAAATGTAATTTTTTTTACATTAAAATACAATTTGTATGTAATTTTTCGTCTTAAAGATATTGGATTTCCACCTAATTTTGTGGAAAAACATTAGAAACTTTTGGTGGAATTTTTGTTGGAAATAAACGAAATTTGAGAATTATTTCTGCTGTAAATATTTTGATTATGAAAATATCTTTGAAAAAAAGAGTTTTCTTTTTCGATTTTTCATGCACTTGTCATATTTATAATACGATATAGTGGTCTGGTCTCTTCTAGAAAAAAAGAAGACTTTGCGGAAAATTATGGTTGAAGAAAGCTGGGAAAATCAGGGGAAAAGTTACAAATATATTTATATATGTTTTTTTTTTTTGGCATTGCAAGCCTTCGAGTAAAACGGATATACCCTCCATAATACCCTCTGAAAACAAGAGGGACACCTTGTCTGGGGCTGTCTGACTTTTGCACTTCTGCAGAGAGGTGAGGCTTCAACGATTTGTAGCACAAAGCTCATGGAGACACCGTGTGGCCGCCACATGGGGCATCATGTTGAAGCGCCGAGGCAGAGGTATTTTTTGGCAGCATTAAGTGTGGGGCTAAGAGGTTAAAGGCTAAGGGCTAAAGGGTAAAGAGTGTCCAGCAGCTGTCTGCTGTCTGTTGTCTGTTGCCTTTTGTTGTGCATAAAATATGTAATTCAATTTATATATTTTCTTTTTCACTTTTCTGTTTTTGGGTTTTCAATTAGAATTTCAGATAAGTCCCGACTTTGATGTCGGCTCTTCACCATATAGAGAGGAGTGTCACCACAAGGGATGCACCCTACCGACCACCCCCGCAGACCTCTGGGCAGTGTCTAGTGCGTTTTCCATTTCCCTGGCACTTCCTCTGCCGTTCAGGAGAACGTTAAACTTTGTTGGGGTTCCTTCTGTCCCGTGTCCATGGAATTAGTGCAAACAGACGCATAAATAACGAAACACCTAAGACTTTTCGAATGCCATGCCACCAAATGGGGCAGCGAATGGGGTGGGAGTGGGGTGGCAGTGGGGTGGGATGGGGTGCTGTGTCTGTGGTGCTAATATCTGCTTTGGTGGCAGCATTAAATGCAAATCTCCCTCCGCATTGATATGCTAAGCAGATGCGCGTCTGTGTCTGGGGCATTCATTCTATAAGGTGGGGGCTGGTGGGGGGTGGCATGTGTGGCAGCCACACACATTCGACTGATTTAGATGAGGATTTAGATCTTTAGACATTCGGTTTTCGGCATTTGGTCGGTCTTGCGTATTGCATTTTGAGTGGAAAATAATAATAATCTTTGATTTCGAGGGAAAAAATGCCAAGAAATTTGTGGTTTGAATGAAGGAAAAAGATTTCCAAAGGATTTGAGGGAAAAGCAAATGAAAATCAGAACACGGAAATGATTATTTGATTTTTTTGATCTTTATGGATAGCAGAAGGCGATATATTATGGTATATAGTCGACTTAAAAAATAATGAATAAACCCCTTTCGATGTGGGAATAGGTGTAAAATGGAATGGAATCAGTATTCATAATTTAGTGTGGGAATTCGCAATATATCTATATCTATATATATGTTAGAACTCCAACAAAATACTGATATGATTTTAATTTATTAATATTTATTTAATATATTTATTATTATTTATATTTTACTGAGCATGTAAAATATATTCGCCTGAAATTAATCAAAGATCTGTTACAAAGTAATCATAATTTAATCTATTGAATCCTGAAATACTTTTGCATCATAATATCTTCCGCACAGATCAAGTTTCATTGGAATTTTAATTGAATTCCGATATTTTTTCTATTGAAAGATACCCGAGATGTACCCCAGGATCATAACCTATCCAATGCCCAGCCATAACTTCTTCATTTCACACTCTCCGATTGCCATTTTCCATTTTCCATAAACCATGAAATATGCAAGAAAACATTCCCCAAGAAGCACTTTTTTTTTTTTGTTTTTTTGCTTGCATTCCTTCAGATACATTACTCATCGTCGCTGCCTCTGCTGGGCCCTCTTCGCATTGGAATTTCCACGGATTTCCCAGTGCTGTTCCCGCTGCTCCCAAAATAATGGTTTTCGTGTTATAATTCTTGGATTTTGGCCAACGAATGTGTGAAAATAGACAAAACTTATGCTCCGCATTGGAATTTCTGTTTGTTTTCCTTGATTTTCCCCACTTTGCCCACTTGTTCTTTGTGTGTGTGTGTGTGTTTATTTTTAAAACATTTTACCAAATGTGGAAAGTTCTGTGGAGGAGTTTTCCTTGTGCCTGACTGCTGCTGCTGCTGCTGCTTGATTTTCCTGGCCAATTTCCCGACAACCATAGAGTCAAGTGGCAGCAGGACCAGGACCAGGACCGGGACCAGGAAGTTTCCTCCGTCATTAGGCCAATTGAAAAGTTTTCCCCGTCTTTTTGTGTGCGCAAATTTTTGCCTCCCCGCCTCAATAATGACCCAAATAATGAAGAGAGCATCAGGGAGAGAAGAAAAGCAGCTTTTCTGTCGCTCAATTGAGTCGAATTTAGTGGGGAAAACTAAGAAAGTGCCAGGGAGGAGGGGGCTCGGCGGGTGGGGGAGATATTCACACAATTTAATTAAATTATGAGCAAAAGTCGGTTTGAAGTTGACAAGAACTTAAGTTGATATCAAAAATGCTGTAGAGGAAATTAGAAATGAAGTTTTGTGGAAATTCCTTGGGAGAGGGCGTAGGAAAGACAAAGGAAATGCTTGAAGGAGATTCGAGGCAAAAGGAACTCGATTAATAATTAAATCTTTCACAGAAGATGTACGATAATGTTTCTAAGATATTGAAAGTTTCGGGAGGAAGGAAATCAAGAACGGAAGAGAAAGAGGAAATTTTCGACTAACTTTTTACTGAACAAAAATTACCTAGAAAAAATGCCACAAATTTTGGACAAAATTAAACAAAAAATTGAATAAAATAATAATAAAACAATTTAAAAAAAAAACAAATTAAATAAAATAATTATAAAAATAAATACAAAATGTTATAATTCTTAAAATAATATACAAAATTAAGAAAAATACCTGAGAAAATACCTGAAAAGTAAATGGGATGTTCCCCCTTAAAGGTGTATGATATTGTTGGTTATTTGTTGGAACAAATATCTCTAATGGTTTTCCAAGTCAAACGGAAACTAAAACCCGACTAAAACTTTCAGCAACATTTTCAAGTTTTCATCTTTTTCAGATCCTTTAAAATTCTATTATAATCATTACAAAGAATGTCCCTTCCCCTTCACCTTCCCCCCCACCTTGCCACCCATTAGATTTGCCTTTTACCTGCCTTCGTGGCGCGGCAACCTGTTCCTCGCTGTGCCGTATCCCCTTTCCTCCTCCTCTTTGCCTCCCCCGTCCGCTTTTCCTGTGGGTCTTCCGTTCTGTGGCGCCTTCTCCTGCCACTACTATTATCCCCTGCCCACCCCCTCGCCCCGTTTAATGTCAGGCCAAGGCAATTATTAATTCTAATAAACCGTCCTTCGAAGGTAGATACCTCCCGACATTCCAAGCCCCTGCCTCCCCCCGCCCACTCGCTTTTCCCCCCTTGAAACCTCTCGCTAATGATATAATTTTTCTTCAGTTAACTAATTGAATACATTTGCTAAAAGACGAAGAAGAAGGCGTTGCCAAACGAAAGGGGGCAGGCGGGGAGGCAGTGGCGCAGAGAGTGGCTCTATCTGTGTGTGGCAGAGAGGGTGCAGGGGGGGGACATAGATTGTGCTGCCACCGATGGGAGGTGGAACATGGAAACACATGGCAGGAGGCGACGACTCGCGGGCACACACACACAGACACAGACACGGACACAAAATGGCAACAAAGATTGTTAATAATGGGAAACAAGCGTAGCTACTGAAGTTTCCACTCTCCACGCCACTTGAGCGCATTCGACAGGAGATGGCCCCAACCCCACCGCCACCATCATGACACCATGCCACATCCATACGCCCCTCCCCCCCCCGTTTCGCTGGAAGAAGTTAATTTGCAGAGACGGACGGGCACACGCAAAATAAAGGCAAGAGCACTAAAAACGGGGCAGAGTGCTGCGCGCAGGTTGTTGGTTGGCGAGGGGCGAGGGGCAAGGGGCAAGGGGTAGTGGGAGGCATGCCACACACAGGCAGGAGGAGGAGAGGATGAGGAAAACCTAAGACAGAGACGAGCACACAAAACGACATTCCCGTGGCAAATGGAAGAGAGCAAGGCAGAACGGGGTGGGGGGTGGCAGGAGTATGGGGTGGGATGGGTGGTATGCGATGCGATGCGATGGTGGGATTTTGGTGGGAGAATGAACGCATTACAAATTCCATTACTTTGAGCAGCGAACATGACCTGATTTTTATGTATATGTGTGTGTATCTGTGTGTATCTGTGTGTGCGTGTATGTGTGTGTGTGTGTGTGTGTGTGTGTGTCTACGTGTGGCTGTGTGCGTGTGTGTAGTGTATCTTCGTGTCCAAGTGTGGGTGAAAGATTCTGCGGGAAGAAAGAAATTAGGCAGAAAGACAAGAAGCGGCAATGTTGATGGCGGCAACAGACTGCCACAAGAAGCTAATACACTGACAGAAAATGAGCGGTATAAACCTAAGGCGAGGATTGATTCCACGAGATTAAAGATGATTAAAATCTGCAACGTGTCCGAGAGGGAAGAGCCATCAAACCGATTCAACCCGATCCACCCTGGGGCCGGCCGGACGGGGGCGGGGCTCCTGTTCCTGGCTTATTTATTTATTTATTTTCCGAGAGAGAGCACTGCTAACACTCTCTCTCGCAAGTGCTTTATTCCATTGATCGCCCTCTCTCTTTCTCTCTCTCTCTCTCGCAGCGATTCCTGCAGTGCTTCTGCCTTCCATTGCTCTCTCGCTCTCTCAGTCGGCTGACTCCGAGCCGAGCTGCTCCGCCGATGCTAGCCTTCTGTATTGTTGGAGGTGCTCTCCCTCTCCCGCTCTCTCTCTCTCTCTCTCTCCCTCTCTCTCTCTCTCTGCATGGTGTCTCTCCCTCTTTGGTATGGCTCTCGCAGCCAACAACCATAATGAGACACGATCAATCATGCTCGAAGCAGGACCTGCTTTGATGAAGGAAATTCGAAATTGAAGGAAGTCCTTGAGAGATCTTGACTAACGGAAGTCACGGCTCTCCTTCGGGCTAGTCCTGGCTGGCTGAACTCTCACGATATCATATGATTTTCCATTTTAGTAAATTTTCATTGAGTTTTTCGCTCAGTGCATTGTTGTGTGCGTGCGTGCTTATTTGAGACACGTATTGGGCAGAGCTCTCTCTCACCCCCCCACCCTCCCGCGCCCACTGCTGCTCACGCCTTCCGCCTGCTGCTGCTGCTGCTCCCCTTCTGCCTCTTCCTCAGCCTCCTTTTGGCCATCATCTCCTTCGTTTTGGCCACTTGTCGAGTCACGTAGCAAAAAGTTTTAAGCATTGGCACTTGCGACGTGCAATGGCTATCTCCTGCCTCGCCACCACCCCTGCCCCCCATGCCCTCCCTGCTGCCTTCCCTCCTTCTGTTAGACACTATCCATCGTACTCTTTTCCTTTGGCTATGACTCTCTCTCTCCCACCATCTATCTCATCTCCCCTCCTCCCTCTCTCTCTCTCTCTGTGTTGCCCATCTTTGGGGCAATCGCAAGGCAATAAATTAACAAAAATGAACGGATATATGGGGCTGGGGGTTTCAGGGGCCACTCACTCGAGTGGCTTCCACACAACTCAATCTGCTGCTGCCCCAGCCCCTCCCTTTATGTGTTGTAACTAGAGTAGGCCTCTCAGAAGGGGTGGGGTGGTGGCAGGGTGTATGTGTGTGTGTGCTGAAAAGTGCACTGGGTTATTGGCGCACTTTTATGACCAGCACAAAAATGGCTTGTCGCACGATTTCTGTCGCCTTTCTCATGCCTCATTTGGTGCCTGCTCTCGACCTTTGCCCCCTCCCCTGCCCTAGCTGCTGCCTCTCGTTCACTCTCGAATGTCCCCTTTCTGTCTCGCCTGCCCCCTCTCGCCTTTCCTCTCTTATCGTTGTGCTGTGCTCCTTTTGGCAGGACATTTTTCACAATGAAAAGTGTCACAAGTTGGGCGGATGGCCCCCGAAGGCAGCTGCTGCTTGGGTTCAAAGTGCACTTTATTCAATTAAAAAATATCGAGAGAGGGAGAGAGGGAGAGAGAAGGGAAGAGGGCAGATAAAGGGGGAGAGGAGGCGCTCCTTCGACATGCAAATTGTTGTAAATGTTTGCCCAAAGGCAAATTGTCCAACCAATTATGATTGTCATGAAGAAAGACGGGTAATGGGAGGGGCAGAGAGAGAGAGAGAGAGAGAGAGAGAGAGGAAAGAAGGCTTCAGTGGATACCAGAAGATGCAGGGCTGAGGGGGGCTGAGGTAAATGTTAAAGGTTTCACGGATTGTGGGTCGATGCTGGCACCGTGGCAAGGGGAGAGACACTGACACAGTTTTTCCTGCGCAGCTAAGAGAAAATGAAAGGAAAATTGAGCAGTCCAAAGTAAAAAAAAGGAATAATCCTTTAAGAGATGCTTGAAAACCGTTAAAACAAGAACAACCAAAGGATCCAATTCTTCCAATTCTTTGTGTACAGATATTTCTGACTTTTCTGTCAATAGTCTGTCTGATTTTCCCATAGAAAATACCCCAGAAAAAACATAGAATGGAATGGTTTGACAATATTTGCAGCCAGTGCCGCCAGAGGTTTACGAATCCCGAATGCGAGGATCTCAAGAGTGTGGCAGAGGTGTACAATACCATTCGCAGCAGGGATACTGGAACAGACGAAGATTGCTGGTGGAAAGTGCCCATGTTTCTATTGATTTCTGGCTGCATTATCATTATTCTGCTGGCATGCAGCATGCTCTGTCAATATCTTGTGTGGTCGATGAGGAATTTCAAGGTCCCCGATTTAGTATCCGATGTCTGCGATTTCGAAGTGAAACAGTGCGAGGAAGCTCCCAAGGAAGCAACGAAGGACCCTGAAGAAGATGACACAAAATGCTGTTCTTGTTTGTCTTAAAAGAGGACACAAAAAAACACATTAAAATTAAAAAAAATATACATATTAAAAATAAATGAAATTAAAAAAAAATTAAAAATCAAAATAAATTAAAAATAAAAATAAATTAAAAATAAAAAATACTAAAAAATAAATAAAATAAATATAAAACATATAAAATTAACAAAAAAAAACAAAATAATATAAGAAAGTTAAAATATAACAAAATACAACTAAAAAAGTTTAAAATATAAAAAAAAAAACAAATAAAAAAATTAAAAATAAAAAAAAACAATTAAAAGAAAAAGATAAGATAAAAACTTCTAAAAAATAAACGAAAACTCATATTTTCTTATTTCAAAATCACGTTTGTTAAAACATTTTTCTCCACAAATTTAGTTAAGAAAAAATAACAGATCCCGAAGGCCTGAAAGATAAACCACATATTACTTCAGGATAATGGAACCATCAGTCCCACAAGGCCCAATCGGAGGCTTATCTAGCTATATATGTATATATGAAGTTCCTGTTTTACCAATCCTTATAAGAAGCTATGCAATTTGTGTCAAGGTCAACAACTGTCAACGTTTTTCCCTCTTGAAACTATTTTTGGAACTGAAAAAACAGAAAACGCAATAAAATGTAAATGACTGTAACTGCAAGTCTGCCAAGTGCTTTGTGCCACAGAAACTTGCATCTTTGCAACTGAAAAGGTATCCGTTTCTTTTGTTGCCTCTGTTTGTTAATTAATATTGAAAAAGAAACCCAAAAGTTTAGTCATGCAACAGCAGAGGGCTGGCACAGGCAGCTTGCAACAGCACTTCTCTTGCCTCATCTAACCTTCATCGCCATCGCCATCGCCATCTTCCGTTCGGGCCCCAGACCCTAGACTCTGGAGTGAGAGTCTCGAAGCAGACTCTCGGAGCATCTTCTGGTGCTTTCTGGTGCTTCCTTCGTGCATCAATTAGTGGTTTCATGTTTGTGGATGACAGGCAAAAGTTGCACTCAACAGATTTGCACGTACATATATCAGAGATTGTGCATTTGTGTGTGTGTGTGTTGCATGTTGCATGCTGCATGCCCTGGCACTCAAGGATTATACATTTTATGCGCCTCTGTCCCTCTCTGCCCCTCTGTCGTTCATCAACGTCTTGGCCGTGTGTTCTGTCTTCATCTTTGGCTTTTCTTTTGGCAGCTTTCGGCTTGTTGTTTTTCTTTGGGTTCTTTTGCCACCTGGTGCTGCAACGCCGCGGCGCGCCGTCTGACAGAGACACGACCGAGTGTCAAATGAGTAATGCAAATTGCAATCCACCGAGCTCCGAAAGGAGCTGCTGCCGCTGCCAAAGGATATCCGCCACTAAAAGGAGTCTCTCGTCTCGTCTGCAGTCGAAGGCTAACCTGCCAGTCATTTGCATATGTATGTCTCTGTCTCTGTCTCTGGCTTTGGTTCTGTTTCTGTTTCAATTGCAGTTCTCTTCAGTTAGTTAGTCACTCACTTTGTTGCAGGATAACAGGCAGGCAGGCAGGCAGGCAGCAGGCAGCGGGCAGGCAGCAGGCAGGCTGGAAGCAGCAGCGTTTTGCAGCTGTCATGCATATGGAAGTAGGTCGTAAATCTCTGCCACTTTTGGGGGCTTATACCATGCCACGCCAGTCTGTTGCAACTGCCTTTGCATATTTGATGAGTGAGTGGCGAGTGGAGAGGCGGCCGGGGAGGCGCCTGTATCGTGTGATTAATAACTGCAAATTGCCATAATACTCCTCCGTACTCCTTCTATGATTTGTTGAGTGCCGTCCTGCCTCATTGGGTCGTCACACGGTGGGAAAGGGCATTGGGAAAACTGTGAAAATTATGAGAAGGCTGTGATTGGGTGTGCCATAGCTATAGGAACTTTAGAGGAGGATGATTTCTTATGGAAAATAAGTAGTGGGACATCGGATATGGGACAGGCGTTGATAAATGAAACATAAATGTATTCAAAAGTATTTTCAATATGCTCAAATATTTTGTATAAAAATAAAAAACTTTAAAATATTTATAAAACATATATTTCGTTTATAGAAAGTATATTTAATTTAAATGTGAATATATTTAACTTAAAAATATTATTTATTTAATCTAAATGGTAAAATATTTAATTTACACATGCAATATATTTATTTTAAATATGAGATATATTTTATTCAAATACGAAATATATTTAAATCATTTCTGTGCAAATTTAGTGGCAAACATTTTTAAATTTAAATTAATATTTTTAGTAAATTTTAAAGATTTACGTGTTTTTTTTCTGGCTGTAAGAAACTTTTTCGTACCCACGCATACTTTAAGTTCCATCTATGATATATTTGTATCATTCCTATAACACTTATTCAGCTAACTAATTTTCCCCTAATTTTCCCGTTTCAGGTAAGTTCCGTTTCTGGTCAAAGTCAAGCCCTCCTTCAACGAGCAGCACTCCACACCCCACTTCTGGTAAGCCTTTTCTTTCAATCCCCCCCCACATTACCCCATTGTCAAGGACAAACATAAAACAGAAAACATAACAGCGAACATGCCAGAGAACACGAGAACCATAGAGAACCATATGATAGTCTCTGGCCATAACCGACAGACAGTCGCGGCGGCAGTCAACAAACCCATTAATGTGCCCCATTTATAAGCAACCAACTCCAAAATGCCCCTCATTCTCTCTCTCTCCCCCTCTCTCTCTCTCTCTCTCTCTCTCTCTGGCATTGAAAAAACTTTCATTATGACATTTTATTGTCCTGGCCGCCCCGCCATTTGTGTTGTGTGCCTTGTGCCTGTGCCTGTGACTGTGCCTCTTCTTGTGGCAAGCAGACATTGCCTGCCACTGCTGATGTTTCTGCCTGCCAGAGGAGACAATGACAATGATGATGGCAAATGCTTGACGACCGCCAGACCGAAGCCATCATCGTTGGTGGCAACCAGACGGGGAGAGAGAGAGGGAGAGAGATAGAGAGAGGCAGGCGGACAGCCTCTGTGTGGCATGCGACATCCTTGGCAATGTCAAATGCTCAGCTTTTCGGGGGAGACGGCGGCGGCGGTGACAGCGGCAGCAACGGTGTCAGGACATCAACAACAACTAGAAAATGGTGTTCCTGTTGTTTTTCCAGTGCGCCGCCAAAAACACCAACAACTGGAAAAGTTTTGTCTGCACCCCACCACACCTCTCCTCTTGTCTCTCCTTCTCTTTCTCTCAGTGGTTTGTTTGTGTTTGTGTCTCTCTCTGTCTCTCTCTGGTTTCTGGTTTCTCTGTTCTTTTTGATGGCCTGACAATGGCGTTGATAATTATTATTAGTTTTATTTTATAGAACTTTCACAGTAGTTCGGGGAGTCGTCCATGTCTAATGCGACCTTTGAGAGAGATGGAGAAACAGAGACAGAGACAGAGAGAGAGAAAGAGATGCCAAGGGACCTATGCTAATGGAAGAGACAGCACACTACAATGTTCTGTGTGTTTTTTGTTGAAGAGCATAATGCAATTTGTTTTTTCTTATATATATATATATATATATATATATATATATATATAGTACGAGTATAGTAAAACTTTGCCATTTCTCTTTGTTGGAGATTGACAAATGATTGTTTTCTTTTTTTTACTTCCCTTGATTTCGCTAATTAGACGAACATTTTCACTCAAATATTAAGTGAAAAGTTTTGAGAGGAAAAAAAGAAAATAAATATATAACAGCATTTGGGGGCATAGGACTGGGGAGGGACAGAACTGAAAGAAGACTGAAAATGAGTACTTGTTGCAGCACAAAAAAAGGAAGATAAAGAAATTGTAAAGAAAAGCATTTGGCAGATGTGGAAATTTAAAGAAAAGACACGAAAAAATTCGAAGGAAAAATAATGAAAATACTGAAAAGAGGACAGATTGATAAACTGTATCATAAAATAATTGCTGCAATGTACATATGTACCTTTACCTAACATTTTCTAATTTTTAATTATTGTTTTTATTTTTTTTTTATCTGCCTAGAATTTTACTTTTGATTTTAATCATTTTTTTTATCCATATTAGCAGATAATTTGTTTCAAAATAAACAAATAAATATACATATTTTTGACATAAAGAAAGAATATGTGTTTAGAATGAAAATTCATTTTAAAGAAAAGAAAAAAAGTGCCTTAAGTCCAATTGAAAACCTATGAAAAAATTTGAAGCGTTCAATTGGTAGAAATACTTTTCGAAATGCCCCAGAATTTTCGGAATTTGTACAAAAAAGAAAACTGCCAAATTACTAAAAATAAAAAAAAATACTAGACAAAATTTATAAAAATAATAAAATTTAAAAAAAAACCAAAGGAGAACTTTAGATAACGAAACAGAAATTGTAGCTAAAAGAAGGCAAAAATGGAGAAATTTTAATATAAAAATGGAAATTTTAATTTAAAGGTTTCCCTTGGACTCCCGTGAGATATTGAGAGATTCAATGTTCTTGGGTTTCTTTTTGAAGTTTTTCATTCGTGCTTAGGGGGCTGTAGTTTTCCCCCTTTTAGCGATTTCCTTCCCTTCAGGTATTGCCAGCCCCGCCCCTCCCCCGCTGTGTTAATCGTTAACAATTCTAGAAGTTTTTCTTAAGCTTTTCTAAAGTTGTTACCCCCCACCCGCTCTCCGGCAACACACAAAGCAAATTCAATGATCCCACAAAAAAAAACAAATCTTCGCGCAGAAAGCAAGCTTTTCCGTAGCGACTTTCAACTTTGGCTTTTGGACCGTGTGGAAAAGGAAGTTTGCTTGTTATGCGAGGGAAAATGTGAGGAAAATGTATAAGAAAAAATCCAGAAAGTTTTTGCAAAGAATATACAAAACGAACGAATCCCCTTTCTCTGTCTCTATTTCCCTGTGAAACCTTCTCTATTTTCTCTCTTTATTTCCCTGTGAAAACTTCTCTATCTTTTATGTGTGTGCGTGTGTGTGTGTAGGTGTGTGTGTGTTTTCTTCTTAATTAAATAAAATGCAATTTAAAACCGTTGATTGTGCAATCCCCCACTCGAAAACGAAAACACCCCCCTAACAACCTGAAAAACAACACCCATGGAATGAACCATGGAAATGGCAGCAGCCATAAGGATGCAAGAGCTAAAGGCAGGGCGGGGCAGGGGCAGGGGCAGGGCAGGAAAATGGTAGTGTAGGAAGTGCTGTGGTTTTTATTCTCCCCCCTTTTGGAAGCTCTTGAGAAGCCAACGCGGAGACGAGCCGAGCCCAGCCGCGCCGCTCACACATGAGCTGATTATGTGGCATGCCACACCGCCTACTTGCCTACTGGGTGCTCCTATTGCTGCTGCGGCTGACGCTCCTGCTCCTGCTGCAAATCCCCACCTAACGCCCATTGAAAGACGCTCCTCCGCCCTCCGCCCTCCGCCCAGTGTGTGCCCTGTAATCCCCCTGTAGTCACCGTCTCTGTGCCCATTACTCTCTGCTTACACCCATTATTTCCCTCTCCCATTCTCTCGCTCTCCCTCTCTCTCTCTCTCTCTCTCTCTGGCGAATGTCTTAAGCAACTTGCGCGGTCGTTTAACTTTTGCGACGGCGATTAAATTTCCAAGTTCTTGGACTCAGACTTGGAGACGGAGAAGGCCGCCGCCTCCGCCTGCTCACTGCATGTTGACTGCTCTTTCCTCTCTCGCTGGTTCTTATCATGTGTTTACAACACTGTGAAAGAGGAGGAATCAGTGTGGAAGAGGAGACCCGAAGTGGTGTAAAGAAGTACGTAAGTGGGAGAGAGAGAGAGAGCGAGAGAGAGAGGAGAATCATGATGGGGAATGGAATGAATAAGGAGCCCAAAAGAATGAATCAAGAAGAATGGCACATAAGCGCATTAATTGAATTGTAATTGCAGCCAGAGCTCTTTCTTCTACCTCCACCTCTACCCCTCCCTCCCTCCCTCCCTCTCTCCTACTCTTACTTGTGCTCCCTCCTATAGCCATCTATCTCCCTCTCTCTCCCTTTCTCTGAAGTGTTTGTCGCCGATTTGGAATTGAAATCAAGGCGGAATGAGAGTCGCCCGCAGAGCCAGCATCAGCCTGCCACTCCAACTGGTTTACCCACATAGACACACTCGCACACTCACACACGCACACATACGCACACATACTAGTCGCGTCACAGACACAGCTGCGTACCGCCTGAATTGGTACCCCTTAAACCACCTTTTTCCCCGCCAGAGGGACCCCTCTGTTGGCCCCTTTCTTGTCAGTCACTAAATTTATCCTGCAACGCCATGGAAAATGGTGAGTTTTCCAAGCTGTGTGGCAGCAGCATGCCAAGCATTTGGCCAATGCAGTTGCTGATTTGTGATTCACAGGGTATGCCATTTAGCAGGGGTATGATGATTCTGCTGCAAGTGCTAGAATGAGGGACACTTATTTTTTGGTACATTTTTGCAGGTAAAACCTGTAGATGCATATTTTCTCTTTACCTAAATAAAAAATTCTTCAAGTTTCAGCATTTTCATTGGCCCTCATTGGGTTAAGGATTAGGGCTTAAGGTTATATTTAATTTGTTGGTTACTAAAAACTAAATAAAATATATAAATTCTTAAAAATACTACAAAAAACACATTTAATTCTGGAGAAAAAAATTAGTAAAAATTTAAGAAAAAATGCAAATTTGATAAATTTTATAGGAAAAACAAAAACAAGAGAGAACTTGGTCTTTTTGTGATTTTAATGGTTTTCCCACTAAATGTAGTATGTTTAATGATAAAAGAAAATTAAAAGAGCAGGGAAATATATCAAGGAAAGTGGCATTCTTTGAGTGAATGAAAAGCTCTTTCCTTTTTGGAGTTTTCTGCCAAGAAATAACTTTAAATTCCCCCCTTAATCTTGGCAGCACTCTCTGCCCAAAGATTCCGCCCCATAGCAATATTTCTTGCTATTTATTTTACAGGGTATCGCGAGGGTTCACAGAAATCTGGCATTTCCATTGGTGGGCAATCGGTGGCATTCCACAGCACTTGTTTTCCGTTCTGCTGTTGTTCTCGCTCTTGTTGCCTCCCCCCTCTGTGCCTCTCCGCCTGTCGGTTGTTCTTTGGTTTGTTGTTTCTGTGTGTGTGTTTGTGTGTGTGTGTGTGTGGCATGCAACATTGGCTGGTTGGGTTGATGTGCCCACTGGCAGACCAGCAGTCCAGTCCAGTCCCCACCCAGCCCTCCCCCCCCCCCCGGTTCTGCAGTAACTGGCTTAAAGGACGCTGAAGGTGAACAACAAATGCAATGGAAACTGGTTTTCCTCTCTGCCACTCGCTGCCCTGTCTGCCTCCCCTTGTGGCAACAACATTGTTGCAGTTGCATTCACTGATTAGAACGTGGCAGGTTAAGCAATACCCCTGTGGCAATACCCCCTGCTCCTGTCTCCTGCTTCCGCCTCCTCATCCGCCCCATCCTCTGCTCTTCCGCCTGTGGGACAGATTACATAAATTCACGTCACTCATACGCCACGTGGGCTCTGCTCTGCTGTGCTCTGCTCTGCTCTGCTCTCGGATCTCTGTTTGTGGTTTCAGCTGTTCAGGGCTCTGTTCGCAGCTTTCTGCTGCTCGTTGGAGTGTGCCATCAGTGGCATAAAGTGTTGCTGCCCTGCCACTGCCCCCTGGCATGTGTCACGTTGCAATTGTTTTTTTCCCCTTTTTTTGCTTGCTTTTTAGATGAATGTTTTCGCTGTGTTCGAGGGAAACTATGATTTTGAGTAGAAAGAAGAGCTGAGGAAACCCTAAAGTATATATATTCCCGATCGGTGTTCATATTCGAGTAGATATAGACACAAAGCCTTTCTTTTTCGGTTTTTCCTGATAGTATTCCCCCATTTGCAAAGATATCTTTCTCAAAACATTCCCCAAATCATTATTTTTGATTCAAATCAATATATTAAACTGATCTGGCCAGATCGCTTGACTATATCTAATAGTTTATAGACAAACAATTAAGTTTTTGTGAGAGAAACTCTCGTACTACCAGAGATTTGTAATTTATTCTCGTTTGGCCAGGGTATCACTGGCTTCGACTAGCCCACAAGAATATTTGAACTTTTCTTCACGCTTTTCTTTTGGGTATATCAATTTTCCCTCCCCCTCCCTCTACTCCTTCTCCTCCCCTTGGGTTCTTGGGTTCAATCAATTTATGACCTGCAATGCGCGCGCTCGCTGCTGCCACCATTCGGCCCATTACTCACGTGGTTTTATTGGCCCTGCCACGCCCACCAACTGGACGCACGCCCTGCCCTGCCCTGCCCCAACATTTAAGCCATTTAACCCTTTTGTGGGGCAGATGGGGGGTGGAACAGTTTTTAATTTGCTTGCAGGATGTGGATGGGCCTCCTTCGCCGTGGGGATCTTTTTCTTGTTCTTTTTTTTCTCGCATTTTTATTCTTTGTTCTGCCTGCATTTGGTTCTTCATTTGTGGCCTCACTGTGGCTGGGTTTTCTCTGTGGAAAATGGATAAATTAAGCAGCAATTTATTCGACTTCCTCCTGGGAGATTGAATGCTGACTCTTGCCGAAGGAATTTATGCCCGAAAGGTAATCAAACCCGAAGTCCTGCTGCTTTCTGTTTAATTCTCAATGAATTTCTCTTGGAAAATTCACTCATAATTTCCCTGGCCTTTATTGGATGATGTCGTCATCGATGTTTACCCACAAAAACAAAACTTAATTAAAACGGAAATCATCCAGCAATTGCCTCACCTTCCTGTGGTGCCTCGGATATCAATAATTCAATCAAAATCAAAGCATCTATGCATCATTATGTATGTCTCTCCCTTCCTCCCCGATTTCTCTCCGATTCAAGCCAAAATTTCTCGTGTATTTTGGTTCAAGAAATCCCTTTCATTAATCAAAACGACAGGCAGTTCCAGGGAAATTTGTGCTTAAAGAAATAGATGAAGTTTGTTGGTTTAATGTGCAACGAATTCCAATTAAAAGTGAACTCCAGAGAGGGAGATATTAGAGAAGAAGAATGAGAGAGAGAAAGGGAAGTAGAGAAGTAGCATTTGATGCTAATCAGAGCTCATTTCTCCAGAGAAATGCATAATTTGTGCAGTCTTGAAGGCTGAGGAAAATGCAGATAAATCAACAGATGCAGCCCCGCCACCACCCACCACCCGCCACCCTCTTCTAAGATGAGTCTCTCCAAAGTAGATTTTCTGTAGAACTTTCCCCCCCAGGAGCCATGTCTTTTGTTTGTCTTAAACACAACAAATACATATATTTTTTAGCCACAAAAAGTTGCAGCTTCAATCGAAAAATAAACTAAAATACGAAAGAAATATTTGAAGGAGGAAAAGGAGCAGCAGCGGAAGAAGGAAAGAAGAAGGCTGAGAGGTGGGGTGGCGAATAGAGGAATAGAGGTAGAAAGAAGGGGGAAAATTGGAGCGCCTTCCTCAGAATGGGGGCCGGAAAGGGAAGTTCATTTTCTTGGCATCCTGGCGGCACTCGAAGGCGGATTTCGCCTCCCCCTCAACTTCAGTTGGCAACTCCAAGACTGTGGGGGGGCGGGGGGGTCTTTTGTCTAATTATGCAAATTTTTATAGCCCCAAACTTTACACTAGACCACTCACTGCCTTACACTACACTACACAACAGAGCACACCAGAAATGTTGGCGCACAAACAAACAGAAAAACAAAGTTTGCTCTTAAATTAGTTTCTCTGCAAATTTGATTTTTGCTGGCAATTAAAATATATGGAAAATGGGAAATTGAATGAAAATGCAGTTTAAACTTGTGGAAATTATGTTTGCTTGTCCAGGGAAATTATGGAAAATGTCTAAGAAAATTCCGAGAATATTTGCAGACAATGGAAACTTCTACGGAGCAGTGGCTGGAGCAAATTCATTTTCTGGTTTGCTTCTTTTTTTTCTAGACTAAATTTAGTTGGCAATTAAAATACTTGAGACAGGTATTAAAAGGCTTCCATTTTCCCTCAATTTTTCGGCAGAGTTTTGCTTTCATTTTCCCCCACTTTGGTGAAGAGTTCTGCTTGCATTCCCCCGCATTTTGGGGCGTCTCGAAATTAGTTTCCAGTTGCCATGCAAATTATGCGATTGTTGGCTGGGAAAACTATTTGTCGGATTGTGGATTTTCCTATCGGATTGTGGTTGTTGCAGGCAATTAAAGCACTTGAGACATTTTCCACACTTTCCATTGGGCGAAAGGGGTAGGCGGGGGGAGCAGTTGAATGGCAAATGATTTCCGTTTTGTGCTTTTTATTCAAATTTGAAATTTGAATTTGAGTTCAATGCAAAAACACACACACAGAAGGAGGTAGACATGTGTGTGTGTGTGTGTGTGTGTGTGTGTGTGTATCCCCCTGCAACACAGCTCTCCTCCTCTGCTGTATGCCCCCTCCGCCTCCCTCCCCCTCTGCTGCCACACATGTGGCCTCCATTAAATGCTTGTGCGTGCTGTTTGTTTGCTTTAATTCTGTTTGGCTTTTGCGTTGGCTACCCTGTAATTTGTGGAGTTCTTAAGGGCCATGACGGGTACGGTCATACACATGGGCGATTGGGAGCGGACTTGGGAGGGTGGTACCAGCTGAGCCTTTTCGGATGAGCGGAATATTAAGTATTTGGCTCGATATTTCTTTCCAGATCAAAGCTTATTTATATGATATTATTCCCACAAAAAATACTAATAAGCCGATTAAAATGGGAAGCTGCAAAGTACTTTACCACCTGCCAAATATACAGCAAAATTTAAACTAAAATTGATCTATTTTATGAGATTTAAATAAAATATTTAATGTATTTATATTTAATTCGTATGGCAAGAGGTATCCCCCGGTCGTAGTCCCTCACATTTTATTTCCGCAATTTGTTTTGGTTTCGTTTTTTTTTTTGTGTTTTTTTTCGGCATGGCTGTAAATTGGTTCTCACTCTCTCACACACACTCAGCGAGAGCGAAGAGCGGACAGGGGGCGGAGGGGAAGCGCAAAGGTAGGGAAGAGCACAGATAGATGAGTAGAGTGGTGGGGTGGGGTGGGGTAGCTCTGGTTGGTGGGTGGGGGGGGAGTAGACGCAGTTGATGACTCAAAATGTTTATAGACCTTTTTAGTGGAGAAACGAACGAAACGCGCGAACGTTTTGCATTTTATGCGATTTTTTTCATTTGGTTTTTGTTTTTGTTGTTTTTGTTGTTTTTGCTTTTGCAATAAAAGTGCACCCAGCAGCAGAATGGGAAGAGCGGCAGCAGTGGCAGCGGTGGAGGGGTAGAGGGGTGGAGGGGTGGGCAATGGAATGACAAAGAATTGAATGAAAGTGAGACCGGAAGTGTGTGCTTCTCTCATTGTCGATTGTTTCGAGGGAGGGGGTGAGAGAGAGAGAGCACTGAAAGTGGAAGCGGAATCGGAATCGGAATGGCCTGTGCTCTGAAGGAAGACCGAGGAGACGGGGACCGGGGACGGGGACGGGGTCGGGGTCGGGCGAACCGGCGACCCAATGGTTCATGGTCGATTGGTTCATTTGGAAAATAAAAAAAAGAAAAAAAATAAGAGGGAAATGCCCGAGAGGGAAATGCCCGCTTGAAGAATCGCTGGAGAGTTCTCAGTCTGCAAAAAGGAAATCGAATGTGTGGATAATGCACATTCCGAATGTTTATGGCTTTATAAAAAAAGGAGGTTCGGTTCGGTTCGGTTCATCGATGGGGGAGAACGGGAAGTTCTTTAATTATTGTTTAGGATTTGAGCTCTTTTCGTTTCAGTTTTGATTGCAGCACCGAGCCAAATGAAATGCTTTATGATCTTGACTTTTGTTTGGATACGAAATGTACTTTATGGGGAGACTAGATATAGATTGTTTATGGATTGCCACAAAGAAGGGGAGATGGTTATGGACAAGAAACCGATGGCAGGAGAGAGTTTATGGGCAGAAAATGTATAAAACCAGAGAGAAAAATGTATTTAAATAATAGTTAAATATTTTCATAGATTTTGGGTTTTTTTTTTAAATTTAATGGCACCTTTTCGATCTCTCTGGAACTTTCATTCCATTTTAATCCCATCTGAAACCAGACAAAAATATTAACTTTAATTGGCTTATATTTGGTTTTTGCACTTAAATCCCATTTAAATATCATGCCACACAATAATTCTACAAATGTCGGCGCTGGAAATTGTACATTTCCTGCCGCATTTCCCCCCAGCCACCACCCCCACCCCCCATACTTTGATGGAAAATATTAACCATAACTGGGCAGAAAGGGGGTGAAAGCAGAGCCACATAACCGCCAATTCGTCCTACGCTTTTCAGTGAAAAGTGAACCGCATCCCCATGAAAACATAAACATTTTCCGTTCTCACTCCTAAAATAGAATCATATTCCTACTCTCCCTGCGAGAAGTGAACCATTTTGCATACTCTGATGAAAATAAAACCGTAACTAAACCACAGAAAACACACACGGAAAACACAGGACACAAAAACAAACATCATTTAGCATACATATATACATATATTTATTATTTGTCTGACATGAACATGAATTATTACGATACTGTGGTCTACACTCTGTAGAGGAGGGCAGGACAGGGGAGGGGGGTGGAGGGGCAGAGGATGGTAACAGTTTCCTCTTAAATGTGGCCTGTGACCCTTAATCCATCTCATTAGCAAAAATACAGCAGAGTGCGGCAGATGGTTGGAGATACAGAAACGGAGAGGGAGATGGTCAGGGATACAGCTATAGGGGGGTGGAGGGGGGAAGGATACTGATACAGTTAGGGAGAGGGGCATACAAATGGAACGTGTGCCCCAATATCCTCCGCCTCGAAAGTTGACCGAAAATCCTCTGAATAAGTTGTGTAATAAAATGGTTGATGGTTTGTGGCAGGGGTGGTGGTCTAAGGGGTTTAAGGGGGGGAGGGTAAATGCACTTGCACACATCCCACATATTTCGGCACTCTCTCTCTCTCTCTCTATCTCCCCTGCACATCTCTCTCTCTCTCTATCTCCCCTGCACATCTCTCTCTCTCTTTCTGTGCCCCAATTTCTCAGTTATTTTCGTAGTTATTTAACTTTATTGATTTTATGGGAACGACCGCATCCTCCTTCCGATGGCAGCCAAGAGGATCAGAGAGTAGCTATGTTTCGAAATGTTTTCATTAGCCAAACTTTGATTACATTCTAAGCTTCAGTTCAGAAGCCCCCCATCCCGCCCATTCCCCCCACCCATTCACCCAACCCCCATATCCCTTGCATAAGCTCCACTTCCCATGGCATAAAGTTTTTTTTTTCTTTTTTGGCAACATTTATTATTTAAATGATTTTATGTGTGCTTGCCTCCACATGTGGCACACAGCCTCCTGCTCTTTTTTGCTGGGGAGAGGGGAATGAATGGATGGTTAGTCACTTCGAAAGTCAATTAAGCCCTGGACACGCCCCGCACACACACGCACACAATATTGATGGGAGAAATGGGACTTTTGGACTTGGAGATGGCTTCGGGGAAGGAGTGTATCTGCATCTCTGCCATGCCTAATCCTTTCCGAACTCAAATAAAGTTTTGCCTGATTTCGGGAGGGTCTCTTTTATAGAAGGGGGATATAGTAGGTGGCTCTGCCTTGGAACAAGCTGCCAAAAGATGCTCCGAAAAGAGGTTTAAAAAAGTCCGAAGAGAAAGCTGATAATATGTACTCCGAGAGCGGACTGCAGTCAAGGAATATACTCTCAAAAAGTTGCTTACCGAGGGGGGAGGGGGGGCACCTAGGGACCATGGCACGTCGCTTTCCATTAAATTTCCACACAAAACGTAAGCAAAAGTAAGAAATAAAATGTCAAGTAAAATAACAAGAGCCAAAAACAAAAAAAAAACACAAAAAAAAAAAACAATAAGTTTCACATGAGATTTGGCATTTTCGTTGACTTTTGTCGGATGCGAGGGGGACACGCAACATGCACTGAGAGAAAATTATTGTTAAAAACAATCAAATTATAGGGAATTCAAAGCTTCGGTTTCTGGGATCATTAAAAAATTCCCAAAAAATTACAAAAAATATTGGAATATGTTCCCTGCTTTCTGTCAGTGTAGAAACTTTTGCACTTTTTCCCCCCAACAGCAAAAACAAGAACAACAGCGGCAACACACATAACAGACAATACAATAAAAAGCGATACAAAACTGGTAGCTGTGGCAACTCCTGGCATCGGCAATGGGCTCGCATGGCGTATGCGTAACTTCTGAGGAGACACACACGCGCCGTTGCTGCCTCCTGTCGCTCTTACCTGCCTCACGTGCCACTGCCACATTGAAGATAAAAAGCAAAAGTTAAAACCATTTCACACGCAATTTTTAGCCTACTGTTTCGGAGACAACAACACGACTGTTGCTTCCAGGGGATCCAGGGGATCACCTGAGGGAAAAGGCTAGCCAGGCGAAGGCTGGCCAGGAGCAGGGGGAGAGTCGGGAACGGAACGGAACGGGGCGGAGGAGTGCGTGTCTCGACAGCCTAAACAAATGCAACACTTTCGGGGCACGAAAAACAAGTGGATCCCGGGCCGGGGACTGGGACCAGGACCGGGTGGGGGGCAGTGCCATGACTACAAAATATATACCATTTTCCAGCCACACAGAAAACTTTGCCCAGGTGCGGTCTCTGCGGTGCGGGGGCTGCGGTTGCGGCCTGCCACAGGGCCCGCAGGGCGACCGAAATGCAAATTAGCTGAGAGTCAGAGCAGCGGTAATTGAAAGAGCAACACAGATAGAGAGAGAGAGAGAGCGAGAGAGAGAGTCGAGAAAGTGGAAATGATTGATATTTTTTGTGGTTTGAAAGATAGCCGCCGCCTGATAAGGGTTAGGACGAAGGGTCCTTGCACGGACGGAAAGGGTCGGGTCTGACAAGTTTACTTTTCGACTTCTGATGCGTAAAGGTTATTGAAATAGAAGGAAATCACGATTTTCTAATGGAAACTGTCTTTAAATTGGGGAACTTTGCTGTGAAATATTTCGGTTCTGTTGAGATTTTGATGAATATTTTATAAGAAATAATCATGGAATGAGTTAGTTGTTTTGCATTCTTCATTCATTTATTTTTATTCATTCATTCATAACTCATTTATTTATGTTTATCTTCATTATTTATTCATTTACCAGAAGAAACCATATGGTTCTTGCCTTAAAATATACTAATCTATGTTCCTGAGCACTTTTAATATTATTTTCTTCATTCGATCGTAAAGATATTCGGTAATCTAGTGGATAACATCATTGTATACAGTTATGCGTAAACGGTTTTCAGAACTGTGGATGCCACAGGATTTCGCAATCTGAAGGAGCAGAAAATCTCATTAGAGATCATTCCAACTTTATTAAGTTGTACGAAAATCATTCAGGAAGTGCTTCCCCCTCCGCCTTTAGCTTTTTAGGGCTCCTGTCTTATCCTGCCGTTAAGCTTTCCAATAGCTAAATATCTCTCTTCATTAGCTCTTCTACATTTAATGACCCTTTGATGAGTCCACTTAGGCAATACGCAGCAAAAAAAAAGAAAAGAGAAAAGGTTGAGGTTTATTTGGGTTTTATTCAGTTCAGGGGGTTTCAGGGGGTAGGGGGTGTGAAGCTTATCCCATTTGAAAGGTATTAAACAGTTGTAACCTTTTCCTTCTTCGTTTTTTTTTATGGGCCACAAAGTTATGCGGGACTTGGAGGCGGCAATCCCCTAATCAAATTTCGGTTCGGTTCGGGAGGGAGGGATATTTCTGAGCTCCTGATACGCGTTTCACCTGCCACAATGGGGAATTCCTGAATGCGGGGGGGTTGGAGGGCAGAAGGGGTGCTGCTGCTGTTGGTTATTCCCAGGCTTTTAATAACTGAACAAGCCGCTCATTAATTATTTAAAATAGAGCAACAAAATGAGTGTGCGATGCTCCCATGTGCGCCTCTCTTTTTGGACAGCCCCCCCCCCCCCCCCCCCCCCCACTCTTTGTGCTGCACACTCCATTGTTTCCCCATTGCTTGTGCTCCACTCCCCGTTTTTGTCAATGCTTGTTTCGTTTCCCCTCTTCCTGTGGTGAGTTTCCGTGCTTCGAAGAGAGCGCCGCTCTCTTACACGCTCTTCACTCTATTCAATTGCGTGCCAGCAGCAGCTTTGGCTTGGCAAGGCAAGGTATATCGCTGTAAGGTGGCGTTGTAAAATTGTTAAAGGTGAGTCGTGTGTGGGCTTCCTGGGAGTGCCCTACCTTGTTTCAATACACCTTTCATGTGGGCCACATTCCTTCGTTTGATTCCCGTTTGGCTATGCTGCTTCTCATTCTCTCTCTCGCTCTTTGTCTTTCTGTTGTGGGATGCTTGGCTCTCTTTGCTTCGCTCTTGTGGATTCCTTTGCATTACACTTTGGCTCCTTCCCACCTCCCACTATTACCACTCACTGCTGCCCACCTCCCTCCCCCCCTCTGTTTGGCCGATGATTCATGCATTTTTTTCGGACTGCTGCATAAAACAATGGATTTTTTTTATTGTTGTTTAAATAATTTATTTGTGCCAGCACTTCCTTATAGGCCTCTCCTTCACCCGTCCCTCCCCCTCTGCCCTGTAAAACCAGCTGCGTCAGCATTCTCTTTTCCTCACTCTATGCCTCTCGCTCTCTCTCTGTCTCTCTCGCTCCATCTCTTTTCTTCCACACTTCTTTTGTTTTCATTTTTTATATTTGTTTACTTTTTGTTTTGCTGCCGCTGCTGGCGTCGCTGCCTCTGCTCTGCTCCGTTGGTGCTAGTGCTGCTGCTGCTGTCGTTGCGGCCGTTGCGGCCGTTGTCTGTGACGTAAGTCCAGGGCAAAGCTCGTCTTTCAGCTGTTCAAACTTTTTGCCGGCTGCGCTTTTTTTGTGCCTTTACTTTTGGCTTTTGAATGAAATATTTGTAGTAGAAACGAGGCAGAGAAGTTCACCACAGCAGCGGCCGCAGCAGCAGCAGAGCAGTGGTGGGTGGTAGTGGCAGAGAACGGCTGCAGGCGGTCGGTCTCTGCTGGCTTCTCTGTCGCTGCCACTGCACATGCTGCTGGCTGCTTTTAGTTCAAAAAATCCGTTCGCCGTGCCTGACGCGACTTCGTATCGCCTCTCGTTCGCGTTCCACATGCTCTCGCTCTTTCTCGCATCTGTCTGTCTCTCTCTCTCTCTCTGTCTCTCTCTGCCTCTCTCTCTCGCTCGCTCTACCTCGCTTTATCTTCGCGTGTGCTGACCAGTGGCTCTCCAACCATAGCCAGAGCTCAGTGAATGTTTAACGGGAGCACCCAGAGCCTCGTGACTCTCCAACTGCACAGAAATCTCGTGTACGTCATACGGTACAGTACGTTGTCGTTTCGTTTGTTACGTGAGAAGAGCTTCCGCTGCGCTCCATACCCTTCCCTTACCCCTCTTCCGTTGCGGTAGGGGACTCACTTGATTTTTTGTTTGTCGCAGCCTCATAAATCAGTGCCGAAATAGCAACAAAAACCACCACCCCCTTAACAACTATAAATGAATAAATATAATAAATATATTTAATAATATCGTGTCGCGTACGGTAAACTGCACCCGTTATTTATTTATTTGCCTCGGGCGTGTGTTTGTTTTTTTGGTTTGTGTTTGTGTTTGCTTCTGTATTTGTTGTTTAAGCAGCTGGTGATTACGGTACCCGCCGGCTACCCTTCTTCTTTGTGCAAAACGATCCCCAGATTCTCCCTAGAACTCAATTATAAGTCCGCTTCTCCTCTCTCTCTTTCTCCCTCTCTCTCTTGAGCAGCACTCTCCTTATTTGCGTCGTCGGATGATCCCGTTCGTTTCTAAGCTGAGCTTTTGGGTTGAAGAGCGTTCATCGGCTGTTCGGCAGCCGAAACACAACACACGAAAAATCTGAAGGTTAAGAGAGGCTTTGAATGCTCTTCTGCTTCTTCCGTTTCATCTACTTCTCTTTGTTGTTGCTATCTAATTTTTTTTTTTTTTTTTTTTTTGTAAATTTGGTGGGAAGAGAAGGCGGATATCTGCTTGAATAAATACACATATGTATGTATGTATGTGGGTGTGTGTACGAATATCATAATTTATTTGGGTTCAAGGGTGCGGGTGCGGAACTTTTGAAGTGCAAACAGATGACTGGAGAAGGGGGTAGAGAGACAAACTGCTAAACGTGATAATGATCGCGATAATGATATGATCTTGAGGGGGATTATATGAACAAATAAAGGAATAAAGAAGTTGGCAAAGAGAGAAGCAATAACAAAATCTGTTCCTACAAAGGAAAGATCTTTGATCTTAGCTGTAAAGAGAATATTATTGGGAACAAAACAAAGTAAAATCATTGCAGCATTGTCCCCTAGTTTACCCTCCCTTTTGCCCTCCCGTTTGCTCTCCCTTTTGCCCTCTTTTGCAATCTCCAAGTAACTGCCGTTATGTGCCATTTGCATCAGCTGAGTGTAACGGTTATTTTGTGCATGCAATTTGCATGTCGCATCGAGAAACGTCGTCGTCTGTGACGCAAATGGTCTTCAATTACAGTGGCTCTCCAACTGTCGACCCCTTGAGCTGGATGCCCGAGAGCGCCCACCGTTTGTTTGATCTCTGCAGCCGCACATCTGCTCTCTGCCACCCTCCCAACTCCACCTTCACCTCCCACAACCCCCTGCGACACGACCTGCTCACCGACGAATCATGTAATCAGTTTTATTCCATAACAAACTGTAACTGTAACGGAATACGGCGTAAGATAGAATCTGCACCCCACCACACCCCACCCAACACTAGCATCCCTCACTTCTAAGGGCCTCTGCCTCTGCCTCTGCTCTGCTCTCTCTCCCTCTCTCTCTGAGTGAGAGAGTGGAACTTGTGCTCACACGTTCCACAAAGCATTGCCGGCTTGCAAGCTCTCTCTGTCTCTCTCACATTTGCCACCCCCTCAAACCATTGGGTGGTGGCTGGTCGGTCGCCCTTGCGCTACTTTCATGTGGGCTGTGGGCTGTGGGCCGTGTGGGCTTCAGGCAGGCGCTGCTTCTTCTTCGTTTATCGTAACGTAAAAACGACGTCGCTGCGTGGCTGTCTCTGCCCGTAGTCGGTGCTGCTCGTAGTCTCTGTCTCTGTTTCCGTCTCCGTCGCAGTCGACGTCCTTGTGTCCCGTATCTCGTTTGACCTCATTTCGTGTGCGAATCTCCAAGCGGCAGGTTGTGCGTCGTCCCCGGCAAATGTCTCGATTGTCGTAGTAAAATATTACTCCTATTATCATAATTCCCAAAAAAAAGGGGGAAAAAAAACAAAGTGACTGAATAAATATTTATTTATTTATCTAAGTTTTTTTTTTTGCATTGCTCATCAAATTTTTGAAGAACTGTGAAACACAAACCCTAAAAAAGTGCCAAAGATTATAAACAGCCACCACCCCAACCATCTTTCGGTTATGTCGGAAACGACAATAACAACCCCTCCGACACTCGAGAAAGACATGGGAATCGAATGACAGTGCCGTTGAATGCCCTTAAAAACGGATTGTTTATCGCGAGATTTTTTGTTTAATTTTTTTAATGTGGGACTTGATTTGTGGTGACTGTGAGATATGTAAATCCTAAGAAAATAAACTATGAAAACTAGAAATTGTGAAGCTTTGGTGGAACTATATTCAGAAAAAATACTAAATGTTCAATAGGAATCCTCTTAGTACCGCTTTTTCTTATGCGAATTGTTGAATATCATTTCTAGATTTACTTCAATTATGATCAGATCTATTGTATTGAAATTTATTTAAAAATACTCCACCCTCAGGAGCAGAGACTTGTCTTTCGACCCTTTATCCTAAGAAAAATATAAAAAAATAAAACTTTAATTAATTTAAAAAAAATATCATTCTTTTTGTGAATTTACTATAATACGAAACTTTAACTAAACAAATTTAATAATTTAATAATAAATCAAAAAATTTCTACCACGTTTTCTACCCATGGGCTACAGGGCTATACGCTAATCTAATTTGCAATCCATTTGCTAGAATTTTCATTGAACTATCTTTCAAATCTAAAACAACAAAACCCTAAAAAATCAAACACCTATTCCCCGAGAATCGGCGGAACTCGTCTGTTGAATTTAGAATGTAATTTCTACACTTTGAAGACCTCCAAAGACCTTTCCTTTCCTTACTTCCTTGCCTGCACCCTCTGCAACCTCTAGCCAAAACCGAAAACACCCTCTCCTGCAGGAAGTGTAGCAAAAAGAACCCGTAAAATTCTTTCAAGCGGCAAAGTTTTTTTTTGTTGGTGCTGCGGCGTTTGTCGTTTTGGGGATTTTCGTTGTTTCGGGGGTTTCGGTGTTCGGGGGGCTGTGGCTGTGGTGGCTGTTGTCTGTGGTCCAAACGATTTATTGTTGTTTTGTCTGCAGATAATATTTGACCCCATTTACGGAGATATAACGAGGGATACAACACCCCCAGGCAACAAAAAAAAAAAACAATAATATATATCATGAGGAGTTCATATATCTCCATTTCCAACGAAAAGAAAGAGCCTTAGAGGAAAAGAGCAAGAGAGCACACCCAAGAAAAGGAAAAAACCAAAGTGGAAAAAAAACAAACCAAAAAAGTGTAAAATGTGTGCCATAAATGAAAGTTTTAATCCAAATAAATAATTCAATTCCATTAAACAATCAACCAATTAATTAAACAAAAAGAAGAAAAGCACACACAGCTTGGAAAATCGTGTGGAGAATCGTATTTTCTCCTGTCTCTCTCTCTCTGAAACGAAGCAGCACAAAAAACGGCCTCAAAAATGGCTGAATTAATCAATCAACAGCCCACTAAAATTAACAACAATAATTTTGGTGCCGGTGCGTATTTCCCTTTTCTTCTTTTCTCTCTTTAATAAATTATACACAGATATATTATAGCTATTTTATAAGTATTTTCTGATATGGAATTCCTTGAGATATAAACAAAAATCCCTTGCTTATATTTTGATTTTATTTTGATTTGGTTTTAATTGATTTTTTTAGAGTTTTTTTTACGGCGGATTTATTTTTAGTTGAACGGAATTTTTAGTGCCATTAAAAGTTCATTTGTTTATTGTGTTCTTCCTGCATTAAATATAAACAATTTAAGTGGGAAATCAAGATAGGAAAATATATAAGGGAGGGTTTTTTTTGTTGGATTATTCCTTAAGGCGAACGAAAGAATTATATTTCTTCATGGAAATTTCAAGAGAATATTTATTAATTATAGGAAATATACACTAGCTTTTAGTTGGATCCCTAAAACATGTTCTAAAAATTACAAATTTAAAATCCATTGTAAATAAAATTCAATTCAATTCATTCACATTTTGCAACAAATCTTCAACAAATTTCAATGAAAAAAAGATTAATTGATTGCCAAAAATCATATTATGTTGCAGAAAAGCAAGTAGCAAAGGTGCAAAAATCATTAATCCTTAAGTTCTTTAAATATACGAACTTTGCACACTCACACTCTCTCATGAAATTTATCTTCATTTTATTCCCACACGTACGTATATCCGGATCCAAAAACAGAGAGAGAAATCGCCCATAAATTCTGCTACCAATTTAAACTTCCATCAGATGCACGCATATCCCGTGAATGCCCCTGCGAATCCCCTTCCTGCTGTGCCCCTTCTCCTCCTCCCCCTCTGGGCTCTTCCTCTTGCAATCTGCCAAAAAATGTATTTATTTTTGCAATTTATTTGTTTTTTTTTGTATGCCGCCTCTGCCGCTGCCGCTGCCAGTGCCAGGGCAGAGTAAAAACGAGTAAAAAAATAAATAAATATTTTAAAATATGCGTAAAAAATGTGTACGTTTAAAATGCAAGGCAAATATTGAGGCAAGGGGAAGGAGGTGGCGGATGCGGATGCGGAAGGGGGTACCGAATGTCAGTCATCAAAGTACATTTTGTATTAAAATTAAGCTTAAATATTTTAGCACAAGAGCGAAAGGGAGATAAATGAGAGAAGATGCCAAAAGCAGCGGAAAACTGCATTTAATTGAAAAATTGTATGTGCACTCTAGTGCCCCATTTCTCTCACGTTCCCCCCTGGCTCATTTCCACCATTTCTCTTCATTCCTCCCGCTCCTGCTGCCATTTCTCTTCATTTCTGTGCCTCTCTTGCTCCCATTTCTCCCGATCTGAAACCCGTTTGACGCCACCGTTGTCCGAGAGAGATGGAGATGGGTGGGAGAGAGATATCATTCCTCCAATTGATATTAATTCAAGACGAATTGAACATTATTTTGTGTTTATTAGAGAACATTGAACCCAGCAAAGACAATAGTCCGCAGGCGAGACACTCGGCACGACACAGGGAAATCGAAACCATTCATTTGTGCTCGTGTGAGGCATGCCCCCCCCACCCCCCATACACGCATGAAAACCAAACCCCCATTATGGCTAGTAATTGCCGCCTATCTATCCGTTTCGTTTGATTTATTAGTGCAGCTCTCGTTTTTCGAGATTGTGGCTTTGCTTTTTGGGCCTAAATACAATTTAATTATCGAGATACATGGAAATACTCTAGATACAGATACGGATGCACATACACATACACATACGTAAGCGTATACGTATACGTATCGATAGAGGAAAGAGTCGGACAGACGCACGAACAATGTCAAATTAATTAAATTTTGAGGCTAAAACAATTAGAGTTATGATGGAAAACCATTTTAAGACATGTATTAGTGAAATATATGTGATATAGATTAATGGTCGATTTATTTTCCAAGTTAATTCAAGGGAAATGCTTGTGGAAAGATTATAGTTGTGAAAGGAATTTAAATTGAGATTATATTTGGACATAAACTTGAAAATCATTTTGTTATAGAATTTTCTACTATTTTCTATATTTTTGTTGTTGTTGTGTCATAATAGTTTTGCCATCCATCAACATCAACAATTTCTCTTTCTCCCAAAAAAAAGGAAGCCAACAAATGTCCCATTTGTGCCTCATTTATGCCGCAGACCAAGCAAATAATAAAATTAAAAAACCATCAAATAAACAGGAACATTTATTTTTGGTTGAATTTAAATAAATTTCCACGAGAAATATGCGGGCAGCCGTCTACACACGAATTTTATTACCATATATAACGATTTTTTATTGCTAAAAACATCACAAAAATCTCATCAAATTAAGGGGAACGAAGGGAGGAAGGAAGGGCTCTGGCTGTGGCTCTGGCTGTGGCTGTCAGAACTCCGCCCAAAAGTGGCCAAGAAAATGAGTCAACCAGTTGCATGTTTTTGGTAATGAAGTTGGCAGCCGATGTGGGGTAGAGTAGAGGGGGTATAGGTGTATGGGCCACCTGTTTTAATGGTTTTTGCACACGAAGCAGCGGGGCACAACTTTTTGACACTGGAGTTTTGGCTGTTGCGTGCTGTTTCGCCATCGTTCATTAGAGCCAGAGACTGAAGAAAACGAAAAGGGAAAGGTGGGGAGGACTGATAAATCCAAAACTTAATTAAAATTGAAGCTTGTTTTCTTTCGCAGAATGTACAAGAAAAACATGTGCAAAAACATTGAAAAACAGCTGGGCGAAAAGCTTTAAAACATTTTTACATTTGTTTGATAAAAGTTGTAGGAAAAGTTGTTTGTTTTGTGGTGGATAAAAAATACAGAATGCAACGAAAAACTATCAATAAATAATTGAACAATTTTCAACCCCCTAAAAAAAAACCTTCGATGCAGTAGATACAGGTTTCAGTTAGGTTTAAGGTCAAAGGCCTGGTGGATCCTTAGCTCTTAGGCCTTCAGGCTGAATGAATTATAGAATATCATTTAATAATCATTGGATTATGGTTCTTTTTTTTCCTGTGTGCTGGCCAAAGTGTTTTGCAATTATATGTGCCATTTTCCATTTCCTCTACCAATTTCCTCTATTTTCCATTTAATAAATTTATAAGTTTTTCTTTGCCCGTTATTTCATATTTATTCTAATGCCGTATTTTACTTTTTTTTCATTGATTTTTTTCCTAAAAGTTATTTTTTAATTTATTTGAAGCTTTATTGTTTTTATTTTTTTGTGTGGCATTCAATTAGTTACAAAAATGCATTTTAATTAAATGAAAACTTTTAGCCCAAGCTGCTCCCCCGTGCCGTCCCGCACCTCTCTCTGTTTCCCTCGTTGTGGATTTCTATGAATTTCAATGAGGCAGAAAAACCAAATAAAGTTTGAATGAAATTTAATATTGATTGAAATATTTGGAATTCCATTTTAAAGTGAAAAGAGGAAAGAGTTGATGAACCATCGATGCCACCCTCTTTGTATGCCCCGCGTTGGCTGGGTGTTTTGGCCAGCATTCCGTCTATTTTTGGGCCAAGAATTCCACTTGGCTGTGGCGTCATTTGTAAGCCATTTAATCATGCAACATACGCGGACGCTCAGCTGTCGCGAATATGCACTTTACACTGTCCTCAGCCTCACACCCTCACACCCTTTCCTTCCCCCCCCTTCTCTCTCTCTCTCTCTCTCTCTCACTCTCTTGTTGCACTTTCACTCTATTTTTAGGCCTTCTCCAAAGACAGAGAGAGAGAGAGAGAGAGAGATTCATGGGTTTTCCCCTCTTTACCTCTTTCTCTCTCAATTAGTCAGCTGCTTGTCGCCCCGAAAAGTGTCAAAATATTTTTGCTAGAAAACACATCGTTTTTCCTCCTGCATTTCCCGCCTGCTGACTGACTGCTGCTGCGTTTGCTCAGCATTCTATTTTTTTCCTTTGCGATTGAATCAGAGAATCAGTTTTCAACATTTGGCCAAGAGCCATGGCTACAACGGTGGAGAGAGAGGGGGGGAGAGGTGCTGCCTGCCTGCCTGCTGCCGTGTGGCTGTGGCATGGCATGGCCAAAATGTCACGTATACGTCGTGTGGCCTGTGTCGCCTCTTGCCTTCTCCTTCGGTACTCGGCTCCTCCGCTCTGCGGTTGTGCCCCTCTGCCCTTTGTTTCTGCCACTTCTGGTGCCTCGTGTCACTCGCTTCTTAGTTTCTCGTTTGTGTTCCGCCTTTTGTTTGGCATTTCTTTGAGGTAATTACGTCATTAACAAGAAATTTGGAAAGTGCCTCTCGTCAGAGGATTTGCGGGGCAGGGAAAATGGGAAATGGTTTGAGCAGGATTGGGGAAAGATTCATTGCCTGAGTGTTGGGATATGTTGTTGGGGTTTTCCTTAGGGGCAAGCAGAGAATTTCCGCACTGATTAAATGGATAAATCCCAAGGGAAGATTCCTTTCCCTTCCATGAGAACGTCTTTCCCGAGGAGTCGCATGGGAGCTTCTGGTTCCGAGAAGGAGTCCTGAAACTGAACCCACTTCATGATTCAATTTCCATTAGAAAGGACGCATTCTGCCTCCAGGAAACCACTCACATTTCCTACATTTTCCCCATTTCCCAATCGATGCCGTCAACTCTTGGGCATTTTTATGCTTAGTTGTTCTCTAATTAGATGTTGACGAATACTTGTAGCAGTCACTGTACGACGATTACCCGTACGCCTGCCTCTCTTTGTCTCTCGTCTGCTGCTACGTGTTTTGCTTTGCTATTTTTGCGCTTGTTGCATGCCTCACTGGACGCCCACACGCCCACACCAAATCACATTTCAGGGGCTATTGAACCCTCTTCTGAGTCAATGCCACTCAACTTTATTTTTCCCTTTTTCCCTTTTCCCTTTTCCCTTTTTTTTTTTGCTTTGTGGCAGCGATATGCGTGTGCCTTCCACCCATAGATACACCTGTATCTGAGCCAACTCCTACTTGTATCTGTATCTCCAACGCAAATCTCTCCGCCTCTCTCTCTCTCTGTCTCTCTGTCTCCTTTGATCTGAAAGATGGGTTCGGTGTCGTCTGGCTGTGACATTGATTCCTCTCCTCAGCCGATGATGATGCTGCTGCTGCTGCTGGAACTTTGATGTTTGCATCTCTCTGGATCTGCCACACGCGTCACTCATTAATGCAGTGCCACAGCCACCGCCACCGCCACAGCCACGCCCATGCCGCACAACATGCACCATGCTGCACTTGTAACTGCGAAAAAAACTTTTACTGCATTTAATTAAATAAGTTTTTACTTTTTGGCGAAGCTTTCAGGCTGCCTTTTCCCCCATTTCCTCTCTACACATTTTCCTGTTTTCAGTCGGTTGCTTTTCAAGGAAGATCTTACGCGGAATCTGTAAAGGAAAAGATGTTTCAGAGGCAGAAATGCTGAAAATCAAACAGACATTCCATAGTTTTGCTTGTTTTCCTCAGAAAATTGGGATATGATAAGGATAATGATTGAAAAAGGAAAATTCGAAAGGGAAACCCATCCTTAGGGTGAGAGAAAATGTTGTAAAAACTATTTTTGAAGATGGATTGGATGATTCGAATGTATTTGATCCCTTTTCGATCCTTAAATGAACATCCAACTGTCCTATAGTACATTCTATAGATCCTATAACATCTTTAGCTTATATATATCCCATATATATAACTGCATCGACATCCTATAGCATACCTCCTGGAACACCCTTCTCTCTTGGCTCCTCGAACACCCCTCGAGCAATCCTCAAAAAAAAAAAAAAAATAGTTTCCAAAAGTTCTCCTAAAAGAGAGCCAGACTCAGACTCGTTTTTCTGCCTCCATTGAAGGGGTGAGGGCGGGGGGCATTGACAATAAATTTATCAAAAAACTATTAACGTTGGCGCCGCCATTCTATGCAAATCACAATTGCTGCGCACTGTGTGTACAGTGAGTGCAATTTGTATGCAGTCAGTGTCTGTGTGGGTCTGTCAAGGGGCATTAGCATCATTCCCAACCATGGGGGGGAGGGGGAGACAGGCAGCCAGCAAGCAGCAGCAGGAGCAGCAGAGTGGCAAGAGGCATGCGGCAACAGCATCATAATCATATTTCCAGTTGAACACAGAGATTGGTTGCTGGTGTTCTTTGTTGTTCAGTGTACAGCCTGCCCCTTCTGCCCCTTCTCCACCCTTCCCACTCCCTTCCTTCGATCGTTATAGCCTCGTTTTAGAAGTCAACAACAGCTTACAACGAACGACAATATGTATGTTGTTATGACGCTCTCGACTGGTGGTTCCCCTGTAATTGAGTTGCATTTATAGATGGAGTCGAGTGTAGTGTGGCTGCCACAGAGAGGGAGAGCGAGTGGAAGAGAGCGGGAGAGAGCGGGAGAGAGCAGGAGGGAAGGAGGGAGGTAGGAAGGCAAAAGATTGTATATATTTCTATGCAAAGTATCCCATAAATTGCTCTTGGCTCTAGATGCTTGGCTTTTATGCATTGTTTAAGCCAAATTGCTTTTGGAAAATAGCCTCCCCACCCCCTACCCAAGAAGCCAACTCTTGACACTCCAGAGGGACACAGGACGCACACTTTATCACTTGATATCTGAGACACATAAAAATAACAAGATATTTATTCATAGGAGAGCCAAGGGAGAGTGTATTATTTTTTGTTTGCTTCTTGAGTTATTTTCCATATTTAATTGTCAAAATCAGACACATTCTGTGGCACAAACAGGTTGCAAGTGAGTTTAATAGTTTTCAGTTTTCAGTTGTTGTTTTTGATTCGTTCAATGGATTATCTGCTCTGCTGGGGAGGTCGAACGTTCGTTTCGTTCGAGGCATTCGAGGCATTCGAGTGGATCATCCTCCATCAAAGTGTCAGTGTGGGATTAACTCGAGAGTTCTCGACGACGACTCATAGCGAGTACCGAAGCGCTAAGACAAATGATTGAATCAAGTGCCAATTTCCTTAAGCGGAGAGCGGCGGCAAATCAATGGCGAACAGATGGGATACGAGAATTTCTCTGTGTATTCTGTGTTTCTGTGTTTCAAGAAGTGTGAATATGGCTAATGACAGACAGAAGTCGAGGAGAATGTCAGTTGGATGTCGTGGGGGGTCTATAAATAAAAGTAAATTAATAATAAAAGAGAAGTTTACATGAAATATCAAATGTGATGGAAAAAGTTCTTTGAAAAATCTAAGAAAATCCACTGCAGAGAAATGGAACTATAGGGAAATGTCATTTAAGAAACTGAAAAGAAAAATCGAAAGCAGTTACTTTTTGTATTAAAAATGATCGAATTCCATTAAATAACATAATGGAAATAAATACCACCAAATAAGTCCTAGAATAAAATGTACCACCAAAAAATATAAATACCATCAATACAATACCAAATACCACAAAGAAAATAAAAAAATACAACCAAGAAATTTAAATACCAAGTATTTTCCGAATAAAATTGTTCAAAGAACTGCAAGAAATACAAAAAAAATACTGCCAAGAAAATACCAAAGTAATACCCATAAATGACCGAAAATATACCGAATCCAAAACGCACGAAAACGTAAACCATTGAGGCTGTTGGGTCTCTATTCGTTCTGAAAGCGCTTTCTCTTAGATTTCCCGATGGAAAATCCCAAATGGGAAATCTATCGTATAATTTGTTTTTCTAGATATAATCTTTCGAATCGATTTTGCTGCCATTTTTCATCGACAACTTTCTGCCTTGCCATTTGTTGTCTCTACGAAAAACCATAAATTACTCAGTTAAAAAATAAAAGGCTTCAATCATTATGGCCAATCAACAGAAGCAGGAAAAACAGACACTCCCGATAGCCCCAACCCTCTCCAATGGTTTCCCCTCCCCCGTCAATGGGTAATTTGAAAAACTGCAAAACAGAAAACGGAAAATTATTTTCATGCCTCACTGAACATGCAAATAAAGCGGCATTTTGTGCTTTCTGCTAAATGGATATTATTATATGATCGAAAGAAAACTTAATTATAGAGGGGGGGTGTACTAGTGGCAGAGGGACGGGGGAGGGGCTGGGAGTGGGAGTGGTACGGGAACCTCTCACCGAAAATAGAGCCCAAAAATGCAGTAGATTCTATTTTAATTGTGGAATATTTTTAGATTTCTCTGTGTAAATATTCTGTGGGTTGATTATTTTGTTTCGTTGGGGAAGTGCATTTGGGGATCCACCCTCCGCCGCTGCTGCTGGCGGCCCCCCTCTCCACTACATTTTCTGTGTGTGTCTCTAAGGGGTCACGCCCCTGTTTATTATGGAAGACCACGCTCCACGCTCCATGCTCCATACTCCATGCTCCACGCTCCACTGATTTATGTTTCAAATTTCGAAAACATGGAAATTCTCTGGGTGTGTGTGTGTGTGAGCGTTTTCTTTTGTCTTTCTCTTTGTTTGTTTTTTTTGTTTCAAAGTTTTTCCCAACTTTGATTTGGATTTAAAGTGTATATTTTTGGTTGTGGCAAGAGGCAATAATTATGCAATCAACGAAGTGGCACTTGAATGAGTCCCCCTTCCCCCCTCCCAAATTGAGTGATTTACTGACTGACGTTTTTCCTCCATTTTTTTCCAGGCGTCACAATGCGGGAGAAGAAAGGAGGAGCCCTGCAAAAGCTCAAGAAGAGGCTTTCCCATAGCTTTGGGCGATTAAGTGAGTAGAAAATATATAATCAATACAATCCTATTTATTTATAGAGCATTTATTTGTTAAGTATTTATGAGAGTGCGGGAACCATTGCCATATGCGGAAAATTGTTGTTGAAAGAATTGCGATGTGGGTGCAGTTTTTCTTCCCCCATAAGCACCACAATCGTTGCTTTATGGTTTAATCTGATAGATACATATATACACAGGTACTCATATCTATGCTATGGCTTGATATTCATGCAAAGCTTCAGAGAACTTGTTTTTAGCCGTTCAAAGCAGGCGTCGGGGCCCTCGCATTGCAACGGAAAATGTCAAATGTTGAATGAATCATTCATTCATTCAGTCAGTCATTCATTCAAATGTGAGCGTTGAAGAAAGAACAAAAGAAGTAGAGAAACCACCACAGAAATGTAGAAATAACAAATAAATATGATATAAACACAAGAACTATAATTAAACATTAAAAAAACTAAAAAAAAAACTAAAAAAATCTTTAGAAAATATATCAAATAAAATTTAAAAAAAAAAAATTATTGTTTAGTTGTAAAATTATATGAAAAACCTCCATAGAGGCTTAGGTAATATATAATAAATGGAATAAATAAATAAATGATTATTTATGAAAAATTTAGCCAAATGCAAAACAAAATTTAAGCCACACCGAAACGCCTCTTGCCCCCATTATATGCCTCATGCCTTTTAAGGCACCGAAACTTTGGACAACCTTTGAAGACAATTCGGGTATAAAAATATCACTTGTAAAATATTCAAACTGTCAGCCAAATATGGGCACACTTTTAGCTATATGGAACCAACCCCTCCTCGGAGCAGAGCACACCGCACTCCCCCGTCATATGGGAAAATGTAACAGCTGTTCATTGGAGGAACTAGTTTCTGAAACTGAAACTGAAAGAGGAAAAAAAAAGACAGAAACGACAGAAAACCGTTTGTGTGGGGGCGTTGAAAGACAATTAGTCGCATGCCGCATGCCACAAAATCAAGCGTCCGAAACGGGTTTCGGTTCGAATGTGAGTCACACACAGAAACAACAACAAAAACAGCAGCAACAGCAGCCACAGCAGACCATTAGCCCATCAGGCGATCAGCCCATCAGACCATAACCATATCCCATGTCCAATTGGTGCTGCAATGCGGGGGATTTCGGCATCGGCATCCGCAAATATCATAAATAAATGCCGCATAAAATGCATGGAATATCTGTAATTAAGGAGCTTTACGATTGGATGCCACAGCATTTCCAAATTTCAATTAACAATATTCCCAAATATTCTCGGACACATTCTCTGGCTGTCAATCGCATCCTCCTCTCCCCCTCCTGCCACCCAAAAAGCGAGTGCATTCACAGAGCGGAGGAGTGCATTCAATTACCGCACAAACGACACAGCCATCAAAATGTTGGACCTTTTTAGGCCATTAAAATGGCTTTTGGCCAACAACAAAAAATACCACAACTGAAAAAACTGCAAAAAAAAACAACACAAAATCGAACTGAAAATTTGTTTTTACATTGCAATTTTTGTATCTTTTGTGGTTGAACGGAGCATGGAGGGGGCTGAAGGGTGGCGCAAGGGGGGGCAATAAATAAAAAAAACTCTGCTGTTTTTGGCATTGTGTTTTTGACGCCAAAAGAGCTCTCGCTCTCTCTCTGGAGAATTGTGGAAGGATTGGAGGATGCTGGAGGCACTCAATGGGGGGACGATGGTCGCTGCAGGACAGGACTGCAGGACAGTCCGAGGGGGCAGCTCCTGAAATTGTTTTCAATTCATAACTTTTGGCATTTGAAAGCTACAAAAAAATAAAATAAAAAAAAAACACACGTTGGGAACTGCAGGGAATATTGAGTGTATTTTTTGAAGGGAGGTTCTAGGTGGAGGGGCCTGGTGCTTGGTGCTTAAAGAAGTCATTTTTTAGGTGGGGAAAATGTAACTAAAATTGTGATATTTTTTTGACATTTTGCTCTAAAATTCCACTATAGTTTTTGTGGTTTTTTAAAAAAAAAACTCCAACCAGATTGAGAGCCTTATAAAATGTTCCTTTATGGGCTTCCTGGCAAGAGCTCTTTTAACACTGCATTTCCTTCAAAAGGAAATACATTTCAGATGCATTTTCCTGGCGAAATCAAGTCCCTATTCCTATTCCCATTTCCCATCATTCATTCAACAATTTCACCAGCTGTTCATTGATCAATTTTCCATTGAAAAGAACAAACAAAAAGTATAAGTTTTCCTCACAATTTTCCATCATTCCGCCGCACAGACAATTTGTCAGCGTCTTGTACGCGAGGAGTATTTCTATCTGTATGTGTGTGTGTGTGGATCTGTGTGTCCGTCCGTGTGTGTGTGTGTAGTAGTTGTATTACGAGTTTTCCCTCATCTGACAATTGAGCAATCCTTCAAGTGGAAGAAACAATTTCAACTGCAACTTTGATGCCCATCCTCCTCCCCAGCCCCTAGCCCCCAGCCCCCCAAAGAATCTCTCACGATGCTGCTGCCATTTTGGGGCAGCTCCACAGCTCATAAATGTTGCAGTTGCAGAAACGAAAACTCTTTGCCGGATGCCTTTTATTCCGGCTGCAAGTTTAAATGTTTTCATTGCATTATTGAAGAGGGTTTTTTCTGCAGCAGCAGCAGCAGCAGCGGCAAGGGGCAGCGGCAAGAGGCAGCATCAACATCTGTCGGAGGAAGGAATGTCACTCAAGTGGCAGCAGTGGCAGCAGCAACTGCTGGCCAAGTTTGCTGTCAAGGCTATTAGCTGTTTGATGTTGTTGCTGCTGCTGCTGCCACACCGAGTGGCAGGGTGATTGAGAGACTTGTTTGTCGTCGGCAGGGAATTCGTAATCGGAGTCGCCTCTGTGTGGATATAACTCTGCTTAAGCCATCGTTAATTGCAGACTTGTTTTCTTTTAGCCTTTCTTCTCTTTTTTTCTTCTCTTTTTTTTTTTTAATTATGTTTCTCTGCTGCTCTGCTCTATCTATTGCTCTATCGCTTCAAACCACTTCATTTCCTTGGCCATAAAACGCTTATAAAACGCCAAGTAGATTTCACTTAGAGCTAGAGAATTTCCCCAGCACTGCTCTCCCTCTCTCTCCCTCCCTCTCTTTCTCTCGCGTTGAGTTCTGATGAGTGCAGCACAGCATTCCGAGAGACCAGTAGAAACCAGAAATATATATATTATACTTGAACAGATCGTGATTTCTTTGTTCTGCCTCTCTCTCCCTCTCTGCCTCTGCCTCTCCCCCTCTCTCTCTCTCTCTCTTTCCATTTTTTCCATTTTTTCTTTTCTTTTGTGGAGATAACTATTCGCCTTCGTATAAAATGATTCATATGATTCATCTGGTTATGGAACCCATTCTTCGCTTCTTTTGACTTCTTTCAGATGATGATATTTATACGATCTTGAGACAGCAGAGTCGTTGTAATTGGCTTACCCCTCTCACCCTCTCTCTCTCTGTCACTATCTCTCTCTCTTTTGTGATTATTATTGCTTCCGTTTTAATACAGCTAATTTTTTTGTTCTTTCTTTCTTTATCTGAAGAAAAATTGCTTTAGTATATGATTTTGGACTTATTGAATTTTTTTTTATATTTTTATTTATTAATTTGTTGGATATAAAATTCATTTATAATAATCTATAAGGAATAATCTATATATAAAAATTAGAATTGCATTTTATGGCTTTCTATCGATTTTCCAAAATGTTTTGCATATTTTCTGATTAATTTATCACCTGTAAATTAAAAATTAAAAAAAAATGTTTTTCTTTGATTGATTCTGTGATTTTTACCTAAATATTAATATTAACTTTCCGACATGTCTTATTTCCCGCTAAAACGCTATCATACCGTTCTATTTTCCATCGTAGAGTAGTACTTAGGAGCTTCAGGCAAGGTTAAGCTTGGGAAAACGGAATCCTAAACCCAATCTGCCCTAAATTGTACTCATAACTTCTGTGTAAACCCTCAAATCCGTTCTTACCTTCAAGACAAATCTACTTGTCAGCTCAAATCTATAGCTGACGTCCACTTTGATCCGCAAATCTATGGCTGGAACCCACTTGGAGCCTCTGGTATCACATTCCGCTCTAATAAAAACTAGAAAATCCTTTGGTTGAAGTGAGAAATCTTGTATTTATTTGCGAGTAACCGCCAACAATTGTGACACTCCACCCCACTCCACCCAACTCCACTCCACTCGACTCCACTCCACCCCACCCCACTCCACTCCGATCCGCTCCTGGCTTCGGGGAGAGATGAAGTTGCAGATGAAAATGCAGTTGAAGTGAGAGATTCCAGGAGAGGAGATGTCTTGAGATGCTTTGCTCGGCTTGGTCCTTTTGCTCCTTTTGGTGTAAATATTTCATAGAGTCCAGTGTCCGACTTTGACACTTGGCTTGTGCCACACAGACACATGGCTATGTGGCACAGGAGGCTCCTGCTCCTGTGCCGCAGCCTGTGCCTCCTTCTGCCGCCTCATCAGCAGCAGCAGCATCTTGGATGTTCTTTGTGCCACTGATACAGTTCCTCTCTTGATTCTCCTTCTATCTCTGTTTCTTTTTCGCTCTTTCTCGCTTTCTTTTGCTCTCCAGGGTTGTCATAATCCTTTTTGATAACATTTTATGTCAGACAGAGAGGAGACGGACCCATGGCCCAAACGACACTCCACACACTCGACGTTGTCTATGGCTTTAACCCTTGACTGCCTGTCCTGTCCTGTCCTGCCCTGTCCTGGCCGGCCTGTGTCTATCTCCTGGACTCTCGTCTGCAGCGACAGGCAGCAGCCACTTGATAACTTTACACTTGAGATACAGACACCGCCTCCACCTCCACCGGGAGCCTGCCCCGTCCCCCTCCGTTCCAGCAACAGCCTTTTCAATATGTCTCCGCCCCCCCCTTGCTATTTGCTCTATGGCTCTGCTCTTTTTCCAGTGCCACTCAAGGGCTGAGGGGGTGGTGGTGGTGGTGGTGGGGAGAGAGGGGAACGAGCGAGCAGAGCTAAAGACGAACGAAGCGCGCGATAAGCAGCTAATGGCCGGCCGGTCGACTGTTGACTGTTGATGCTGCCCGCCTGCCCGCCTGCCTTCCTTCCTTTTTGCCTTTATCTCCCCTTCTCCCCCCATCATTACTCTCACTCCCACTCCCACTCCCCCTGCCCCCTACCCCCTCTCTTTCTAGACAATCTTTGGTCACACTGGACCCGCATATCGCATATCGGATATGTGTGTGTGTGTGTGTGTGTTGTATGCCAGCCACAGTGATAACTGCCTTTGAGTGGATTTTTCGAGGGAATCTTAGATCTTGGAACGAATGATTCATGATGTGTGCTCGAGCGGGGGGCACACACTAGCTGGTGGTGGGGAGGTATGGGGGGGTGTAAGTGCTTTAAAAATAACTTTGATGTGCGATTCAGATGGGAAATCGGAATAGACAAAGAATTTAAAGAAAATCTCTGATTCATTGTCAAATCAGACCTTGAGAGACTCATTTTCCATATTTTGAGAATAATTTTGGATTGAAAATTGAGTGATAACGGATTTATTTCATATATTTAATGAATAATAATTCCCAAATATTTCTCCGAAAATAGAACTATAATTTGTGCAGTGGAGGCGGGAGTCCTCACTGTAGTCCATTCCACCGTGGCCACCGTGGCCACCGTAGTCTGTCCATTCAAGTGCCATTCGAGGCATCACATTCCGCTATCAAAACACGCATCGCTTCTCGCCTTCTGCCCCCCTCCACTCGCTCCCTCTGCCCCCCTCTCTCTCTCTCTCTATCTCTATCTCTTTCTCTTTCTCCAGCTTTCGTCTCGCTTTCCATCGTCCATTCGAATGGAGCGCCTTTCAGCGACCAGCGACGTCGTCTTCATTGTATTTGCGCTCTGATTTGTGAAAAGATAAGAGTGAGAGAGAGGGAGAGCATGTGTTGGCCACTGCTCTCCCCCCCTGCCAGCCCTAAAGCTTTGCTCCTCCCTCCGCCCCCTGAAAGTATCTAAAGATTTGAAGTGCCACAGAGATACAGATACTACTCGTATCACATATCATACCACACCACACAGATTCGAGTACATACAGACAGACAAATCCGCTTTGGGGGGCCAAGCGTTTAATATGTCAGGGATTCTATGCCATGCCATTGATGTGAGAGGATGAGACCTTCTTTGGAATACTTTTGGGATGGAGAGAGAGAGAGGGAGAGAGAGAGAGGGAGGGAGAGATCATTATCTTCAAGAGTCTGTCTCGGCCACTGTGCTGTGCGCCGTTTGATGATGAATCACGCACATGACCTGACCTTTCGCTCGCTTAAGCAGATTTAATGGATTTCCATCTGTGCCCCAGCCCCAGCCCCAGCCCCAACTAAATGTTGCACTATTAAATTTTGCAAAATCTGAACATAAATTCATAAACCGGAAGATTGTTTTACGCCGTCGAACGCGTTGAAAGGAGCTTAATGCTAGGATTCGCGCTCTATGTGTGTGTGTGTGTGTCTGTGTGCGTTTTTTCCTGTTTTTTTATTACGGAATTTGTGAGTAATTCGAAAAATGTTGGATTTACTTGTATTTGAGTGTTTATGGAGGTGACATTCATGAGAGCACTCCAGGGTTTATGGGGTTAATGGGGTCGATGGGAATGGAAATGGGTTAAGGGTATGGGGATGAGAATGATACTTTTTTTTTTATAGAAATCGGAGTAAAATGGTGATAAAAATACTAACAGATTATACTTGAGTGTTTATTTTTGGTATTTAATGACTATAAAGCGTATTCTGGAGTAGAATTACCTAAAAAAAACCCTATTAAAAATTCTCCAACTTGCCCAAACTCTGCAGCCAAAAACGAGAAATAAGAGTGAATAGCAAAGGCTTTCTTAGGGTTTCCAAATATGCCTTTTAGAGTTCCGAAAATACAGTAAAATCTATAAAGAAATTTATTTATAAATATGTATATTTTTAGTGGTTCCGGAAAGTCGAATTTCCATCCGAGAGGCCGCTCCCTTTCGGATCTCTTTTTTCCACTTTACATACGGGTTTCGTGTAAACCTTATCCCCAACCCCAACCCCAACCCCCGCCCCCCCAAATGTCATTCCATCTTCCATTCTGTGTTCCATTTCTGTCAATTATTTACGTGTATTTATCGCATGCTGATCCCCATATACATTTCCTCCAGCTTTTCCACATTTTCCCCCACATTTCTCGCAGCTTTTCCCTCGGCTTAACCCCTTCGGGCGAGGCTTATTCCCCATTTTTCCCAGCGACTATCATTGACTCTTCGTATAAACATTTCTCTCTGGCTGGTCCCTGGCTTATTTCTTTTTATTATTTTACTCTTCTGCCGGTGACAGGAGAGGACAGGAGAGGACAAGACAGGAAAGGACAGGACAGACGAGCAGAGGCGAGGCGAGGCGGGGCGAGGCGTCTCGCGTACATGTTCGATAATTTGTTTTTAAACGGCTCAGAGGCCCATTGTTGTTGGTGTTGCTTGTTGTCGAATGGTCGGATGGTCGTACAGGTACATGTGTTGCCTCTCAAGACAAAAAACCAAAGCCCCATCGCCCCATCGCCCCACCGGCCCATGGCAGTGCCCGTGCCCGTGCCAGCGGCAGCGGCAGCGACAGCGACAGTGGCAGGCGAAGCGTCAACGGTTGCCCCCGTGGAACGTGCCTCGAATGCGAGCAGCAGATGGGCTCCATCCCATATGTACAGCCCGTACTCTATGGCGGTTTTTTTTTTTTTTATGGGGTATAGAGCATCGGTGGGAGGGGGGTGGGGGTGGGAGCTGAACTGCACACCGCCTTCCATAATAAAAGTATTTTAAGTGAAACCTTCACAGCCTTTCCGACGTAAATCGTAAAAATTCTGTTTTCAATGTGGCTTTTACTGGTTGTTTCTGTTTTCTGTTTTCTGTTTGCTGTTTTGCCGTTTGGTTTCTTCGTGTGTTTCGGAGGGAATATACCCTCTAAGGAAGGGGTATTACGAATGCCAGAAAGTGTTTGTTACCGAAATAGTTCCATACTCCATGTAAGTTCCAAAAACAAACAGTTTTTGCATTGAAACTGAATAGATCGGAATATAGATTCGAAGTTGGAACGTTCTTTCATATAGACTCCATTGAAAAATGCTGTTTTCGTGTGAAAAACTTAGCATTTTCTCCAGATATTGAAATGAATTAATGGGAATTGCAATATTATATGTAAATACATGATCTAGAAAAATTGCAAACCTATCGGAACATTATATCATCACTAAACTTGGGATATAAATGTTTTTAAGATCATATGAGAAGTCCTTTTATGCCAAAAACGTACTTAACTCTAAAGAAAATGCAACAAAACCTTTTAAATCGCAGTCTCGTAAGAAACTACATGAATATGCAAAAATTCAGCCAAATCGGACTGCTATATCGATGGATATCAATGGACTAATCTACTTAGTTCTAAACATATTCCAATGGAACGCAGGAAGAAACAACTTTAACCAATTTGAGCTAAATCGGAACCATATATCAGCGATAAAGCAGTTTTAGGAGGAGTCGTTTCTGAGAAATAATTGTTTAATTCTCAAGATAATTCGATAAAATTGTATTTCCAAATTTCTTTCTGCATAAATCAGAGAAACTTCATTCAAATCGGAAGACGGAAGACTATATCCCATGGATATAGTGTCTGAGAGAGAGTATCCAAAGTTCTAGTTGCCACCCCCACCCCCTTCACCAAAAGGTAGTCTTTCTTTCATGTTTTCCCCTTGTGTGTTTTCTTTTTCTTTGGTTGTGTCCGAGAAACGCGGCCGGAATTCAATTAGGCCCCCGCCGAAAACAGTTTGAGAGCCACTGGCCATTGGCCCTGTTTCGGGGAGAAAAAAAAAGATTGCCTTGCCGCCACTTTGTCTCGCTTTTCTCGGTTTTCCGTATTTTTTTTTTCTGTTCTTCTCTTCTATTTTTGGCATCGGATCGGCAGCGGCAGCGGCGGCGGCGGCGGATCTGCCGCGTCCGTTCAATGACTCGACGTTCTCGGGCGATGGCGAATGGCGAATGTCAGGGGAAGCTCCCGCTCCCTTGGCCTTTTATTTAATGCAGTTTTCAATTTGCAATTTTCTGTTGATGCTGCAACCACCCTACCCCGCACTTTTTTTTTGCTCCTGCTCCTTTTTGTCTTTCGTATTTTATTGTTTATCTATGTGTTTGTTGAGTTTTCATCCTTGGCTTTTCCTTTCACGACATTTCTGATCGGAAGCGTTGCAACACGTTCGCTCCTCCTCTCTGATTATTATGGTTTCTTGCATGCAAAGTGCAGCAGCAGCAGGGAAAGCAGGAAAAGCTGGTAGCAGCAGCGATAAACACAAGCCAGACAGACGGAAAAACCGCATAAACAAGACAAACACTGGCGGAAAGGACAGAAGCAGCAGCAGGAGCAGGAGCTGTGGCTGGGGCAGGGGCAGGGGCAGAGGTGTGGGAGGCTCCACAAAAGGCTTTTCGCATTTTAATAGAAATGTTCTTCGTTCGCGACTCAAGCTGCTGTCTTGTCTGTCCCTCTGCTTATTGTGGCGTCCTTCCGTGGATGGCAGATACATGGAGGGGGTACGAGTACGTTGTACGGGGTACAGGGTACGAGCAGTATTCCCTATCAAATAGTGGGGGTATATTGATTGGAGGATGAAGAAATCCTAGAAGCATATGATAATAATGGCAAGAGAAGCAGAGGCTCAGAAATCAGTGATCTGTGCGCTTCCCAAAGATCTAATCTTACAAAATTGTCTCCCAGTCTCTCTCTCTCTCTTTCTCTCTCTCTGAGATTTAAGCAGAATACAGGATCAGGAGCAATCGGAGAAAAAGCCATTAAGAGAATCAGTTCGCTTCTTGGAAAAGTAGAATAAGCCTCTCTATGCGATTCTCAAAGAGTTAACATGAGAGAAATGTAGCTAAAGATCGCCGTTCTATGCGCTTCTTTTTATATCCATTTACTGTTAAATTTCCACATTTATTTCCACTTGAATGGGTTGGAGAAAAACTCTTGACTTTATAGAGTATTTCCACGCATTTCTTGTATTATCAGTTATCCTTGAAACCATGCCCCTGCCCCCCCTCCTCCATATTCCTGCCACATCTATTCCCATCAACGATTGTTGTCTGTTCTGTCGATTTTCCATTTGTGGCAGGCGTGGCTCTCTCCCCCTTTCCCTGCTGCTGCTGCTGCAACGTTTGGGTATCGCGCGTGACTTTGAAAATCTGTTTTCATTCGAGTACATAGGATTTTCAATTCCGTGGCATATTTCATAGACTTATGCTTGTCAATGCATCCAGACGGATGGCAGGAGGGGAGGAGAGGGGCAGTGAAGGAATGAGTGGACAGACGGACAGAGGGAAAGTCCGTGGAAGCAAACGAATAACAAATAAATATTGTGGTACGTGATTTGTTCAGCATTTGGCTTGTTGCCTCTCGGATGAATACTCGCACTGGATGGACGGACGGACGGACGGAAGGATGGAAGGAATCTCTGTGAATACTCTGCCCGAACACTATTGAGTGGTAGAATGTCGAATACCGAATGAATCGAATTCTGAGCTGCGAATCCTGTTGCTTGATTCCCGATTCCCGATTGCCGATTCCTGATTGCATTTTCTGCTGCTCGCAGCAATTGTGAAATATTTCTATGCTGCCGCAAATTGATTGCGTGCTGCGTGGGGGGCTGCAGCGAGAGGCAGAGGCACGAGAGGCACTCCTCTGATCCTCTCTAAATTGGTTGCCATTTGGTTGTTGCTGCCTTGTGAAATTCCACTTGAGTTTACCACCCCCCCGCCCCACTCTTTCATCCTCTTGCTGTCCCCCTGCTTCATGTTGCAGCACGAAACGGAACGGAACGGTCGTCGTCGTCGCCCACTTGCTGCCACAAAAAGCGTAAACATTTAATTTCCATGTGCCACAGGGACACACAGCGTCGAAACAAATGCAAAGTAAACCAAGTGTTAAATATTTGACATGGGGCATGAGGCACATGGGGCATGCGGGGCATGCGGGCATGCGGGGGCGTTGGGGAGTGGCAAGGCACTCACGTGTAGAATTTCTTCTTTTGCCTGAAGGCTGGAGACGGTTCAGACATTGCGCTGCTGCATTTCCTGACACGGCAACACGGCCAGCAAATCTTTTGGCCAAAAAGAGGAGCAGCGGCAGCAGCACAGTGGGACCATTGGATGGGAATTGAATGGAAAGGCAGTTCTCCATAAATCAAGGATCCATGGGAGAGTCGATTCCCTAGCAGAGACAGAGAGAGAGGGAGCACTACCCTTGGCGATTCTCCAAAAACAGAGTCACCGAAGGTCGCTTACATGTCCAATTCTCCAGGAAGAGGGACACCAAGAAGCATAGAAATTAACTCTCAAGGAAGGAAATCGAATTTCTATGAAATTATCACAAAAATCGAGGACCAGGAAGGAACAGAAATCACCTCTAAGAACGGGGGATAGAGAAAAACCCTCTCTCCACCATTCGATAATATACAGAAATCGCTTCTCTATAGAGAAATACAATTGTTGCCGCTTCCTGCAATTTATGCAAGAACAAAGAAATCAGAAATTACCTCGCCAAGACATTTTTCCCTCAATTTTCTGGAGCTTTCACAGAGAAAACACACAGAAATAATTTATTTTTGTTGTTCTTATAAGAGAGAGTCTCAGAAAACGCCCTTCTATGCGCTTCTCAAGGATATTACCTAAGAGAAATAGGTATCACAGCTTAGTGTTCCGAAAGTAGTTCCCAAGTCTCGAATGTTTAATTTGCAACACTGCCCCGAACCACTGTGGCTCTTGTGGCAGTGTCTCATGGTGCTTCGCTAATGACTTTTGCTTGCCTCGTCACGAGGGATACCAACCCTCTCTCTACTTCCTTGCACCCCCTAGCCCTCTGACGTTGTCAGGCGTCATGTCAGTGTCGGCGCCCTCGCACTTCATTATTTTGAGATTTCTGGCTCTCTTCCTGCTCTCCAACTCCAGCGCTAGCCCCACCTCCCCCCCACCTCTCTGTGCGAGACCCTGTCATAATTTCTCCTTTCTTTTTGCACCCAAACTGGTTCAAGGTGTTGACTTTGTTGCATGTGCGAATGCGACTACGAGGCATGTAAAGAGCGTACAGCCATGTGTGGCACCTGGTAATGGTTTCCTTGTATGCTTCCTGTCTCTGCTCCCTCTGCAGCAGGACACTCCGTCCTTTCATGGTCTTCTCCCATCTCACCACCCCCACCCCCCGTCCCCATTCCCCATTTTATTGTCTGTCATGTGGCCGTAAAATGATTTTCCTTCTGACATTCCCATGGAGGGGAATCATACTTGAAATTTCTGTTTCCATGTCGCTGCTGCTGCTGCTGCTGCTCTTGACACTCTTGAGGCAGAGGCTCCTCTGATCCTTGGGCCAGGCCTCTACAGTTGCAGAGTCACAGTTTTAATTACAGTTGCGAGGCCACTGTGCTCTCGAGCCTCGGAGCAGACATTCCTCTAGACAGCCGGTCGGTCGTCCGTCGGGCCCATTGTTCCATTTGGTCTGCGTTTTGTCTGCTGAAAAGAACAGAACAGAACAGAAGAGCACCCACCCACAATTTACAGCTTTTGGCCATTGTCTCGCTTGTTAGGGCTGAATTTTTCCTCATTTTTCCTCTCAGTTTTATTTAGTATATATATTTTCTTATTTTTTGTAGCTGTTTTGTAGCTGTTTTTTTGCTTTTTTCTGCTCATATATTATTGTGTGTTTCGTCTGGTGGAAAATGTTTGCTTGGCTGGCTGCCTGGTGCCTGCCCCCAAGAAGAGCAATGCACACACACTCTTGTGGATTGTGGACTTGTGGCAAGGGGATTACAGCGAGAGTAGTGCCTACCACGGCGAAGGGGCGTGGTGGGGTGGAGCGGGTTTGGGGTGTTGCTGGTAATAATAAACCACGAGCAGTGCATACCAAGCGTCTCTCCCAATTACCATTGTGGTACGACTATCTTGCATCTTGAGGAGGAGAACACACGCCACATCCCGAGCCCGAGCCCGAGCCCAAACCCGAACCCGAACCCTAGAAATAAGGGACGGTAAAGGAGGAAGAGAAGTGTAAACATATTCCAATAAATTGTGCCGAAAAGAGAGGCACAGACAGAGGTAATTGACCCTCTGGAAATTGCAAATTATTTTCCATTTATTCCTTCCTTTTTTTACATTTACTGGACCCCACAAATCAGTCAAGTAAACAGACGAGTGGTTGTAGTATTTTCTTTGGACCTTTTTCCTGTATTATATAAGTATTCTCCTAGTATTTTACTGGTAATTTCTCTAGTACTTTATTTGCATGATTTTTATTTTTTTTTTATATTTTCTCTAGTAAATATCAGTATTTTTGTATAATCTTTCCTTCAGTATGATGGTATTTTTCTGGTATTTTCTCTAGTTTTGTATGGTACTTTATCTTGTGAATATCAGTAAATTTTAATTTTTTATTTTTATTCCCTCTAGTATTTTTCTAGTATTTTCTAGTATTTTTCTTAGTATTATTGTTGGTATTTTTCTGTTATTTTCTCCAGTATTTAACCCACACTTCCACATTTTTGCCACCCATTCAGCGTACATGTTATAAAATTATGTTACAAATTACCAAGAGCAGAAAGTATCCCATCGAAACAGATCCTTTCAGAAAGAGGTATCAAAACGTATAAAAAAAAGAGCGAGAGAACAGAACGAAGGAAAACATATTCCCATAAATACTGCCTCTTGCACAGAGAAAGATGGACTTAAATTGAAAATTATTTTCCATTTATTCCCAATTTTTTGTTTGCTTTCTTTTTCTAAATTTTTTCTTTTCTTGGCCAGTGGTCAAGAGTTTTGTTGTTCTTCTGGCTATTTCGGAGGGGGGGAGCTGCAACAGAAATTGGCTGAGAAATAAACTGAGAAAATGTTTGAGAAAAAAGCAGCAGAAATAAAGTTGGGAAATTAATGTTGATTTATATTTAGTACGTACACATTTCGCTCCCCGTTCTGTTGAAGGAGTTATTACTCCACTTTTCTGCAATTTGCAGAGCTGGAATTTCGGCGAGTTTCCTCCCCTTCCTTGAAGGATGTGTAATGTTAAAAGGCTGCCTGCCCTGCCCGGAGGCGCCACTCTTTGCGGTTCGGTTCTCAATGTGTTTGCCTTCACCTAACAGAACAGAACTGAACTGAACAGAACTGAACAGTTCGTTGCAGAAGTTTACCTTAGCCAACTTGATTTTCTCGCTGGAGTCTGGTGCCATGACTCAGTTTTCATTCAAGAAACTCTCATCTGAAAGGCAAACTTCAATTAGCGATTCTCTCAGAGTGAAGTTTTCGTTTCGTTTCGTTTCGAAAAAGTTGTTGATTTGCCAGCAAATAAACAAATAAGGCAAATAAACAACAATAAACAAATAAACAAATGATTCGAGCGAGGGAACAAATGCGTTGGCAGAATGCAAATGAAGTGCTCTCCGCTCCACGGTAGATGGTGGCCAAAAGATACTCCCACAGAGCTCAGAGCACAGAACACAGAACACACAATTTGTCGCTGGCTGGCTGGCTGGCTGTCTGTCTGTCTGTCTGTCGCCTGAGATTTCTCTGTCCTGCATATCGATGAAGTGGAACGAACGAGCGAAAGACTGAATCCTGAAGCCGAAGGCAGGCCCTGCCACAGGCCGAGAAGTCATCAAATTGATGATGGATAAAGCAGACAAGTGCCACAGACAACTGCCACAGAATGGGACGTTGCAGCAGCAGCAGCAATGGCTGTGGCTGTGGCAAATATTGACCAAGGGACAACAGAGGCGACAAGGGACAACGGGCGAACCTTTTGCTCCGCCAGCAGCGCTCTTCAGCGGTTAACCACCGCCCCACCACTTGACTGACTTTTGTTGCAAATTATTATTTCTTACTTTTATTATTATTGTTGCCTCTTCCTCTCTGTCTCGCTCTGTCTTCTCTGGCTCTCAATTTGCATAGTCGCCCAGGTAGTGGCCGCAGGTAGTGGAGGAGCAGCTTCAGCGGTGGCACAGGACTTGCATTTCAATGACAATATTTCCTTCCTTTCGCCATCGCCATCGCCATCTGAAGATTGCCTCCAGAGTCAGAGTCGCCATGGACACGGCTCTGTGGAGCTCACTTGGAGATGGTGGCTTCTCAATCGAAAGAAAATGAGGAGAGGCGTTTGTTTGGACAGTCGGCAGTTCACCATTAATCTTCCTTCTATTCAATGGATAGCCTGGCTGAAAATAAAGAAAATTATATTCCAGAACTGCAATACTGAAACCATTCTGAGGGATTTAACGAGGGAACGATCGAAATATCGATGAAAATGATCACAAAAGGTGATCTCTGCTAGACTTAAAGATTAATCAGGGTATCTGCTTGCCTTCCATAACTATCACAGCTATAGTGTACACAGATAAACCCCCCCTCCCCCCTCTTTCACGTGCCTCACGGTCTCATCTCTATTTGCCTGCAATTTGCCTTTTTGGTTAGTTGCTTGGCTGGCGTTTCATTTTGATTTGATTACATTATTCGTCGTACTACTCGTCGTTGTGGTGTGTTGCATGCCTCAGACTCAGCCTCAGTCCCAGCCCCAGCCCCATCAGGGCTTCAGTGCCTGCCACAAGCCCCCAGAGGTGGTGGGGGGGGGGGGGGGTATCATCGACCATTTTAAAGTTCATTTACTTGCCAGCGGAACTTCCTCTAACCATCATTTCTCTTGGTATCCTTCCTCTGCCTAAGCTGCCTCTAACTATCATTCGTCTGCCCATTCTCCTGGTCTGCATCCTTCCTCTTCCTCTTCCGGTTCTCCTGGCCTCCATCCTTGCTCTTCCTGTACTCCTGGACCCCATCGTTGCAGTGCCTCTGCTCCAGGATCCTCGAGCAGCCGCCGGTCGAATGGTTACACTTCCGTCTTTAGTTATTTACTCAACTGCTGCTCTGCTGCTCGGCTGCGGTGATTTCTAGTTCGTTTGTCATTCTTCAGTGCATCCTGCAGCCTGCCTCCCTCTGTCTCTATGGCTTCCCTCCCCCTCATCCTCCCCCTCCATCTCGCTCTGCACTTCTTTATATTAATATCTCTATTCTATAGTTACACTAAATCTCTCTCTCTCTGTCGCTCTCTCTCTGTCTCCCATCCTGGTTCTCCAAAGGTTGATTTGTTTCTTGAAGAAGTTTCCTCATTTCCACTCCCATGTCTCCATCGCTTTTCCACAGGATATTTGCAAGTCATAAACAAGTTTTTCCTTTTTATTTTTTATATTCTACTTGTATACTCTCAGGCTCTCTTTTCCTTCTTTCCATTATTCGTTATATTTTTGATAAAGATTTTTTTGGATCGTAAATTTTGGGAAATTACTTTTGAAAAAAATGTGCAGAAACTTTGGACTTATTAAACATTACATTTAACAGGAATTTTCCGAGGCAAAGTCTCATAAGTAGTGGAAAAGTTGAATGATATAAGGTTCTTATGGAAAAGTTTTGCAAAGAATGAGAGTTAGGGATGGGGCATGGGTTTTTCCAATGCGAAATCCTTGACTTCAGAGAACTCTAAGTAAACCTTATTTGTCTGCTATATATTTATCCCAGATCGTGCTATATCCTGCACCCTCTGCGCGTACCCCAAATATTCTTCTAAAAGTATATTCATATATTAAATATTTAATTTCCATAGAAGAGGCTTTTCTTTGTATTTTTAAGCCATAAATTTGTTTCAAAATATTTTAAAATTACCCAACTCTGATTTTCCACTGATGGAAGTGAAACTTTCAAACTTTTCGCAAATAGATTTTGCTTCCCTTTGCTCTTCCGGCCCTGCCGTTCCCATCCCCTATTTGTTCACCTGTTTAGGCCTGTTCTTTGTTGTCCTGTCTGACGTTACTCATTTGAGTGAAAGCTTTTCGCTGTCTCGCCAGTTATTTTCCAATGTCCTTGAGTGTAAAAACCACAACAGCAACAGAAGGAGACGACAGAAGAGAGGAAAAACTTGTAATGGCCATCAATCAAAGGTGGGAGCCAGCCCCTCTATCATCCAGAGAGAGGGAGAGGTACACACACCATCGTTTAGCCTTCGTCTAGAATCTAGCATAAAAAAGGGAGCCGTCATATCGTTCAATGTCATCGGCTCGTGGCACACGGTGGAAACAGTACCAGGAGGACACCTGTCCTGCGCCAAGGGGGGTTCGGTGTCCTTTTGCTGCACATTTGCTCAGGGTTTAAATTAGCATATGACTCATGGTCCCTCATGGTCTCCACCTCTTCCCCGTTGCCCCGTTTCCCCGTTTTCCCGTTTCGCCTTCCGCTTTTCGTTTGCAAAGCCATTAATAATGTGAGGGAAAACATTTGCTTGGCCGACTTTTGGGCGCTCTGGCAAATATCACTTAAAAAATGGTAAACACAAAAAACAGGAGGAGAATCGGCCAGCCAGCGACTGGCAGAAGTTGAGAGCTTGTTTTGCTGGCAATTAGCGGAGAACTGCCAGGGAGAAAGAGAGAGAGAGAGAGACGGAGAGTTCCGGGTTTCTCTGTTCTGTCTTTTGTCCCTGGCTTTGGGCTGCCTGTCCTGCCGCCTGCCGCCCGCCGCCCGCCACTTCGTCGTGCTCGTAAATTGTCATTCGCAAACATTACACATACGCTCAGTTGAACAGTTGAACAGTTTACAGTTCTGTTGTACAGGAATGTGTTCTCTGTTCCATTCCGTTCAGTTATCATACATATGTAGCCCCTACGATTCTCTCCCTACCATTCACCCTTCACCCTTCAGTTCTTTCGTATCTAGCCCCACCCTTCACTTCTCATTCTTTTGGCCTGTCATCTCTCTAGCTCTGGCTCTGGCTCTAGGTCCGTTCTTTTTTTTTTGTATTTTCGAGAGTTGACAATTTGAATAAAAGCTGTGTGTGCACTGAGCATATGTGCTGCCCCTTCTGCCGTCCCCTCTGGGAGGATGATTGTGCAACATTCCGGCTGCCCCTAGAGCTTTGTTAGGGCATTACTTCTGGCCCTTTGAGTGGCTCTAATGGATTGAAGATCAAGCTGGCAAGTACTGGAACACTCTATTATTGAACTTTAAACTTGAAGAATTTACAGCTTGCGAAATAAATAAAATATCATTTAACTTGAAGAATTTACTGGGATTTCTAGACGAGTTATTTTCATTTTTCACAATGAATATTTTAAGGGAAATGTGAATTAATCTCTGGGATGTATAGAAACATATTTTTCATGGAATTTTGCAAAAGTCCTGAAATGACAGAAATTAATACGTTTTTCAACACTTAAAATTCCTGTAAATTGTCCCAATTTTCTTGAATGAATTTCGATGCCATTTTGAATGCAAATTCAAGGATATTTATTGGTGGGAGAGATCTAAGAGAAAGATAGAAAAATTGTATCCAATTTAGAAGTCAAATCCAAGGATATTCTCTTTTTTTTTTGGGGATCAACAAAAGAGATTGGGTTGCCATATATTCGTATGAAATTGTCTGCCATTTCCACTTGACTTCTTTTGCTGCAAACTTGAAGTCTGGCTCCTGCCATTAGAGTAGAAAATCCTCTGAATTTTCATAAATTTCCCCAGTATTTACTCTGCTGCAATCCAAATATACGAGTGCTCGTTGCATGCAGCAGAAGGCAAGCAACGCACATTTTTGTGCCTCGTTATGCAAAAGAAAAATACGTTGGAAAAATGAGGAAAAATATAGCAATGAGAGAGGGAAAACTTGATTTGTCACAGACCTCCCCTAGCCCGCCCACCCCGCCTCCCCCGAAAACCAACAATGCCCGGGTGCCTTTTCCAGTCTCTTTGCCCCAGTGTCTCTTGTGTCGTCTCCTGTGTGTCTTGTGTCTTGTATCTTAAGCCAACAATGTCAACATTTTTCCCTGACATTTTGCTTGAGCATTTTCCTTCCCCCCCCCCATGCCTCCCTCCCTCCGCATATGAGTTTTTCCTTATCATGTGTGGCCCCCGACATAACTGGGATAGTTTCTGCTCTGCTCGTGAGTAATTTAATCATAGTTTTTGTCATATTTTCCAACGCTCTAATAGACCCGACCCCCAGCGACGGGGCGAGGGAAAGAAAGGGAGGAAAAGCTATTTCCATTTCCATGTGGGACGAGCGTGGGATCTCGATTTGTCGTGGCATGTGTTTCCACTTTTTCTTTCCGAAGAAAATGTTCTGGTACTCGTAATTGAATTGCTGGAAATTATCGATTGTCTGGAAGGAGGCGAACAACTTTTGGGAGTCGAGACTTTTGCTTTGCATTGGGAGGAGCACACCCGCACGCCCCTGTCGCCCCATCACTCTGTCAACTCTGTTTTAGAGGAAAGTTTCGGGGCCAGCCGAGGATTGGACATTATCCGGGAAAAACTCACCTAAGCGCCAGCAAGAGAGAGGAAAACTTTTCGTCAAACGACATTCGCATGCATTTTTAATGCACGAAAGACACGAAGAAAAAGGGAAGAAGAAAAACAAGCTGAAACCAGAGACTAGACGGGTTAAACGGAAGGCAAAGGTGGGCTAAGAGAGGGCTAGCAGAAAGGGCAAAGGTTGGGTAAAGAAAGGGCTTGTGGGTGGCCCTGCCTGCCTGCCTGCCCCTCTCCCCCACTCTCTCTCTCTCTCATGTCTGTGTGGCAGGACATTCGCGTGTCAACTCTGCCGCTGCTGACGCAATGCGACAGGAAGTACGTGTGTGGTGTGGCAACTGTGGCGCCCCTCCCCAACCCCAACCACCGTTTTTTTTTTTTTGATTGACCAGCAGCCAAAAAAAAAAGCTGTAAAGCAGCGAAAATTGAATTACTTTTATGTGCCACACGCCCCACATGCCACACACACGTCTCCCCCTTAACCCTTTTAAGCCTTAATCGTTTCCGCTTGACTTGACCTCAAATTATACGATTATATATGTCACATCAAATCTGGGCAACCAGCCAACCAGCCAGCCAGGCAGCCCGCAAATATAATGCAAATACAAGAGGGGGGCTAAAGCTAAGCCCTTGAAATGAAAAGAAATTTCAATCAAATCAGGGAATCCCCAGAGGAACAGAAGCCAAGAACTTTGCAAGAGAGGGAGAGGGAGAGGGAGAGAGTGGGAGACGGAAGGGAACGGAACCGAAGAACCCTTAACTAATTGTTCATTTCCCATATATACGGAGGCCTGTGAGTTGTGGCTTTAATTGAAACATTAACTTTTTTTCTTCATCAAAGATTTAAATTCATTTGAAAGACACCGAAACGTAAGGAATGGTTGATGGGGAATGGGCATATGTATGTGTGATGTGCGGATAGGAAGAGTAGTGGCCTTAGGGACCCTGCCACAGATACTTTAACAGGCAGTGAGTACTCTCGCTGACAGGGATAGGGGCAAGGGGGCACGGGGACAGTGACAGGGAACCCCGGACATGAGCAGCAGTTCCATGGAGAGAGGGAAGAGGCGAGTGGCGAGTGGCGGGCGGGCGGGCGGTCCTCAAAAGGAAGCACTCAATTTATGCAAATCGCATGTAAATCTGTTTGAGAGCAAGCCCCTGAATGTCACTAGAGGGGTGTGCTATCGGTGGGCCGGAGAGGGGGGGGGAGAGGGAAAATTGCATGCTGAACTGTTTGCAGAGATGCGGGATACCCGTAGAACAGTACAGTGACAGTGACAGAGACAGAGACAGTGCCCCAGCCACAGCCACTGAAGGATGCTTAATACGACTTCACTTGAATCAAAAATGTGTGTGTGAGACATTTTCTAATGCCCGTTAAATGCCCGAGGAAGGACTCCTTCCACGGTTGGGGAGCCACTGTCATTGCCAATAAAATGGAAATGTGAAAATGTAATAAAAGAAAAGAAGAAAGAGAGGCAGAGGCAGAGGCAGAGGCAGAGAGAGCCCTAGACATATGTAGAAGAGAGATAATGTCAGGGCCATAAAAAATAATGAAGCAAGACGTGCAAAAAGTCAAAGAGGAAGAGGTTTGGCTTGGCTTGGCTTGGTGGAGGGAAGGGTGGGGTGGGGAGGGGAGGTGTGCTTGGAAATCAGGCCACTAATGCTGGAAATGAGAAAATGTCAAGTGGGGGAAAAATCTTGTAAATTGAAAATCAATAGAAATGGGATTAAAGTTGAACAGACAACAAAGTTAAAGTCTAGGACATAGGGAACTTTAGATGTGCAGTGTTGGAAAGTGCTTTTTTAGTATATAGGAAACATATAGATTTCTCACCTTTGAGCACTACTCGTATTCCATATCACAGATAACTTTTATCTGTTTCTATTGCACCCTGAATGTGAAATTGTTATCAAATGAGGCACTGCTTGCATTTCATACTGATTACCAGTGTTGGTAAGTGAGTTTTAAGTGTTTCTGTGAATAAACGAAACAAGTTTGTCCAATTACTGACATTGGGGAGACGAATGCAACCGAAACATAGAAATTTCTGTACTCTCCAGTGAAATTATTACCTAAAGAGTCAGTGTTTCTTCAACTTGCAGCATTGTAGTGTTGGAAAATACGCATTTAAAGTAGTTTAAGCACTCTGAGCTGTCCCATTAGTCGCTTGAGGATATCCAATCAGCCAGAAATCAATTTCGAAGCAGTTTCTTATTAAAATACAAAAGAACAGGGACACATTGTTTGTTAGTGTTGGAAAATAGCTTGTTAGTTGAGTTCTGCTCGCAATTGAACAACTCCCAGGGAAAGCCAAATGGACGACTCCTTCTGCAGTAACGAAAGTGCGTGGAAAAGTGGCCTGTCAGTGGAGTTCCCTCAGCATTGAAAGTCTCGAAAATGCAGGGAAATGGCTTAAAGCTCGTCCTCTGATTCGATTCATGGCTGAATGCATTTGAAGTGCAGTAGGTAACAGGTAACCCACCCGAAATGCCACAGAAAAAAGGAAAAGAAAGCGAAAGAAATAAAAGGAGCAGAGGCAATCCTACAACAAGGACTCTCTCAATAAACAGGCTCCATTTCTGCTCCGTTCTTTTTTCTTCTTCTATTTTTGATAGCCTCAGGTGGAACAACCGGAGCTCTGCGGAGGAGGGGGAGGGTTGTTTCTGCAGCAGCCTCCCCCTCCCCCGCCCCCGCCCCCTACCACTGCTGTAAGCCACCTCTGGATCTGCTGTTCTTTGCTGCGCTGCTGCTAATGGAGTTGCCTGCTGCCTCGTTTGAGCTCAAAGTGCAGACACGTGCCACACTGCTGGCTGGGGGCTAAGCCATGCCAAAGGAGGGGGGGAGGGGCGGGATTGGGTCTCATGGGTTAACATTCGCACAGTCGCGGTGCAAAATATTGCATACAGACAACAGCAATAACAGCAACAACCTACGAAATACTGTCGTCGCCTTTTTCGGGGGTTCATTGGACATGGATGGAACGCACCCGTGACGGATTTGCATGGCCACAACGATACAGAGGATAAGAGAGAGAGAGAGGGAGAGAGAGGGAGAGAGAGGGAGAGAGTGAGAGCCACCCTGAAGCGCTGAAGCCACCCAACCACCCATACATCATTCAAAATATGCAAGCCACCCTTCTGTTTGGTGCTGTTGTTGCCGTGGCTGTGGCTGTTGCTGTTGCGCTATCACAAGCTGCCACACGCTGGCATTTGCAACATTCAACATTTTGTGTTTTGCTTATCAGCCAGGAAGCACTTTTCCTTCGAGGGTTGTTTACCATACCACACCATACCATACCCATATACGCCCCTGTTGCAGGGTGGATTCCAGCATGAGGTGGTCCTGCAATCGATATGACGACCGGCTGGGACTGGGATTGGGACTGGGACTGGGAGCCTCCTGTTGGCTCTTCGGTCTCTCTTTTCGGTTTTGTGGTAGGCACAACAATTGTCCATTGACCATCTACCAAAAAGCTACAGCTACAGCTACAGCTAAAGCCCCTTCGAAGCACACCCCTCCTACCACCCACCCCCCACCACCCAAATACACACTCCCTTGTACAGTCCCTCTCCAACCTGCTCCTCGAGTTACACAAAGTTAAACACTCGATAAGCGAGGGTTTTCCTTGTTGTTTTTTTTTGTTTTCTTTTTTTGCCTTGTTTTTCCTTTTATTTTATGATTTTTATATAGAACGTAGCGTTGCTCCTGACATCAGCCATTGATGTTGTGTCCATCCCCGTCCGTCCGTCCGTCCGTCTGGGGATTCATTTACCTCCTCCTCAAATTGTCGCAAAATATTTTGTTTCACACTCCTGTTTTTCCTCCTCTTTCTCCTCTTTCTCCTGCTGTTTCCTCCCACTTTCTCCTCCTTTGCCACGCTCCCTGCTCCAAGGCTCATTTGCATTTGTTTGTATGGGTCTTGAGAGCGTTTTTCTAATTTTAAACCAATTAAAGTTGTCCGAAACTTGCATCCTGCCTGAGTCCTGAATCCTGACAAGCTAATACCCGGGTTAAAAGGCTTCCTCTTCGCAAGGAACACATTTTCGTAGGTATTTATTTTCATTAAAGATGTCGAAAGTTTTCAATTTCATTGCAGGAAGGAGAGTACGGAGAGGCGGAAGGAAATTGGAAATTCAATTTCTTGTTTTTTCGTTTTTTTTTGTTCCTGGCTGACTCTTTGGGCGGGGGCGGGGCAGATTCAAGAGCAGATTCTATACAGATTTTTCATCTTTTTTTTTGTTGTTTGACGAGATTTTCGCTCAGCTAATGAATAAGGGAAAACATTACCGTCATACGAACGAGGGTGGGTTTCAGCAGGTGAAACTTTCGCCCGAGGGATGCTCGAAATATGATACATTTTCCCTTTTTGTAGCCCTTGGCCCCGCAACTCTTTTCAGGCCATGGTTTGGCAAGCACTGACAAGCAGGCACTTTCCATTTTGCCATTTATCCGCGATACCTCCGACTATTTTCCAAGTAAAACAATATCCCTAGACGAAGACAAAGCAAATGATATGGGATTACCATTCGACACCTCTCTGTGAGCATATGAGATGGGATTACAGTGCCACAAAGCGTGGCATAAAGACGGGGTGGGGGGAAACCACTCGATTTCATGGCTAACATTCACTTTTTTCTCGTTTGTTTGTTTGTTTGAAAACTTGTGCCCAAATCGCATTAAATTTAATATATGTAATTTCATTGATTATCACATTTGCAAAACTCTCACAGCCAACAGTAGCGGCAGCAGCAGCAGCAGCAGCAGCAGTGGCAGTGGCATCATTATCGCCCTCATTTGACGTTGAATGCCACATCACGTTCGCTTTCGTCGCACACACACACAAGCACACACACACACCCATTTGTTGAATAATGAATCGTATCTGTCATGACAATTGTGAGGCCTCCTCCTCCTCCACCTTCTCCTCCTCCACCTCAGACGCTGACGTCTCCTGCCGCTGACTGTGCCGCAGCGTCTGCGTCTGCGGCTGTTTCTCCGTTGAATGGAAAATTGCGGCTGTTGTAAATCAAATTTGCGACAGTTTTTCCTCATTTCCTGTCGAATGCGATTTCGAAAGCCAAATAAAACAGAAAAGCAAACACAAATCGTAAGCAAATCATTAGCAGTTCATAAACAAAAGTGAATTTATTGTAATTTGCATATTAACGACAATTGCGTGATGGCCTGGCCTGATTGCCTTGCCTACAGTTTGAGAGTGGCCCATTGGCTGACGCGACTGTTGGGTCAAAGCATTTTTAATGTTAGCTGCTGCTGTTTATATGCTGTTATGCTTAACAGTTCTATGTTAACTGCCGAAATGTCGGCAATATGGTATGTTAACTGCTTGCTGCTGCTCCTCCTCTTCGAGCTGTTAAGCTGTTAAAAGCCAGTGCTCTTGCAACTGTTTGAATGGAATTTCTTCAACAAATTAATTTATATTTTTAGTTCTAAAACTATTTAAAGCAGCGTTTAATGATTGTAAAACTGTTGAATGTTTTGTTGAATTTTTAAAGCAATTTGTGCAAGCCATGCAATTCTGAAAACCAATTTTGGAATGCCCAGAGCCCGTCTGATGCAGATCCTAAAGCAATTTAAAGACACATGAGACTGAGTGAGATAGAAATAGAAAGAGAGAGAGAGAGAGGAATGACATCACACTCTTTTCACACTTTTATATTAATGCAAGACTCTGGCAGACAACTAGTTTAGTGTCAACATTGTATGAGTAATGAGGCTTCAGAGAGAAGAGGAGCAGTTCCCCAGAGATAGAGAGAGAGAGAGAGAGAGAGAGGGAGATGGATAGTGACGGCCTGAGGAAGGCTTTTGTTATGGCAAAAGCCAAGGCATCATCCAAGAGAGCCCACAGCCAACAGCCGGTGACTACACTGAGAGAAATGTCGCTGGAAAAAGAGGTAGAAAAGATTTAGATGTAAGAAAAATTAGTTAAATCTATTTCCAATTTGTAGTATGAAAATGTTGGAAATTTAAAATATTTTAGGGATTTAAAAACATAAAATTCTAGGAAAATATTAATAGAAATGTTTTCGGTTCCAAAACAGTGGGAAAATGGCGAATTTCCAGCTAGTTTTCCTCAGATTTGCCTCAGTGCCTCTTCAATGGCTGTTGCCTTGGCCCAAGGGGTCGGGTCGCCATCCCTGATGCTGCTGCTGCTGCCGCTGCTGCTTCGTGCATGTGTAATCAACATTAAACTGTATTTTGTAATCAACCCACACACACACACACACGCGCACACACACACACACACACACGCGCACACGCACACGCATGGCTTTTCCAAGCGGAAGTGAAAGCTGGCAAAGGAAAAAAAAAAAAAACGAAGAGAATGCCGTTTGCAGGTGTCGTCCTCTTTTTTTCTTCTTTCCTTTCTTTGCAGAGGAAAAACTGCAACTCATGCTGGAAAAAGAGAGGTGTGGCAGGGGGATTGAGAGGGGGAAGGGGGTAGAGGCCGTAGAGCAAACACATTATAAAATCTATACACGCTCTAAGCGCACTTTTAACCCATTAACGCCCCCACAAAAGGGAGAAGGCCTGCATCAGGCAGTTCCTGCTGCTGCTGCCTGCTGCTGCCTGCTGCTGCCTGGCTGGCGGATGGCCTTTCTCCTCCTCCTCTTTTGGGATGCTGCTGCTGCTGTTTCTGACTTAATGTTTGCCTGATGACGTGGCTGAAAGTTGTCCGTACGTGCACCCCCCCCCTGCCCCCACCCCTTTAACACCATAGGAATCCCAGTTCTCCCCCCATCTCTGGGCGCCCATATTTGCTGCTGCTGCTGTTCCTTTATCCTGAAGAAATAGTGTCAACTTCTGCGTTTGCGGCATTTTAATGCAGGCGCTCGCCCAGCCATGGGGGCACTATTAACACTGCCACCCACCACCCCCCCGAGGCAGTAGCCCCCACCCCCCTCTCAGCAGCCCCTGGCCTTCCCATCCCCCATATAAGGCTTCAGGCTTTGTCTATTGTTTCCTGCACTTTTTTGTTGTCCCATTTTTTGTCTGCTTTTTTTTTTTTGTTGCCTTCCACAAAACGTTTTATCGTCTGTGCATAATAAATTTTCGTCTAAGTTCTTTGGATGTTGCGTATTCAACGACGTTTATAAGATGTACGAGGGGTGTAAGGGGTCTCAGGGGGGGCGGGGGTGCATAAATCTTCCTTTTTTGGCTATGAAGCTATTGACATATGACAGCAGGAGGAAAAGCTGTTTCTCCATAGGGGGAGAGGAGGGGAAAGGAGTTGTGCCTGCAGTAGATTTTCCAAGACAGTGAATCTATCTCTCTCTCGCTCCCTCTCGCACTATATCTACTCCCATTTGTCTCCCGATTGCACTCCACACTCTTTTGTGTCGCATTAGACACACTTGGCTTGACTTGTGGCCTGCCGCCGATTCTGTTGCGGCTTCTTCCACTTCCGCCCTTCCCCTCTTCATTTTCTTAGCCAAAACGGTAACTGATGTCATTATGCAATCCGCAAGGATACACTATGCATGGAAATGTGCCACAATATGCTGCAGATTGCCACCGCTATCCCACCAGCCCGCACTCCCCGAGAACCTCTCTCCCTCTCCCTCGACCTCTGCCCGCGCTCTCTTTTTCCGCCATTTAGTTGCTTTATCTCTGGGCCAACATCTTTGGGGGAACAGCTGCTCGTTCAGTCAGTGGCTGTCAAACCCCTCCCTGCTGTCTCCTACTGTTTCGGGCGCACAAAAGCAGACTACACTTTTTTCCCTCCTCATCATCATTTTTTTCCTCTTCGACTTCTTCCGAAACTTTGACCATATTTTCGGAGGGAGTGCAGTGGAAGGGGTGGGGGTGGGGGTTCCAGTGGCACCAACTGCACTCGTCTCTGCGCCCTCCTCCTGCTCTTTTGTAATTATTTTAAAAGCGCAACTTGTGCACGTAACGACATTTGTGGCAAAAACACACACACACACACACACAGACACACACACAGCAAAAGGAGTGGTAGGAAGGGGGACAGGAGCAGCAACGGAGGCGAACAAGTCAGCGATTGCCACTTTTAAGAGAACATAAACAAAAGCATTTTGCCAAAGATTGCTCAAGGAGCACTCCCAAGTGCCTGGCAGGGAATGGAACGTGGCCAGGAGAGATGCGTGAGATGCTGCAGCCGTGGCATGAAAGCAGGGAAAAGTGGCATGAAAAGCAGACGCTTAAGCAACGAATTTCAGGGGATTTTCGGGATGGATGCAGACCTTATTGGAAAGAGACATTACAATAATTATAGAACTTTATTGCAATGGAATTTTAAGCTTGAAAGGCGTTCAAAAAACTGAAGATTCTTCTCCCATATCATATGAGAAAAATGCAGGAAAAAGTAAAGCAACTCCCTGCCCCTCATATCAGCCGAAAATCCCCGGAAAAAGTCAAGTGGATTTCGCCCTCACATCACACAAAGGCCTGGAAAAATCTCATAAAGAATCTGCACCTAACGAAAACTTTTTCGGCGACGTTTGCCGTCTGCACCCAAGTGCGCCCCTCCCCCTTGACTCCGCCTAAAACCAGGCCAAACACTTAGACACCGCCACGCCTCCCCCCGTTAAACCCGTGCCGCCCACTTATCAAACTTCATATTTACAAAACTTCAGGCAGGAAGAGAGACGGAGTCAAGTGCACTATAGACTCCAGAGAGAGAGAGGCGCAGGCAGGGGGCAGGGGCAGGGGTCAGGGGCAGGGGGAGTACAGTGAAGTACAGTCTGCACACAAAAAAGAAAAGGAAAAAAACTTCCGGCGCCGCGGGCCATTAGCTGAAGAGACGAAGGACGAAGGACGGAGGACGGAGACCCCTGGAGGCCACTTGCCAGGCACGGCAATGCCGACACTGGCGGAAAAGTCAGCGACTTGATAATGATAATGAGTGAAAATGTTGATTATCTCTCGCGCTCCCTCCCTCTCGCTCTCTCTCTCTCTCGCTGAGTAGAGAGAGAATACTCGCACTCCTTGGGGGACTCCTTCTGGGACTCCTTCCAAATGATTGTTATGCAAAGGAGCAGAAGGAGTTGAACAAATTAAATTGCTGCAAAAATGTTTGCCAACACTTGACTTGACTTCCGAGCAGGGGGGAGGGGGAGGTGAAGGGGGAGTGGCCAGCCCTAACCCTTAAACTCTATTTCGCATTTTGTGCATTTCAAATATGCGTAAGTGGCAGAAGGGAATCCTTGAAGCAGCAGCAGAAGGAGCAGCAGCAGGAGCCTGCTCATCTGCCAAGTTAACAGACATTTGAGAGACGAGAGAATGGGCACTGTCTATTATAATTCTCATTCAGCATCGAATATAGCATCTCGAGAGCTGTCTGAAAGACTTCTCTCTCTCTCTTGCTCTCTCTCTCTCTCGCTCGCTCTCTTGAGACTCAATTATGTATGTATTTTGCATCGTTTAGCATTGGCTTTCTTCTGGCTACTCCCCCCTGCCCGCTGCTCTGTTCACTTGTAAGTTTTCCCAACAATTTCCATTTCTACTCTCGATCTGCAAAATGAAACAACATTTCCCTACCCAACCATCACCCCCCCCCCCCCTGCCATGCACTTCAGAATTGCTAAATATTTTCTTAATTATTTGTCGCCTGTCATTTTCATTCTCCGATGATGATGACTTGAGCACGCGCCTGGCTTTTCCATTTCGCATTTAACACTCAATTAAACTTGCAGAATTTTCAATAATTTTCCATTAAATTTAATCTTTGATTTGAAGACAGTGAGAGAGGAGGTACAGGGGGTGGGGTGAGTGGGTAGCAGAGGGCTTTTCCTACAGTTTGTTTCTGAAGTTCAAAGGACCTGCTGCTGGCGCCGCTCCACGGAAATCTCATTCCGGGGAAGGAGACAGATGAGAATTTGTATTATTAAGGCGCGCATTTCGTATTTATGAGTTTTAAATTAAAATGCAATCTCGGGGTTCGTTCTCCTTAAATATTTATTGATTTTTGCCAAAAAAAAAGGGAAAATAAATAATAAAAACAGAAGGGAAAAGAAAAGAAAAGAAGGGGAATATTATGGAAAAGGATAAGTCTGCCAGAGGCCTCTGACAATTTTCAGCAAAACGGTTTAGAGGCGAAAAAAGGGAGGGAGAGAGAGAGAGAGATGAACAGGGAAGGGAAGGGGTAAGAGGACTTTCCGGAAAGTGTGCAAAAGTTGTCCCTTATTGAGCCTTCAATTTGGCCATGTCCTGGCGCAATGTTTGGCTTAAATATTTTATTTGCCATTCGATGTATCCCTTCTCCATTTTGCCATTGAATGTATTGCGTCTTCAGGATTGACAGGAGTTGAAAGCAAGTGTTTTCTTTCCTTTTTCTTTTTTTGTCTCGATTTTATTTGCCACAAGACGAAGATGGAATGCTCTAAGAAACGGTTTAAAAGACAAGAGGAGGAGATTTAGAATTGCAGAGAAAGTGTAACATCAGATGGGGTTTCCAATGGGAAAAAAAGCGATGAAGATTTCGCTTGGATTTCCCTTTGGAAAGTCTTCTTTTCAGTGGCTCTGGCATTGCATTTGTCAGTTTTGGAGCTACTGATGCAATCAAGCAGTATCGAAGAGTGCTCGATGGTACTGTAGTTCTTGCACTGCTTTAACAATCAACAGCTGAAAGCTGTGCAGTACTGTAGTAGCGGCACTGCTTTAACACAGATTTGGAAGATCTTTTACAGTTTGAGATCTGCATTTTGTGCAGAATAACTTTAGATGGATGGATTATGCACATACTTTGACGTGTTTCTGTGAAGCATCTTTCATGATTATTCCCTGCTACCCTTCCATCGTTTTAGGCAGCGGCAAACACAACAAGAAATCCAAGAAATACATTTTGCGTCTTTTCGTTTCTGTCAGGCCTTGGGGGCCAACTCTGCCTCTGACACTCTGCCCCCTCCTAATCCCCGTCTATCCTGTGCATAGAATGTGCCCCACAGGCCTGTCTGATTGTCTGGCTGTCTAACTCGCCATTCCATCTGCCGCCCGCCCTGCCAGAAGTGCCTGCCCCGTCGATGTGGCATCTCCAAAAGTGTTAACTTGTTTGGCCAAGACTTACAAGTCGTCGTTGATTTCTTTTGCCCACCTTTGCTCGTCGCCCTGGAGTCGCAGTGGAGTGTGGCCCGAGGCCCCGAGGCCTGGGATTCAAATCCAGCTGACAAAAGCATAAATCGGGCTTTGGACTCACTTTGATGTGGCAGTGGAAGTGGCAGGCACTGACTGTGGCCACATTAGTGGAGGCATCCATTCAGTTGCTTTTGACAGCCCTCCCACCTCCCACCCCCCCACTCCCAACTCCCACCTCCCCGCAAGAATTGTTGTAATTTTCAATTTCTGTCAAAACGAATCAAGTCGAGAGGACACCTTGGGAAAACCACTTAACCGCACTTAATGCCACAGACAATTTTACAATTTCAACTGTCGTCTGCCGTCTGGGATGGCAGGACCTTCCACCCCATCCCTTCCAGCCTTCGCATAAGTGCCCGCTCGGTACATGGCTCTTTTTACAGTCATTAAAGTTAATTGTGTGTTCGCTGGAGAGAATTGTGTGGAAGCTGCGGCGACAATCAGTGGGCCGGAGAGCGGAAGAGCGGGAGAGAGAGAGAGATGTCTTCGTGTAAGACACGTCTCACTTGCCACTCATCTATGGATGGATCCCACCTGACGTACACACACACACGCACACACACACACATACAGAACTGCTGGAAGGCTGAAAGAAGACCTTTTTTAAATCCTTCGATTCCATAAATTAACACACGCCTGTCTCCGTTGCCTGCCTCTCCTTCTCCAGCTCCTTCTCCGCTGGCAAAGGGAAAATTATTTTTAATTAATAATAAGTTTTAAGTGCGTTGTCCTTCTGCATCCCCCCCCCCCCCCCCCCCTTTTCTTCGCCGTTGAACTTTACGTAATTCAATGCTCCTTGGCTCCACTCTGTTGTTGCACGGCGCGGCATCGGGTCTCTGGCGCTGCGTTCGCTTCTCTCATTTTCATTCTATTAATTAAATTAAAAAGTTCCCAGCCATCGTTGTCATCAGAGAATGGGATTCTATCCCCCTACCACCGCTCCTCTGCTCCTCCTGCCTTCAGCACCTCATCAGCATGAAAACTATGCAAACGACAGCAAAAAACATGGAAATTATCTTGCAATGGGAGGCCGCGTGCGCCTTCGCCGTCGCCTCCGCTCGGCTTATGAAAGTTTTAACAGCGCTTTTTGCAGTTTAACATGCATTGCTTTGCAGTACATTGTCTCTTCTGAAAGTTTCATGTTGCATGCAACAGCAAGTTGTCGCTGTTGCTATTTTTCGAATTAAAATAAAGTTTAAATGAATTTTAAGTGAGACTGTCAGTGGCTGTGGAACTGCTTTGCGTAGTTTGGGAGTTACTGTTGCAGCAAGCAGTGTTCTGGAGCTTCAAGCAGGGCTTGAACTGTGAAGATTCTGAGATCGATTACAGTTTGGGAACATGTTAATCATCATTGTAAGCAGTTCAAAAGCTTCTCTGTGGTTAACAGTTGCTCTTGGCAGACTCCGACTCTCTTTTGTACAGTTGTGCAGACTCTTTTAATAACATTTTGATCTTATTCACAATTTTGTACCTGCTCTCTTGGTACACACTCCCCCCACTCATTAACAGTTCTGTAAACAGTTTGACACTCCGCCGTCACTGCTGTTTCTGCCGCTTTTGTTCTTATTTTCCAATATGCAAATCATTTAAACAATTTCAATCAGCCCTGTCTGCTGGTCTGTCTGTCTGTCTGGCCCAACAATTTAATTGAACTCTGCAGAAATTAACAGTCAATGCCACATGCCCCATGCCCCATACTCCCTCGAACATGCCTTTAAACAGTTCATTGCAACATGTTTTTCCTCCTCTTTTTGTTCCCCCAGCAGCTGTTTCTGCTGCTGCTATTTCCTTGCTTCTGTTTCTGTTTCTGCTTCTGCTTCTTTTTTTTTTTTTTTGTTGTATTTTCCGTATTTTCTCTCCCCCGGCAATTATGCATTATTTACAAAAGTTAATTGCCGACGCGCGCAACAGCATTCATTGTTGAGCGCAAGGGCCACGCCCACAGTTGCCACATGCAGTGGCACAAACGCCCCCAGCTGGTACAGCGAGTAGGAGGGCAATTAACAAACATTATTGACTCGAATTCGAGGCGGGGCAGAAGGAGGAGGATGAGGAGGCGGAGGAGTCCTCCAGTACCGTTACAGGAGTACGGGAGTAAAGGAGTCCATGAGTACAGTACAGTACAGTTTTCAGTTTTCAGTTGGTGGCACGGCGGCACTTTGAAATGCTAATGAAATTGCCTTTTAAAGTACTACGTGAAAAAGAAAAAAATGCAGGAACAATCAGGAATGTCCTGTCCTGCAGAAATGTCCTGTCCTCTGAATTTTTGTCCCTTTTTGCTTTTGCTTTTTACTTAATTGATAAATTGATTAAATTGCAAAAAGAGCCTTAATTGCATGCCAAGTGAGAGACAGCAGCAATGAGGCCACACCATGTGGCTTGCAGCACACACACACACGCACGCACACAAACACACACCAACACGGAGAGGGCATCACTCTCTGTCTCTCTTTGCGTGCGGGGCACGGGGAGGGGGCGGCTGTCCTCTTGGCAAATTGCATTTAGAGCATTGTTCCCAGAGACCCAAAGACGGATACGGATTCGGGGTTCCATTTCGAGGGGGCTGGGTGGCTGGGGGGCTGGGGGGTTCCGTTAATGCGATGTATTTTGTCAGCATTTGAAGTGTCGCCGCATCAGCTTTGCTTTCAATTGGATTTTTGGCTTTTGTCTGGCAGTCGAGTCCGAGTCCTAGTCCGTGTCCTGCCGCTGCCGCTGCTGCTGCTGCTGCTGCATCGGTGACCAATTTCCAGGATAAATTACTGATTTTCGTCTATTGTCTGCCGCTGCTCTTTCGTTTAGTTACATTTTGCGGAGGTCAATCAAGGGTCGAGGCAGATGGCAATGGCTGCCACAATCCATCTCCAAGCGGAAAACTTTCGGGGGAACAAGGAAGAGTTTTCACGACGCCTCATAATCATGGGCGATCCTGTTTTATGGCTGCAAAATAAATCCATTGCCAGCTCAACACTTTCTCGATTTGCCAGGTTTTAGTGGCCTGTAAGTCCTGCAGGATAAACCCCACATTATGTGCCCCAAAGCCATAAATGGGATTTACAGTCTCCTCTTCCTTATTCTGTATTTCCTATTTCCTATTTCGTTCTCGGTAAACGTTTAACCGAAAGAAACCAAAGATGTATCCCAAAGATACGACCAGACCAGACCTCTCTCCTCTCCAACTTTCATGCATCTTTCGCTCTTTTTCTGTCACTTGTTTCCCTCTCCTTCTCTTTCCCTGCCATATCCTGGCCTCTCCTTCTGTCTTATATTTCCCACTTTTTCTCTGTCGCTCGTTTCCTTTTCTAATACCATATTTCCTCCTCTTTCTTTTTTCCTTTTTTTTAGTTTTTTTTTTTTGCAAATTTATTGCATTTATTCGATGAAGTTTTTCCCTCTTTTTTATACACTTTTTTTTTGTATTTTTTTTGCGGTTTTGCTTTGATTTAATTTAGCCTCTCCTCTCCATTGTACCCCACCCTCCAACCCCTTCTTCCCACACTCCTGCTGCTCATGCAATTTGCGGGCTTTGTTCAATTGGCTTTTCTCTTGTCCCAAGTCCTGTCCCTGTCCCCGTCCCCGTCCCTGTCCCTGTCCGACTAGTGTTCTCGCCTTGTCCTGTCCTGTCACTCCATGCGTCAGCAGTCCGAACTCCTCGCATCTCTGTTTTCTGTTTGTGCGGCGCTTTCTTTCGAATAAATCACCCGAGAAATAAACGTAAAGTGAAGTAAAGCAAAGCAAAGGAAAACTTATTTTAAAGTTTACCAATGTCCAGGGCTGGGCAGTGCGGGGCAGGGCAGGAGATGATGCTGGTATTCCATGTATGTAGTTGTTGGCTTTTCAATTTTCCACATAATAGGAATACTCTCGTGCATAATGCCCTCCCACTCTCTCGCTTTGCAGCTGATGTAATGCTGATGTGTGTGTGAGCAAGTCTGGTTTTTGTGGTTGCCATTCTCATTGCATAATGTGTTTCCCCCAGAAAAGCGCCCCCTTTTGGGGTTCAGTGTGTGCATGGTTTATGGTGAACATATTTTATTGATTACATGTCCATCTCCTGCTCCATCTCCTGCTCCATCTCCTGCTCCATCTCCTGCTCCTGCTCCTGGGGCAACTGCTGCTTCAACTCTAGCTTCCGCCCCGACTCCTGCAGATCCCTCTACATCTCCTCTCTCACCCGCCCCCCACCCCTCTTGTGGACAACGTGTTTTGGCACAAGTTTATGAGATTTCTTTCGCTCGCTCCTTCCACCCAAAAATCATTCCAAAAGATGACTGAGAGAGCGCTCTGTGCCCACTCCACTCCACTGCACTCCACTCCGCTCTCTTCTGTTCTTTCATTTCTTATAGCAGGCAGGCAGTCCGATCCGATCCGGTCCGGTCCGAAATAAATTGCTTATTTGTAGCGACAATTTGCGGTAATTTTTGTGATTTGTGGTGCGGGGTGACATCATCCCGAATGGGGGCAGTGGCAGGGGTAGTGAGGGAGTGGCCCCCCTTCCTTGGCGAATTCCGAGGGTGGATTTATCCCTTGGGCTCATGTTGTATTTGCTTTAGCTATTAATTAAACATATTTGCTGCTCCTCTTCTTGTGGCGCTCTCTCACCCCCCCCCCCCCTCTCTCTCTCTCTCTCTCTCTCACCCTCGCTGTTCCATAATTCATTTTGTTTGCCGACAGTTGATGGAATTAGTGTGAGCATAGAGGCAGGGGAGGGGTGTGGGTGTGCGAGAGGAAATGCCAACATTTTAGAGGGAATTTAGGGGAAAAAGAAAACTCTTTAGGGGAGATATTTGTGGCTCTATGGGAGACATTGAAGGTTAAAGATCTCTCTAAAATTCTTAAAATCCCTAAATCCTTATGGCATAGAGAGAAAATAGCCAAAATGCAAGAATTTTCATGGGAAAATGCAACATTCAAATGGAGATAGTGAGAAACATTTCTCAGGAGGAGCCTCTTCCCCCTCAAAGTACCATCCAAGATCGGATCAAAAACTACCACAAATTTAAAGGTACTCCAAAGGTTTTTCCCCTCCCAATTCGGTGGCCTTTTCCCATCTGGATTCCATCTTTTCCTTGGCTGCTGCTGCTGCCTCTGCCTCACTCTGCTTGATTACAATTTATTGACTGACTTTTGCGCCGGAGAAATCCTGGGTCCGGCAGGAGGCCCTCTCCTCCGATGGAATTGGCTAGCTCCATTTTCTAAGCCAGAGCCACGCCCACATATGTGCATATCGTTAGCAAATTGCAGGCTCACCAGCAAAGGCAGGACAACCCCATGGTTAGCCAGGGGGGGGGGGAGCGGATGGGGCAAAAAGGGGTGTATGTGTGCGGTAAGCTAATATCCAACCAATTTCCCGTTTCAGTCGTTTTCTCGTTTCGCGTTTTCCCTTCGTTTTTTTTTGGCTTGCGGAAAAACAAGGTAGAAGGTAGAACGTGGAACGTGGAAGCCGCTCAGTACCTGGCTGGTAATCTTGGCCAAAACACTGGCCTGTCCCGGCCTGGCCTGGCCTGGTGCCGGTTGCCTGCCTTTTGTGTTTCCGTTTTGGAAATTAGAAGGCACTGTGCCACTTGCCCCGCCCCTCTGATGTCCTGCTATGCCGATGTCGTCGTCCCCCCTTTTTCTGTTTTTTTTCTTGTTGGTGCCATATAAATTTGTACAAAAGCTTAGGCAATTTTTTCTTTTGGCCAGGGAAAAGCCTTGTGTGCCGGTGCTTCGACTCCCTCATTTGCATATTCGACACATTCGAAAATACCCTCGAAAATAGCGTCCACTCGTGACTCCTGTACGGCCCCGCCCTCTGCCACAGTCCGTCCTTGCCTGCCCCGTCCTGTCCTGCTCCACCCTTTCCCCATTCCCCATTCGCTTTTATGATGTGTGTAAGTGGAAAATGTTTCCTAGAGACCCCTTGCGGCGGCGGCGGAGGCTTCCAAGCCTCTGAAAATAAGTATTCAAATAAAGGTTTTAATTTGATAAATTTTGACATTTCCGATTCAAGTTTATTGGGGAAAATGAAAACATTTGTATGGAAAGTCAGGAGCAGAATCGTTGGCCAGAGCCAAAGTCAGGGCCAGAGAAAAGCATCAATTGGGAAAAGTGAGAGCACCGCAATCCTGCGGTTGGCCGCAGGCTCTCAGCCACAAAGAGCCTGGTCTGGCTGGCATATTGACCCCAAAAGAACAGAGTGTGAACAGAGCACGTTGATTGGCAGCCATTCGGAGTCCCACAGAAGGGAAGGGAAGGGAAAGGACCCTCCACGAGGGGTCGCCCAAAACTGTCACCAGAGCTAATGGTCGGTCCGGTCCGGTCCGGTCCGATCCGTCAGCTAGGGGTGTGTGTAAAACTGTAAAGTGGAGACAAAACCACTTGAACGTTTATGGATATTGACAGGGAAAGTGGAAGAGGGGGAAACGAATGGACAGGGACAGGGACAGGGGAATGGACTGAATGGTGGGGGACACGAGAGTGGAGGCGTGGCAGGGCAATTGGGTGAAAATCCAATTCAATTGGAGCGAAAACTTAGTGAAAATCCTTCTCGATGAATCTTGTACTAATTGTAGGAAAATCTGTTTTCTCTTTTGCTTTTTTTGCAGCAATTTCCCGCGAAGATGGCGATGATTCGACGGCGCATCATCACCACCATCATCATCATCATCATCGCGGTGGCCATGGCGGGCATCACAATCACGGTAATAAAGTTCCATATAATGGCTACAATTCGGAGGAATATCTGGACCGACTCGAACCGAATGGCAATATACCCGCTGATAAAACGAATTGCAGATATGGAGGTAAGATTTTCCATCATCATCGTTCAAAATTAAAGGCCATTTGAGAGACCCAGTGAAATTCCAGGGAAAAACGCACAATTTTCGCACGTTTTAAGCGCTGAAAATGCTCTCGCTCATTCATAAGGATTTTGGGTAATTTATTGCCCCGCTTGTGCCCATAATCTCTCATTTAGGAGGGCAGACTCCCCCCCTCCCCCCTCCATCCGCCCCGTTCGCCACTGAAGAAGCAACTAATTTAATGATAAGATGTCTCGTGTCTGGGCTGGGCTGGGCTTCAGCCTTCGTCCCTTAAGTTTCTCTGGCATTAATTTATGCCTGCCTCCTCCTATTTTGTGTCTGGTGTGTGTGTGTGTGTGTGTGTGTGCGTGCCTCCCCATTGGAGACGCGTGTCTAATTATGGAAGGATCTTTTGCGTCCGTCGTCCGTCGGGGAATGCATCGGGGAATACCCTTCGAAAATACTTCTCTCTAGGTTTTTTTTTGTTTTCTCCTTCCCTTGAAAGGAACCTCCCTTCCTCCCGCCCTCCCTCCCACTCCCCTGGCTTCTGTTGGCAATTTATCAACGTTTTGTGTCTCATTTAGCTAATGTCTCTGTCTCTCTCTCTCTCTCTCTGCTTCTTTCTCTGTTACATTTCATCGCCCAGTGTCTTATCTGAGGGGAAAGCATTTCCCATTTTCACTTATCATCGCTGCTACACTGTTTTCACAGTTCTTTGCTCATAATTGTAAATTGCAATTTTATGCAAACAATGGAGTGGAAAAAGGAGAGCGGATGGAAGGAGCAGGACTCTTATTCTGCCTGCCTGACACTCTGCCATGTCCGCCCCCGCCCCCAATGATAAGCCTTGTGGAATGTAATGTAATGGTTTTCATTTGCTGCTGCTGCTGCTGCTCCTGTTCGTCCTTCAGTTATTGCTGATGCTGCTTCGGCTGCTCCTGCTGCTCCTGCTGCTCTTGTACTTGAAGCTGTTGCTTCTTGTTCCGCTTCTCGTTTTGTCCTTGTGAAACGGGGGCGGCACTCAACTTGCTCTCTCTCTCTCTCTCTTCCACTTCCAAAAGGAGTGTATATCCCCTCTGAAGGAGCGCATATCCTTTGTTACCCTGTCTAGGCAATGTTTCGGAATCGGGCCATAAAACAACGGAAATGAAAATATTAACAAGCAAATGCACAGCAGCAGCAGCAACAGCCACGACAGCTCCAGAAAGGGGAATTATTCATAACCGAAATGGGAAATGGGAGAATGGGAGAATGGGAAAATGGGGAAATTGTGCATGCTCCATATATCTTTACCGGTTTGCCATTATTGTTCCACAGCCACTTTTTCCACTCAAAGGACAAAGGGCAGGGCAGGGCAGGAGGTGCCTCCCATAGGCCCCAGTGGCACGTGAGCCAGCTCCAAGGGCAGCATCAGCAGCAGCAGCAGGACCCTCCCCATCTCTCCCTCCCTCCCTCCCTCTCTCTGTGTCGCATTCTTTCAAAGTTATGCACTTTTGACATTGAATAATCCCGGCGCTAGGTGGTGTGTTTGTTGCAGCGCTAGATGGCGTTGCTGGGATTATTGTGGGGCGAAAAACTCCGGGAAAACTCGTGGCGAACTATTCCTGTGAAAGGGAAACGTACGATGAAAGTGTTCAGAGGGTTTGACATACAAAATGCTGCAAGTTTTCCAAGTATTTATTTAGTTGGAAAACAATGCCACAGGAAAATGTGACGGAATCCAATGGAAAACTAAAAGAGAGAGACGGTGAGAGAGAGAGGGTTGAAGGAAAAGCAGGGTGTAGAAGGTAGTTTTTCCCATAGGGGTTTTCCATAAATATTCATGAAATATTCCAATGCAATGGCTAGAAAATGTTCTCCCCGAAATGCCATAATTTGCTGAAAATTCTATCCATCAATTAGGGGATGTTCCCCCGTAAATGAGTTTCGAATTTCCGAATAATTCTGCATCTATTCCTATATAATACATGGCCTCTCCCTAACTATGAAACTCTTTCCTCCCCTTTTCATTTCTTATAATACTCTTGCGTAGTTTTCCCTTTGCCCCCACAACTTTTGAAGGAGGAATCTCTTTTACAGAGTTCCTTTTAATTCCCTTATCCATCAAAATCAATTCAGTTGGAACCAAATCCAGTTCCCCTGGCCCCCGCCACCCGGCGGCACCCAATGCCCAAGCAATCATAAAGTTATATAAGGCACAATAAATTATAGGGGGCTGTGAGAGCATTCCAGAGGCAGGCACAGAGTTGGCGCGGGTGGGGGGAGCATCGTGCCACAGCTTCCACTCCCCTCCACTCCACTCCACTCTCTCTCCCTCTGCCTCTTTGGTGGCACCCCTCTCCCTCTCCGTCTCCGTCCCCGTTCCCTGGCAACAAAAAGCAATTTCAGTTTTTCATGCTCTGTTCCCATTTTCTCTGCCGCTGCTGCTGCCGCTGCTTCTGCTTTTGCTGTTGTTCTGATTACATGATTTATAAGTTATCTTCACTTCTGGAACAACAAATAGAACAACAAATTGTGTGCGGAGGGCGGGGGGAGCATGAAAATCCAGTCAGGATATGCGCAATTTATGTTCAAAACTCTCACAAAAGATTATTGTTTATATGCGCAAATTATTACGAAACACATTTCCTTTTGCCATTCGCAAAAAAAAAGAAGAAAAAAATAAATTGTAAAAAACATATTGCCCCCCCCCCCCCCCCCCCACCCCCAGAGAGAGAAAAGAGGGTGGGGTGGGGGAAAAGCCGGCCTCGAATGGATTGTAAATCATATTTAACAATTATGCGTGAGACATACAAAAATATGCACACATTTCCGCGTATTTAATTTTCGCACAATAAGTGGGCGAAAAACATTGAGAGGCTTTTCCGTAAAAAAAAACAAAAAGAAAAAAAAAAGAAGTAGGAATGATTGGTGGGTGGCTCAGGGGGGGAGAGTCTGAGGGTGCAGGTGCCACCTGTAAGCTGATTTTATGGGGCACTCCCCCCCTGGCATCCCTGGCACCCCTGGCACCCGTCGAACGCCTTGCGAATAAATCCTTTTAACGCTTTATTTGGCTTCTGACGCGCTTTCCTTGCCGTTCCGCTGCTCCGTGACTGCTTTTCCCTTTCGGGTCCTTCGTTTATTCTATATTTTCCTTTTCTTTCCTGGGTTTTTTCGTATTTTTTGTATTTTGTGTGCAGGTCCTTGGCGTTTGTTGGTTTTTAATGCCGCTTCCGTTTGTTCCTCTGCTGTCACTGTGCCCCACGCGCGACCCCTTTTCCGGCTCGGATTTTCCCTGTCTATTGTTTTTTTCTCTCTTTTTTACTGCTGCCCCATGCCCCCTGGCGAGTGCGTTGCTCTTTGGTTAACTGTCTGTGATTTAAATTTATTGGCAAAATACTTAAAGAAAATCCTCTTGTTTTACTTTACTTTACTTTTCCTGTCTGTGGCGCGGGGGAAATCTTTTGCTTCCACTTTTGGTGCCAGTTGGGAGGGTGGAGGGTGGTTGGGTGGTGTTTACGAGCGCAACCCTTTGACAATTTTCGGTTTTGTTTTCTCGCCTTTTATTTGCCAGGGAGGAGCGTGGAGCGTGGAGGGCGGGGGTGGTGGGGGTGGTGGGTCGTCGTACCTTCCGCGGTCTATTTGGGGGTTTCTTTGCGGTTCATTTTAAAATTCTAACTGGCAGCCGAGAGACGCGCCACGGAATCCCTGCACCGGAATTCATGACGCCTTGCGGTTTCTTGTGGCAGCCTTACCATTCTTCTGCCCCATTTGCCACCACCACCCGCCCCCCTTAACCTTACCCTTTCCCTTACCCTTTCCCTTACCCTTACCCTTCTCCGCGCTGTCAGATTTCGTTGCAGTTTATTAACGAACGGGAAAACATGTCGCCTTCTTTTACTTTCTCCCTCCCTCTCTCTCTGTCTGTTGATTTTCCCCTTTTTCCTTTTCGTTTGATGTCATCTTGCGTGAGACATTTTTCGGCTCTTCTTGGTTCGTGGTTTTTGTGTTTTTTTTCGCTTTTTTTTCGGACTAATGAAGCGACTTATGCAATGACATGGAAAATTTGCGGTTCGCATTTTTTCTTTCTTTTCGTTTGATTTTTCTCTCTCTCTTTCCTTATTTTTTTTTTGTATTTTTTTCGAGTGTTTTTACGGCCACTACACAGCATTTGCATGAGGCCTTGAGCGGGCAGCGGGTGGAGGGTAGGGGGTAGCGGGTAGGGGGTTGGTTGGGTGGGGGAAGGGAGTTCATCAAAAGAGCAAAAGGTTTTTCTTCTTTCTTTAAATTTTTTGTTTTTTGTTATCGCGGTGCAGGGGTGCAGGGGTGTAGGTGGGTGGGTGGTGGGTGGTGGGTTGTGGGTTGTGGGGAGCTTTGATAAATGAAAACTTTGCTAATTGGCTTTGGCGAATGTTGTGCGGAATGCTAAAAAGTTGCCACAGTTTGCGGCTAACTGGAGGGGGAGGAAATAACCACTTTGCGGGGCTGCCAACTTGCCAGTGGTTAAAGCTGCCAACTGGTTTTGGGGCGGGAGAATGGTTGAGAGAGAATGGAAGTTGGCTGTAGCGGGAAGATCAAAAACAAATCAAATATTCGAGAATTCTGATCAAATAGATAATTAGATGGAAACGAAGGACTCGGAGCATTGGGTAAGCATTTCCATGTGACGAAGAGCCGCGGCCCTTGCCGCATCTCACAGCGTTCCCTCTTGTACTTGAATGATGGACCAAAGAGCTATTATTTTTTTGCAACCACTTTAAAGATATCCCAAAGGATACCCAGAGATATCCTTGCTCTTACCCCGTTCCTTCTTGTTGTTTTTTTTGCTCCTTTCGCTCCTAAGTAATGCAATCAATTTTCTTTTGTGAAACTTTTCTCTGGCCAAGTGATCAAAATGAATGAAAGACTGAAAGACTTTATAATAATCCAAGTCCAAGTCCCCACGCCCCAAAAAAAAGAAAACTTTTGGCTTACGAATGCCAATTTCCACCATTGTATTGCTCTCCCTCTCCCTCTCTCGCTCTCGCTCTCTTTTTTTTTTTGCTATGGAAGTAAAAGAAAATTGTCCAGAAAATATATATATGTATTTGGACAATTTCATTCGCTTGCCACACCGCTTTATGCATACTAAGCTCATTATTGGGGCAAGAACTTCAGGACACAGAGCAGATCCTTTCGTCTCCTGTCCGCTTCGTGTTCTTTATTATTTCTTAACCGAAAGGGCGGGTCTAAAAAGGAAAGGAAAACTTTTTAATAGTGGCAGTCGCCTTTCAGCTCTCAGCTATGGCCATGCCCCCAGCTCCAGCTCCTCCTCCCCCGCGCTAGACAATTTGATGAGCATTTTTTTATATTTTATTGCATGTCTTGCTGTGCGGCGGCTAACAATGCCCCATGGCCAGTGGACAGGCGGTGGCAGTGGCAGAGGCAGTGGCTGTGGCAGTGGGCAGTGGCATGCCCCCAAGGCAGACATTATGTCTGGAGCCAAAAGTAGCACAATATTAAAATTTCTCGCTTGTCATTATAAATTCTTTGGTGAAACGCTCCCGCCTCCCGCCCCTATCCTTCCTTCGACAACGCCATAAAAAAAAGAAACGAGATCTCCTTTAAAGAGAGCCTTTTCCCCTTGGCCTTTAAGTTGTTAATGCGTCGAGGGGGGTGGCGGGGGATGGGATGGGTGAGCGTGTTGCAATCAGCATTCATTTTGAGTGACAGCTGAAGTATCCATAACGTCATCGAGGGAGAGCGACGATGATGCGATGCGATGCGATGCGATGAGGCCTCAGGTCATGGGGCAGGCATTGGACGGACCCGGACCCGGACCCAGACCCAGAACCCAAAACAGAATTAGGATTCATAATATGACAAAGTGCTTGGTTTTGTGGGGAGGGGGGGGGGGGGGGTGGTTGGTTGGGGGGATGGTTTGTGGAAATTGTAACTAAAGGTTGTGTCCTGTGCCAACTGATATCCTTGTAACACATTTGGACAGACAGCACACAGCACGGATGATGGAGGAGGAGGGGGAGGAGGAGTAGGGGGGAACACTCCTCCAGTTATGGCAGCTGCAGCTCGAAAATTGTGGTTGAAGGTGGAATCAACTCCATGCCACAATGCCACAGACACACACACACACACACTCGAACTCGAACTCATTTGTATGTGTATCGGTCCACAGGGAACACATACGCCCGCCCCGCCCTGCCTCGCCCGCTGCCTGTACCCCATTGCTGTAGCGTACCCCATTCCTATGATTCCCATGAATCCTGGCTGCTGTTCCGTCATGTGCCTGTCCTGTCCACACACACACGCAGATAGCGCTCCCTGACAGAGCCTTGGGCCATCGCACTATGGGGAATTTTGCCACTTTTTCTGGCCAAAACCCATTTTCAAAAAGTCGGTAAAATTATATATTTTTAACCGCTATGTACCAGAATAACATTAGTCTTCAATGTTATGTAGTCGAAATTTTAACAGAGCGAACCACTGTTAAGTTAACAGCTGTCAAAAACAACTGTTTGCTAGCGATGTGCAAGTTTTCATACAACGAGTAATTTTTCTCTAAGTTGAAGGAGCTAAAAAGGTGGTAACTGACCAATTTAAGTACAATTTTTACAATGGATTCGAATCAAAGAGGTTTTTAATATGTATTTTTGTTTTTAAACTGTACAAATACTCCTTATATTTCATGTAATTGTTAATTGTTTACGAGTATCATTTTGTGACAAATATTAGTCTTTCAAGAGGCGTACAAGCTGAGTCCAACCTATTCCAACCATAAGATTTAATACATATTGTAGAGATTTCAATTCTCTTTTAAATGCATATCATATTAATGTGCACTTTTGCGCACTTTCTCTGAAATTTGATATTTTAGGCCCTAACCTAAGTTTGTCAAATTCAGAGTTGTTTCCCATGCGGCCATGATTATGATCCGATCTGATCCAGATTCAAGGCTCTGATAGATATGGTCATTCTTAATGGTTCCGCGTTTTTAGTTTTATCGAATATTTAAATTTTTGGATGCCACAGATTTTCGTCTTTTGTGTGGGCGGAAAAGGGCGGGGCGAAATTTTGAAATACACTTGTAATAATGGGATATGACAGGATATTGGATAAAAAGTTTGGTTGATTTAGCGTTTATAGTCCCCCAGATCGAGGCGCTCAAAGAGTCCCTCTCTAAATGGTTTTCTTCATTGTGGCTATATTAATTATCCGATCTGATCCAGATTCAACACTTGAATAGATATAATCATTCCGTATGATTCTGCGTTTTTAGTTTTCTCGTAACTTTAAAATTGTGCATGCCACCGATTTTCGTCTTTTGAGTGGGCGGAAGGGGGTGGGGCGAAATTTTGAAATAAACTTGAAACAGTGTGGTAGAAAAGAAGTCTGGATACAAAATTGTGTTGCTCTAGCTTTTATAGTCTTTGAGATCTAGGCGCTCATGAAGTCGGTACTCTCGAGTACCGGGTATAAAAAGGGCTGCCACGCCCATTTTTTCAAAATTACTTTCTATTGCTATTACAAACTCATATCAAAAAACCAAATCAAAAAATATTGTTTCGTTTGAAAGTTATTAATTAATGCCACAAAAAGTGGCAAAATTCCCCATAGTGCATCGTCCGCACAGACACAGACACAGACACGGACCTCCCTCTCCGCCATTCCGATGTATGCCTGCCTCATTCCCTCATCCTGGCCATAGCTATACCTATGGCCTACGCATTTCATTTCGGTCAGCCAGCGGACGACTCTCCGGAGCTCTCGGTTGCAGGTTCCAGTTTCCGTTTCCGTTTCCTTCCTGCCTTGCCACACGACCCACACGCAGACTACTTCAAATTTTGATTGTCATTTACGTGACGGCGCATACAGCACGACTGTGTGTGTGTGTGTGTGTGTGTGTGTGTGTGCGTGTGTGTGTGTGTGTGAGGCATTTCGAATGAAATTGCTGCAAATTATTCCCATTACGTTTTTGGAGGGCCTGCATTTCAAGTTGATTGTCGTTTACATTTCGAAGAGCCAGCAAGCAGCAGCTCCAAATAGACCGAAGGACAGGGAGCAGCAGCGGCAGCAGCAGCGCCAGGATACGATACAACGAGTGGGAGGGATATCGAGGAGTGTGTGTGTGTGTGGATAGGCCTTGATTGAGTCCTGGTATAGGGCTCGGGCTCCTGTCGTCCGGCAATCGTCGCTGGACAATTTGTAATGGTTCGAGAGCAATCGGGCAAATGTTTCGTTGATTTATGCGATAATTCATCGATCAAAAATCGATTATTTATGCATTAGAATGTATCTGTGTCTGTGTCTGTGTGTCTGTGTCCGAATCGAGTGAATGAATGATGAATGATCATGGGATGGGACATACATGACAGGCGTTTATTGCTGAAGTGCCCAAAGATACATTTGGCAGATTCAAATTCAGCAATCAATTTATCGATAGCTAAATGATGCCTTAATTGAGTTTTGTATCGATTTGGCATGGATTTCTGCTTTCTTTGACTAGTTTTTGAAAGGGTTTGGCACAGGCTCCGCCACACAGACAGAGAGAGAGAGAGAGAGTAATCCTCTAGACAGGACTGAACCGAACAGAACCGAACTGAACTGGAATAAGCGGAAAGGCGAGGCCGAGGCCTATCCGCTATTCCATCGTATTCCCTATTTACTGACCAAACAAACATCTCCTTTGAATGCGCATCGAATGGCGTTTTGTCCTGTGAAATTGTCTACGTGTCCTTTGTGGCAGGCAACAGCAGCAGCATTCCAATCCGCCACTCAATCGTTTCGGGTGTGTGTCTTATTGCCACAGCCCAAAAACGAGTATTGCTCTATTTTTATTCTATTTTTTCTGTATTTTTTTGTGTGCGGCAAACAATGACGCGTTCTCTCATATATGATGGAAAGCGCCGCTTTTCGCTTTTCGCATTTTTTTGTTTTTTGCCTGTATGTCTGACAAACAACGGAATGATATATTGCAGCGGCAGCAGACGAGTGCCACGCCCAGTGCCTTTTGTTTGCAGTTGCCGCAAATCAGTGGCCAATAACGCAGTCCAGGCACCAGGAATCTGTGATCCGGGATCCTTTATCCTGGCTGTGGATGCGGATGCGGATGCGGGACTATGCCTCACGGCCATGCTCTGGCTCTGTCCCTGGCTCTGTCTCTGGCTCTGTCTCTGGCTCTGTTTATAGAGAGCAAACCTTTTGAAGTTAATTAAAACGAATACGAAAGATGGAAAACCACCCACCAGGGGGAGGGACAGAACGGAACGGAACGGGACTGTGCTGTGCCGTGCGTTCTGTTTGATTTCTTTTTACGAGCAAAGTTGTAAAAATATTATTGATAAATCTTCATTTAATATCAGAGAAAAAGGTAGTGAAAACCCCCCCCACACCCACACCCACACAAACCCGCCACCCATATTTTCCTCTCCATTTTATATAGCTTATTAATATTTCTGCCTCTGCTTTCATTTCCACGGCAAATAATAAATAATTGGATTCCTGTTGCACTCGTGCACATACATCTTCCACGGGGGCAGGGCTTTTCCTTTCCTCCCGCTGTTGTTGTGCTCTCTCTCCCTCCTTAGCCCTCGACAGGCCACATATATTTCTTCCTGGCTGTGCAGCTCTCCTTAACCTTATCCCTGCTGCACTTGCCCCCCACCACCCCCCCTGGGAAAAGGAAAGAAATCGTATTAGAAATCAATTCATTTCATTTCTATTGTGCAATTTCCGTTTCGTCTTAGAGCGGAGAAGTGGCGGGGGAAAAAAAAGAAAAGGGAAGAAAAGCAGCTCCGAAAAAGGAGGAGAAACCTGGGGATATGATATGGCAGGAGAGGAGTCAACGGAGAGAGAGAGTGTGGGGGGGGGGGGGGGGGGAGATGGAGAGAGAGCAGCGTAAATACGAGGACAAACTGGGGCTGTAAATCTTCTGTGATGGAGCCATTTGTGGCAAATCAATTCGCGATAAAGATTGTCCCGAGCTTGAATTAGTCCTGCCTGCATCCTACAGGATATGGAATGTCTTCGCAGGGGGAAACGAAGCTAATGATATCCTCCAGACTGGAGCTGGAGCTCCCACCTTTGGCTCTCTGTTCGCCAGTTTTTCCTTCATTTTTCTAGTTTTCCCTCACACTTGTCTTGCGCCGCTCCGTTCCGTTCTTTCCGCTCCCATTTTCACGCACACACCTGCAACAATGTTGCATAATGCCTGGCGTTTAGTGTGAAATTTTGCACGCCTCTCCAGCCAGCACCGTTTTCCGCATTCTCCACATTTTCCGCATGCATTTTCCACTCTCTGTGGCGGCTAGCACTTCTTTTTCAAAAATTGCGCACATAAACTAATTCCGCATGCATGAAATGACTTTTATAGAAAAACGAGAAAATTGCAGTGTGTGGCAGTGGCAGTGGCAGTAGTGGGAGTGGCAGGACCCCTCTCTCTCTCTCTCACTCCCCCTCTCTCTCCCACTGTTTTGTGCTGGCTGCCCCAAAACCCCAGAGCTGCCACCAAACCGCAACGTGAAACGTGAGCAGTGCTCCGCCCGTCGCGGGGCATCCGTTAGGGTTAAGTTGCAAGTCCGTCCGTCCGTCCGTCCGTCCGCCCGTCCGTCCGTCCTGCTAATTGTGTCACAATGATGAGCATCATTTTCAGCGCTCTTTTGCGCTCGCATACTTTGGCCAGGACAAAGGAGTGCCGCTGAAAAGCCAGCCACTGCCAGGGAAAATGGTGGGAAACTGCCTGCTGGCAGACAGGAAATTAAGCATACGCCATGTGTGCCACGTGGGCCATGTGTTTGCCACTAATTTTCCGTTAGTAATTTCATTTCAAGCCGCCGGCTTTCCCCTGCCCTCTCTGCGCGCCCCAAAAACACTTTGAGGTGACGCCATCCACCAGCCACCGCGTTGATTGCTTCAAATGTGAGAATGCTTCTCATTCTCACTCGCATTCGCATTCTCCCTCTGGAGAGCGAAACCACTCATTTCCCTTCCCCGAAAGAGAATGCCACTTTTTACTTTTTACTTTTAACCCTTTTTGCTCTGGCGAGAGAAAGCCACTCTTTCGCTTTTAATTATCATCAACGTCGGCGGCATTTGTCTGGTCGGGTCTGGTCTGGTTCTTAGATTTTTTCCCCTTTGTCTTTCGGTTATTTTTCGGGAGCAGCGTCGGCGCCTTTCCGTGCGATTTTCTTAGCCAATTTAAATGTCTACTCGGGCGGAGTGTCTGACGGGCGGAAAAGCTGCGGCTGCGGCTGCGGCAACGGCAACGGCAACCCTTCTGCAGACAAATATGCTGTCATATGTTTCTCCGCCCCGATCCCAATCCCAATCCCAATCCCAATCCCGATTCCTGGCAGACATGATGAATGATGCCCCACCAATTGTTGTGCTACCCTTCCACAGGGTGAGGGTATTATGGTTTTAGGTATGCTTTTGGCAGATAGGAAACACCTTTGAGGGCTGGAAGGTATGGTATTTCTATAGGTCTGTTGCTGATCTGAAAAATATGTGTCTATGTGTTTGATCTACCCGAAACGATGCACAGATTCTTGGTAAAAATATCCTCTGTTGTTTTGGAAGAAAACCCAATCAAAAGCTAAATCTGAAAATCTATGTATGTATGTGTAGATTCATAGCTGGCCCAAAAATAATCAAAATCTGAAGACTATATCATATGGCAGCCATAGAACTAGCTTTAAGGCGTGGTGAGTGATCGGCTAGCGCAGGTTCGAAGCGAACATGCTGGTTCGAAGGTCGAACAGCTCGAGGGCGCTCTTCATACACGCTTGAGTGTGCGCACTGGTTGGATCGCGCTTGTTCAGACTTGAGGAACATGTTCGATCGTGCTTGTGAGCAGGATGCAGTTATGCAAGGGGTACATGCGGCTGGCTGGTGTGTTCCCTCTCTTCGGAGTCTGCTCTTACGCTCTGCACTGCTGAGAGCGCTTGACGCCAAATAAGACCCGAAAAGAGAGCGCGTGGCGGGAAGCCATACACCTGCTTGCAGCATTTCATCATCGAATGTACACACATACATGTGTGTGTGTGTATGTTAATGGTTAGGGTATCTTAAGCTTCGGCATCCAGCAGCCGGAATGTGGCTTTCCTTCGATTGTTTTTCTGCTTTTGTTTGCGAATTACAAACAAATGTCTAATAGAAAGGAAACCTCCTCCCCCTGGTCCACACGAGGCACAAAAGCAAACATTTTGACATGACAGACAGGCAGGCAGGCAGGCAGGCGCATATCAGGGCACTATAACATATAGTCCCTATAAGCGTTAAGCGATTTCCCAGCGACGAGCCCCCTTCCGCATGCCCCTCGATGCGGAGGAGGAGGAAGGGGAGGAGGAGGAGCTGTGGTGGAGCTGTCGAGGAGCGCAGCAAAGTAATTTGTATGTAATTTGTTAAGTAATACACACATTTTTCCCCGGGAGTTTTGTTGTTGTTTGTCTGGCTGTCTCGACAGGATGTGGCTTTTCCTTCGTTTCGTTTCGTTTCGTTCCGTTGTCGTGAAGGGAAGTGAAGTGGCAGGAAAATAAGAGGAGAGCGGAAAAGTTCGAACGAGGAAGGATTTGTACTCCTTAATTACGAAACATCAAAGTGGTCCGAAGTTGTGTCGGGTCTGTTGTTGAAGTCTTAAGCCGGGGGAGTGTGTGGTGCCGCCTGCCGCATGCCTCATGTCTCATGCCGCACTTGGGGGCATGCGACTTAGCCATTGATGTGGCAACAATCTCGGTGGCCCGTCCGTCACTCCATCAAGTGTTGGCCATCTAACACATTCCGGGCACAACCTCTAATAGAGTCTTCACTTAGTCCTCTGCCCCTGCCACTGGCCCTGCCCCTGCCACTGGCCCTGCCCCTGCCACTGGCCCTGCCGATTAAATTGATGCATGCAACATGTGGAATGGGTAATTAATTCAACGAACCACGAACCAGGCGCCAGCAGGCGCCAGGCACCGAGCACCGAGCCCAAAAGGATCCCCCATTCGGTCGCTCCATTCGTGTCAGCAATTAATATTTTGCCACGTTTTCGGGCCCCGAACTGAAAATTGTTTGTACGTGTTTCCCTTGAGATGAGAGTTTTCCGTCTTAATTGGAAATTGCTGCTACTTTCCTACTACCCTCTCGGAATCGATTGTCTGCTGGCCGGAGCTCTCCTCGGGGTTTGAGTAATTGAAAGACAATCAAGTGACAAGTCGTCCGTCGTCCTCGCAAAAGAGTTGCTTCCTTAGACAGAGACAGAGATAGAGACAGGAACAGGAGCCACTACCCACATATATTCGTGTTAATCCTCGCACATGAATCAATTTACGAGCAGCAGCAGCAGCGGCAGCAGCATTACTCGTACTTTCACCATATTTTCCGCTCTTTTGGCAACAATAAATAAAAGCAGTAATTGGAAGTGATGGAAGGATGGAAGGATACCAAGGGATGAGCACACACTCCACAGCAGCAGCAGCGGCAGCAGCAGCAGAAAAACGAAAACCGAAATCTCTAATCAAATGTCAATTCTTTATTCAATAAAAATCGAAAACATACGAGGGAAAGCACTCGCTTTCGCCCTGCACAAAAACAGAAACAGAAAATAAGTGTGCGATAGAGTAAATCTTTTAACGACTTTTACGACTGTGTGCCAGCGTACTGTGGCTGGCTTTTCCCTTTTATGGCTTTTCACATTGTCCTGGCTCTGGCTCTGGCTCCTGCTCTGGTTCTGGGCTCTCTCCTGGCCATGCCCGAATGTCCAATGTCCAAAGTCCAACGTGCTTGTGTATAAGCCATTAAATGTGCCCCACAGCACAGCACGGCACTCTCCTCTCTCTCTCGCTGTTTGGCTTTTCCTTTTCCTGTTTTCGGCCAATTATTACGCGCGATTTATGCTTTTATTTGTCAAGAAAAGTTCGAAGAACCAGCCAAAGTTCGGAGTTCATGAAAACGAGTGGAAAACACGCTCATAATTGATAGCAAATCATAAAATCAGGGTCATATTTTGATCAACTTTTGATCATGACTCGATTTGTGGCCCATCAAATGGGGCCAAAGTACTTGCAATTAGCTTAAGAATGCTTTTAAGCCGGCTTGTAATTCCCTCAGCTTTTCCTTAGTTTTAATCTCCCCATTTTGCTTGCAAACCTTTTTTAATTTCCACTTTTTCCCGCATTTCTTTTTCCCTTCCCTTTTTTCTTTCTGTTTACTTTTCAGCCCAAGAATCTGCGAAAAATGATAATAAGAAACCACAAGGTAAAACGCTTTTTATTACACTCTTACATTTGCCTCACTTTTCCCTTATACTTTCCCGTTTGAGTTTTCCTATTTGCTTTGATGACAGACGCAGACAGAGACGCAGACAGAGACGCAGACACAGAGACTTTTAATAGTTTTCCTGGACAGCAATTTAAATTGTCATATTTTATGCGCCAAAGCCTTCAGAAAATGTCATTAAAATGGATGTCAAGCGGAGTCTCAAGTCAAGTCAAGCTCCTGCTGCTGCTGCTGCTCCTGCGACAGCTCCTCCTTCCTCACTGATTCGCACTGATTGTTGTTCCATTAGAGGAGTATCCCATCCTCCCATCCTTTGCAGATAGATAGTCCTGCCAGTCCTCACAGATAGATACACAGATATGCAGAGTGTGCAGGCGACAGCCAAAAGTAATGACAAAACGCAGCGGGCTATCGTTTTCATTCGCATATTGAGACACAATTTCCCTGGCAAAGGGGGAGGCCAGGCAGCAGGCAGCAGGCGGCGGGCAGCAGGCGGCGGGCGGCCTTCTAGGATGCAGTCTAGGATGTCCCCAGAAAAGGTTGTCATCGCTTCCGTAATTGAATCCTTGGCCGAAAACTATAAATTCTCTCAAATGGTAAACAAGGATAACAACTTTTCGAGAGAGAGAGCCAGGGCGGGGCGGGGCGGGGGCCATTAAAATATGAACTTTTTGATTGAGATTTCAGCAGCAGGAAAAAGCATTTCAGGCAGCAACATGGAAAATGGAAAATGAATAAATGTTTGAAAATTGAGAGAGCATTTCGGGGCTTTTATATTAGCTTTGGAAATGTTTTAAATGGCAATCGAAGTGTTTACTGATGTTTTCATTGGGCATTGCCATGGGAGGAAAACAATTAGCTTTTCGATGGAAAACAGCAGAAAAACAGCTTTAAAGTGGGCGGGGAAAATGCCCTAAAATATATATACATATGTATATATAGAAGATTCATGATTCATGATTTTACTTGGAGATTTTATGCGATTAAAGAACGATTTTCCTGCAGGAAAAGCTTAAAAACTCAAGGGAAAACTTTTTCCACAATTAAGAGAATATTTGAACTGAATTTTGTAGATTATTTGTGGGCTTAAACGTGGCTTAAACTTTGATTTTCTGAGTAATTTCGAAATTCGGAAATGTTTATGCGAAATTTGCATCCCTCGAAAAATCAGGCAGACCTCTCCGCACCCCACCCACCCCTCTTTCAGGCTTGAACTGAATCCAAAGTAAATATTTGAGGATGCAGCATTGCAACAGCCATACCCGTCCCCCTCCGCCCCCTCCCCTCCGTCTCCCACCGATCGATCCACCCAAAAGAAAGGACTACAGCTACCCTTAGATTCGAGTCGATTTCTGGCTGCGCCTGTCTGGTCCTGTCCTCTGCTGTCCTGGCCTGTCCTGTCCCTTCGTTGTCTCTCCTCTCCTCTCCTCTCCTCTCTTCTCTTCCCTTTCTCTGCTCTGCTGTGCTGTATTGTAATTGAATTCTACAACAACACAATAAATTTTAGGCACTAAACGGAAAAAGCAATGACGGCCGAAAGAGTGGGTGAAACCGGGCTAAAAACAGGGCTAAAACGGCTGCCAAAACGTGCAGACAGACAGTCGAGAGGGTGGGGGGTTCGAGGGGGGGATGGGGGAGAGAGAGTTCGATGCAGTAAAAAGAGAAAATTTAATTTCTTGCCTGAATAATAAATCACAAACATAAACAGCAGCAGCAGCAGCCCAGGGGGGGAGGGGTGGGTTCTAAAACGAATGCAGGGGGGGATGGGGAGATGTCGCCAGATAAAGGCTCCCAATGGGTGCCCACTCCCCCCCCACCCCTCCCATACGCGCCCTTAGTCCTTTCTTTTTTTTGGTGTCCGTGGAGGCAATTTGAAATTCGTTGTCGATGGCAGGACTCTGTGGCTCTGCGCTCTCAAGGGTTGCCTCGGCCAGAGTTGCCATTGCACTTATCAAAATGTCATTTCCGGGGGGCCAAGGAAAAGCCCACTCCACACAGATAAATTCGGCAACGGAAGTGGAAGTGGAGGGGGTGGGGGTGGGGTAACGGAACGGAACGGAAGTGTCGACTTTCGAGTGTCGCTTTATTAAATTTTTACGCAAATGCACGACACGCGGATATGAATAACAATAACATACGTACACACACCCACACACACCCACACACACACACACACATATAATATACAATGTGCAAGGATATGTACATATGTGTAGAAAGGATCTCTGGCATAAATATGAACAAAAGGGAGGCCTTCAGAAGGGTAGCGCCCTCATGCTTATGCAAATGAAAAGTAAAAACTTTTATGTCCCCAATATTTATACATTTTTACGAGTGCGACTACAAGTACTGGAGGCGTGGGGCGTGGCGCGTGGGCTGTGACCCACTCAGCCACAATCCGCGCTGTGATTTCGTCTCATTTCTTTTTTATGCCATTTCCAGTAGTTTCCCAGACCCCAGACCCCAGATTCCGGGCCCACCCAGCCCTCCGGAGGGAGCGGAACATAAATATTGTTGCAAAGCCAAAAACAAATAGCAAACAGAAATTACAATAATATGCAATAATGCAAAAGGACAACAGTGGGAAGGTCCTCCAGCCACCAGACGAATAGCACACACACAACACACACACACACACACACACATATGTACATACATACGTGTGCCGAGGACTCATTCTCCTGCCTCATTGCGGCTGTATCTCTGGCCTGGCCATGTGTCTGCCTGTCCCATGCGTGGCTTTAAGTCACAGCAGGACGTGACATCCTTGCATAGCATTTGCATAACTATATCAACAAGAGACAGACCAGACAGACCCATGGACCACCACCAGCAGCAGGAGCAGCAGCAGGAGCGGCAGGAGCAGCAGGAGCGGCAGGAGCAGGTCCAGGACCACGTGGAGCAGACATCAGCGAGTGCCACCGCGCGGACACCAGAATCTGAATACTCCCCTGTCGTCCCTGTCCTCTTCAGTGTCGCTCCTGTCGCCATATCTGCCGCCCTGCCGCCCTGCCACCCCCCCTGCCTCCTCCTCCCGTTTCGCCTGTCCTTATCCATGTCCCTGGTGCTATTTTTATCAGAGTACTTTTTTTTTGTGCCAGCAACGCTTTTCCTTGATGCGCTTGCATAATTTTCATTGTTTTCATTTTACAAGCGAATTTCCCTCAACTTATCTTTTAGTTTCCTTCCCAATTTTTCTCTCTTCTTTTTGGTAGCACTTCCTGCACTGCTTGCTCTGCTTGCTCTGCTTTGCACTGATTTTCTGTTTGCATTTCAAGTTTTTCGCGTCACAGATTTTCGCAGATTATATTTTCCTGCGGTGCAATAAAACTTTATATGAAAGGCGTTAACAAAGAAGAAGGATATTGCTCGCAAGCCAAGGAGAGAGCACTATCCCTTTGGTGATAAAAAACAAGAAAAAAACACTTCAGTGGAAAAAGGTTTATGGGGCAACGGAGGGAAACGGTTCCAGGAAACCAGCCAAAAGTGTGTCACGAAACGGAGTTTCAGTGCCCGCAAGATCTGGCAGAGATCTATAAGTTTTTATCTACCGAAAAGATGTATCCATAACCGAATCGAAAGACCCGCTAAAAGATCCTCATCTTTAAGAATTCCATAAAATAATTCCCGACTCTTAAGCTGTGGAGATTTCTATAGGCTTTATACAGAGTTATCTTCCAAGTCGCTAGAAAACCCAAACGAATTTCTCGCATATTTGAAAGCATCTTTAAGTGCTTTCCCTCTCTTGCTCTTCGGGTTTTCCACTTATTCGCCCTAATTCGCTTCATCACACAAAATCGATATCGAATATCCTTATAGAATGGCCATCCATAGTCGTAACAATAATCGTTTTGATGACCCGAAAAATCCAATGCCAAGAAATGGAAACTCGCGCATTTCCATTGTCATTTTCCATTTCCTTTTCCGCTGCGGCCCCCCTCCCATTCGCACACACTCACATTCAGTATCCAATTATCGTTGCCAAATGCTGGCTGACATTTGCTGGGTGCTTGGGGCACTCACACTCACACACACACACACACACACACACATATGAGCAATTCAATTTTAGAAGTTTCTAATATGCCAAAAGAAAGAGAAAGAGGAAGAGAAAGAGAGAGGGAGAGGGAGACAGAGGGAAGCCCCTGCGGCACTGCTTCGCTCTCTCTCTCTCTCTCTCATTTTTCGTGAATTTTACAGGCACTTTTCCAATGCTCAGTCAATTTTTGCAAATCAAATATCTGCTACCCCGCTACCCCGCTCTCCCCCCCTGCTCCTTCTCATTTTTTCTTCGCTGATTTGCCAGGAAAAACGATGCCAAATGCCATTCCACTCGAACGGCTAGACGGCGGAAGAGCCTCGCATCGCATCGCATCGCATCCTATCGAGAGACGAGGCATTTTCCCATCCCGAAATATCTATTGAAGTTTTTCCTTTCTTTTCGGTTTTATTTGGCTTCATTTATGGCCTCGCCTCGCCCCGCCTCGCATATTGCCTGGCAATTTAATCGGCTATCGGGACCCAGAGCAAACACATACCCCGTACTCCCGGCTTCGAATATCCTTAGATCATCATCCATGCAGCCATCCATCCTCCTGCTCCTGCTCCTCCTCCTCCTCCTCCTCGCTGCCCGCTCTGCTCTCTCTGTGAAAGTTTTTCTCTCTCTCTCTCTGCAATCAGCTGCTGTTGAATTTTTAATTTTTATGTTAGTAATTTTTCAGCATTTTCTCTCCCGCTCTCACTCCCGCTCTCTCTGGCTGTTTCCTTGTGGGACGAAGGCGGAAGAGGAAACGCGTTTTGCCCCCCGGAAGAACATCTTGCGCGGGAATATTAAATTTTTTATGCTTTCGGCCGTAGTCGAAATGGAAAAATAAAACAAGAATAAGACTAAAGTTTTGCAGAACGAATGGGAAACATGTTGCGAATCGCAAAGTGGTGGATGGAGGGAGGGAAAATGTACCACCCGAATGTGTGTTGTATTTTCTTTTATATTTACTTTTAGTGTTATGTGTGTCTCGGGTACTGTTCCGCCTGAAAACCTCTTCCATTCTTAAAGGAAATCTGTCTCTTTAAGGCCGTAACCCGTAACCCGTAACCCGTAATATACACGGCACACAGAAGTGCAGCGGAGCCAAAGAGAGCCGGGAGGGAGCCCGGAGAGCGCCACTCCGATGCAAGTTTATTATATAAATATTTCAAATGAAAGCAGATGCAGCTGCCACCTGCACCCTGCCACTTGCACCCTGCCACCTGCCTGGCATCTGGCACCTGGCTCCAGAGCACCAGAGCACCAGAGCATCAGAGCAGCAGAGCAGACTCTGTGTAGAGAAAAGCAAACATAATTTAAAATGTAATTAGTGCTCAAATAGAAAACCAAACAAACAGACCAATGTACGTATTCCGTGTTGCCATTGGGGCTGTGGCTGTGACTCTGACTGTGGCTATAGCTATACCTATGACTGGGACTGGGGCGTGGCTGTTGAACCTCGCCCCAATGGCAAACAGAACCAGAAGCCAAATGCTGCCATGGATGCTGTTGCTCCACGCAAAGTCAATGAATGAATCAAGCAGGTGGAGCAGGCAGCAGCGGCAGCAGCAGCAGGTTACTAGGTGACCCAGTCCCATCCACACCCCTGGACACACACCTGTCTGTGCCTGTGTGTGCCTGTGTGTGTCTGTGTGTGTGTGTGGGGAGGGGCAGAAGGTGGCCCCATGGGGCCCTGGAGGAGACTGCAGAACTTTGTCCTAGACCAACTTTTTACCAGCTGCTGTTCTGTGGCTTCTGCAGCTTTTGAAACATTTTATTATAACGAGCAAAAGGTGCAGCCACCCACCCCACAGGCTTTCCCATTCCCATTCATTTTCCGCATTTCAAGGTTGTCTGAATACGATTTTTGGACCACGAAAAGATCTCTCTGTTTTTTTTTTCGGGGGGTGCTCCGTTTCGGTTTCGCTTCATTATGCGGGTGTATTGATGATGTGCATAATGGGAGTGCGGGGGAGTGTGGGTGGGGCAGGTGGCCTCTCGAAAGTTCAACTTTTGTGCTCATTATGGAAATGCGGAATGGAATATGTACTTCTAGGACTACTTGTAGGACTTGCCGCGCACTTGAAGGCGGCAGCTTATCCACTTGTACGGAGGAGTCCTTTGTAAGCCCCTGTTGTCCGACTGGGACTGTGGCTGGGGCTGGGCCTGGGGCTGGGCCTGGGACTGGAGGGTCCACTAATTTGGTTTTTAAGTGGTTCTGCTGCTCATTAAGCTGCCTTTTTCCTTTGCCTTTGCCTTTGACTTTTTCCCATTTTCCCATTTCCCATTACGTTTCCTTTTACTGTTGTCGCACCTTTGCTCACCGATTCCCTTTCTGGTTTGTTTCCTCTCTTCCGTTTTCTCCCGTGCAGACTGGCGCAGCACGGACAGCACCGACCACCATGATCGCGTCCAGAGGCAACTGTCCGTCTCCTCCGACAGCAAGCTGCTGGACGAGGACATCCGTGAGGAGATGAAGTACCATTCGCATGTGGTCATGCGACCCAAGAAGCCGCCCAGACCCAAGTCCGAGGTCTTTCTCAACAAGCAGGATCCGCATCCGCGACGCAAACGCTTCAGTGCATTTGGTGTAAGTATTTTTGCCTCTCCTCCTCCTCTCCATCCCCATCTCCACTTTCCAGCCATCTTCGGACAGAGAACTGTTGCATACTTTCACGCAAAAACAGTCACTAGAATTCCCAACTGGTTCTAGCTGCGCAGGCACAAGGCGACGACTGCTGGCAGGCGAAAGTAATATTGAAAATTTTTAATCTCTTTGAAATTTATCCTGGTGGGACCCTTTGTTACGGCAATTGAGTGTTCCCGATTCGAAATACATTTGAAATTAGTAGCTACTAGCTAGTTATATGGTGTCTACTACTGTATATAGTAGTAGATGCTTTATAGAGTTTCTGTCCACATTTGGATCGTAATTAGACGCCCCTCTGGGTGGTACCACTAGCATAAATCATGCACAACATAATTCTGGACTCTTCCCAGGAAGCATTGGTTGGGAGAGTGTTAAATATTTTTATAGTAGAACATTTCATCTCTCAATTCTAAATTAAAAGAGGCAGAGAGAATTAAATTCCTACCCTTTTATTCAGGGTTTCCTCTGCTTATATAATAATAGGGAATATTTTAGAATTTCTTTGACTTTTTCTGCATATTTAATATGGAAACTTCAGAGAAAAACTGAATCCAGAAAGACTTTTCCGTGCATTTTTTTCTCTTCTGAATTTATCCTGACTAAGATTCAATGGGATACCGCACCCAAATCGGAGATGTATATCCAATAATTAAATTCCAAAATCACACGAAAGCCAAACCACTCCGTTGGTGCAGTAGAACTTTGATATTCCAGGCAATGTGTAGTGCTATAAATCAGATATGTATATTCATACAAAAGAAGGTGCTCTTCAAAGGAAGATCAAAGCCAAAGAGATGGCCACGGAAATCAATTAGACCCAAAAAAGGGAGTGTGAAATGTTAGAAATTCATTCGAGTATATCGTGTATACTCTCCCCCCTCCCCTCCCCAACACACAGACACACTCCTGTGGGCATTCATTGCCCTCTCTGATTACATCATGCTCTAATTTAATGTAAAGCAGCAGCAGCAGCAGCAACAACAGCCACTAACTTTGTTAATTAATTAACGAAAACATGATACGTTTTTCACTGTTTTTATTTTGCCGTTTTCTTGCTCGTTTTACCCACAGGGCGACTCTCCGTTTGGGAAACAGGAGGCCTATGTCAAACTGGAGCCACTGGGCGAAGGATCCTATGCGACGGTCTACAAGGGATTCAGCAAGTGAGTACCGCCACACCCCAGACAGGAGCAGGAGCAGGAACAGCAGCAGGAGCTGGAGCTGGAGGGAGTCCTGGTTTTGGGGTTGCCATGTCAGTGGGTTAAAGAACAAATTATTGTCGGTCGTGAGCAGGAGGAAAACCAAACCGAACCTCAGCTCATCTCATCTCAGCTTGAACTTCTCCTCATGATGGACCTCGCTCCAAATGGCTTTCGTTTTTAAGCCCCCAAAAAGAAGGAGAAGAATGGAGGAAAAACTGTGTCATTTTGTCCTGATTTATACGCTAGTTTCAGCTCCACTCCCTCCGCCGCTCCGCCGCTCCACCCCTTCACCCAAGCCCCCCGTTTTGCATCCGTTTTTGCGGCTCTTTCTGTGGAGTTGGGTCTCCATTACGCAGTGCCATTTCTTTGTCCCCGTTGGCAGACTCATTACAGAGCCAGAGCCCCAGAGCCAGAGCCAGAGAACCGGAGAACCAGAGACCCAGAGAGCCATGCAAATGTGGCTATCAATCAAGTGGAGGGTTGGCCCAGAGCCCAGATGGAAGGATGGAAGGATGGATCCATGTGGGTCATGGGATGGATGCAGTGCAGCACCTCCTCATCGTCCCTTTTTTATTTTCGTCTTTTTTTTGTTGTCCCCAATTGTTGTTTTGGCCCAACTCCAGGACACGCACTTTTCTGTTCTGTGGAAACTTCCTGCCCCACAATTGTGGAGTTGACTTTTCTTTTGGCTTAGGCAGTGTGCCTCCTCCTCCTCCTTGTTGTCCTGTTTCCTGCCTTTCTGTAAGCCCACCCCCATACAATGTCCTTTCTTTCTTTAAGCCTCCGTACCATGTCCTTTCTTTAAGCCCCCATCCCAACTCCTTTCTTTCCGTTAGCTACCCAACGCCCCACCCCACCCCATCGCCCATTTCTGGTCAAAATGCTGCCTCATTTGCGCCTCGTCTGGCTCTGATTTCTTTGGCAATTGGAGTGCTGGGAGGGGGAGGGGGAGGGCAGAGGCAAAGGATGGAGTGGAGCGGAGTGGCGTTTTCCCTTCATAATTTGACAAATGAGCCTGGAAAATGTGTGCAAAAGGTGGAAGCCAGGACAAGGCTTCGTCACCTTTTTGACAGGGCCTCAATGTTCTCCTGCAGCTCCTCCTCCGTCCCCTCCTCCTCCTCCTTCTCCTTCTCCTCCGCCCATTCCGATGATGGATGCCTTCCAGTCGCCGTCGTCATGCCTTTGGCTGTCACAGGCAGTGCCGGGGCTCGCCTGGGCTGGCCTTCAACCCCCTTCGGAACCCGCCTCTCCCCCGAACATCGCTTCAGCCCCCCCCCCCCCCCCGTCCATTTCCCGGGAACCTCCTCCTCCCACTACTCCCCCTCAAAGCACTTCATCTTTTCTTTGCTAGCCATCTCCTGCTTTGTTTTTTGATTTATTTGACAATCATTTGCTTTGGTGTTTCGCTCAACTTTCGTTCTTTCCCCCCCCCCATCCATAATGGGCGGCATTATGTGTAAACGGAAAACTTGTTTGGCTTCTGCCACATTCCCACAGCCTCTTCGGCTCCTCCGCTGCTCCGCTGCTCCGCTCTCCGCCTTTCCACAGATTTTCGCCGTGCTCTCCCTCGATCCTGCTCTCATTTGATATGCAAGACAGCGCCTACATGCGAAATGAGTTCCAATTAGCCTTTGTTTATACGAAATGCAATTAATTCGCTCTAATTTATCTGCCGAATGGAAATGGAAATGGAAATGGTACCCAGTAACCCTGCCAGTCCTCCTACCACCCGCCCTCCCTCCCTCCCTCCCAGTGGGCTGTACTTTTTCTCAGGCTTAGGTTTTTGGCTTCTTTGTTCAGGATTGGGCGGGGGTCCTTTGGCACACTGCACACTGCACGACGACGACTCCTTACGCTCTGCTTTGCCTTCTGCGCCTTTTCAAATGGAAATTTAGGTCACTTTCCATCGTTCCTTTTCCTTTTCCTGCTGCCTAATTTTTCTCCAAGATTTATGCTGCCTGCTCTCTGGCGTCCCTCTCTCTCTCTCTCTCTCTCTTGGGTTTCTTTTTGGGCAAGTTTATTCAGGTCCTGCTTCTCCTGTGCCCCCCCCTAAATCTCTCTCTCTTTCTCTGTGTTTGTCAATTGTAAAAGATTTCATGAATGATTTCACTTCTATTTGACTTTCGTTTTTCTTTGCATTGTCCTTTGCCAGGGTCTCTGGTCGCATGCCACATCCCCAGCTACTACTGCTGCCACTGCCACTGCTCCTGCTCCTGCCACTGCCTTATCCTTTGGTCCTTTTGTACTTCCGTACTATTTTCTACCTTCCTGAACAAACAGATGAAGGGCGGAGGTGAGGCGGATGGAAGGCGGAGGCGGGGCACCAAATCTGAATCGGAATGAAGCCCCGAGAGCACTTGGAGCAGAAGTCAAGTTCCTGATTAGCATTTAGTAGGTCAGCTGTCACAGCAGCAGCGGCAGCAGCAACAGTGGGGGAAATCCCCCTCCTGCACCACCCCCTGCCCTGCCCTGCCGCCAAAGGAGAAAACTTCGATTGAGAAAAGTTCAGCCAGAAAGGAGACGCCACGAAACTTTGATGGCACACGCAATTTTCGGTTTATGCTTAACTAAATCGTATTATTTTTGCATTAACACGAGAGACAGAGAAAGCGAGAGAGGGAGAGCGAGCGAGAGAGAGGGAGAGACAAAGTTGTGTGCCCCTGCCCCCAATCCGTGTCTAGGAATTTTAAAGCTTTTCCTCCCACACACACACACACATATATATGGTTACTCGTACTTTTCATGGGAATCCAGCAGCTGTCTTTTGGCCCACAGAGACAGGATGCAGATGGTTAATCCGGCAGGATGTGGCAGCTCTTTATGGCCAAAGATTGTTGTTTGGTTTATTAACAGAAATGAAATGAAAATGAAAACGAAAACGAAAGGTTTAACTCGCTTTCCACTCGCAGAAGAACATTCTGAACGTTGAGGCATGCCCCAGGCCGCAGCCGCATGCCGCATGCGAAAAGTGTTTGTATTTTTTATGGCAGCGATAAAAAGTTGTAGGAGCAAAGGATATTAACGATAAATAGATAGATGGAGGAGCACCCACTCTCGGCAACAAATTGGAACCTACATTCGAGGGGGAGGGGGATGGGAACCTACTCTCATCATCATCATTAACCATCCCACTGCTGGATGGATGGATGGAGGGATCCTTTGGGGATCTGTCTCATCATCATCAGCATTAACCCTCGTTTAAGCAATTAGTTATGGCCGCCGAAATTCACTCTTCAGACACTTTCAACTTTTGACGACACATTCCACAGGAGTCCACAGGAGTGGCGGGGTCCTGCTCCAGTACGCTGCTTGAGCCATAAAAAACTTTTGCATCTGCGATTAGAAGAGTCGCAACCCCTCAAAGCCCCCACCCCCACCGCCACTAGTTTATGGCTCTTGGATATTCGTGGGCTCTTTGCTTGGGCTCTTTTCTTGGGCTCTTTTCTTGGGTTTTTCCTACATTTCTTTGCTGTATTTTTTTCTCTTTTTTGTGGCTTGGCTTGGCTTGGAAATCCTTGCCAATTAGAATGCTGCCTGGGCGCATAAATTGTGGCGGCAGTGTCAAATAATTTAACCTAATTTGACACTTCAAATGTGCGACGGGCGGTGGCAGGCGGCAGCTACAGCCCCAGCCCCAGCCCCAGCCGGAGGATGTAGGATGTGGGATGTGGGATGTAGCTCCTCGACTGGGCCTCCATCTTCTGCCTGGCTCTGGCTGCTGTGTGTCCTGTCCCCTCCTGTGTGCTGCTCTGTCCCTTATCCTAATTTAAGTGTTTTTGCCACACATTTCTCTGCGTGTTGGGTCGTTATGTCTGTTTAATATACAAAGGCCATGTCCCTCTGTGCCCCTGTCCCTCCATCCCTCGGTCATCTCCATATCCTGCCATGGAATCTCCCCCCAAAACGACAGATGGAGCCACCTAATTCCTTGTTCTTCCTTCCTGGCAGCTGTGTAATTGTTGTTCCTTGGACATTCCTGCCCTGCCCTGCCCCACTTTAGTATTTATTTTATTAATTTCTCCGGCTTGTGTGCTCCCTCACAGATTAACCTACCAGCGGGTGGCCCTGAAGGAGATCCGGCTGCAGGAGGAGGAGGGTGCCCCGTTCACGGCCATCCGAGAGGCCTCGCTGCTGAAAGAACTGAAGCACAGCAACATCGTGACGCTGCACGACATCGTGCACACCCGTGAGACGCTGACCTTCGTCTTCGAGTATGTGGTAAGTGTCCCGAACAGTGGCTCGAATCCCCCATTGACACTCTTTTGGCCCATTCCGCAGAACACGGATCTGTCGCAATATATGGAGAAGCATCCGGGCGGCCTGGACCATCGCAATGTGCGCCTGTTCCTCTTCCAGCTGCTGCGCGGTCTCTCCTACTGCCACAAGCGTCGCGTCCTCCACCGCGACGTCAAGCCGCAGAATCTGCTCATCAGCGACTGCGGCGAACTGAAGCTTGCCGACTTTGGCCTGGCCAGGGCCAAAAGTGTACCCAGTCACACATATTCGCACGAGGTGGTCACGCTGTGGTATCGTCCACCAGGTGGGTTGTCTAGCCAAGAAAAGAAACGGCCACGAAGTAAACAGGAGGTGAACGGGTGGAGAGTGAAAGGAAGGAGGGTATATCGCTGCACTTTCCCTGTAAATGAATATTTGCATCGTCATAATTGGATGTCTGTTACCATTCGGTTGCAATCAATTCCCTGGAATCATCAGCGGCTGGCAGCATTCCCAGAATCCCTATAAGACAGTGGAAAGCCTAGTTCCCAGCATCAGTGTTTCAATTGAAGGATGAGCCCCATTATCAGTGTTTTTCAGTAGCAGAAACCTTCCCAGATTCAACCTTTCAAGGACTAGCCCCTAGAATCTATATATCTCACGGCCTGAAGAGAGTTTCATTGCATACAATATTCTCTCTAGTATATTGCATTTGAAGAAAGGCAGAACCTCCCTAGAACAATGATATTTCAATAGCAGATGGAACCCCTTCCTTGTCAGTGTACTTTCTGCCAATATTGCCGTGGAAGGCCTCTGCCATTTGCCCACATCAAGTGTTCCTGCAGGTCCCCGCAGCAGCAATTAAAATTAATCTCCTCGCTTTAAGCAAACACCAGAAAGCCTTTCCATGTATGCTTTTCCCAGCCACAGCGAAAAACAAGTGCAAAATCCTCCTCCTATATCCGCAAACAATCTGTAGTTGAGAGAACGAGGATCAAAATCCAAATCGCATTAAGTTTTTCGCTTGTTTTTTGGTTTTGGTTTTTTCTCTTTTTCTGTGTGTGTGTGTGTGTGTGTGTGTGTGTGTGTGTGTGCGTCGACACTAAAAGCTCTCGGCTCAGCTCTCAGGGAAATGGCAGCCATTAATTGGCGCCACGAACGCCATTCAGGCTGAAAACTGTTCATTTAGGAGCAGCGGCAGCAGCCAGGACTTGAGTCGGATTAAATTAATGCCAGGACTAAGCCTGCCGCTCCTCTCTCTCTCTCTCTCTCTCTCTCTCCTCTCTTTCTGCTGACAAAGGGTAAACAATTCAGATTTTTCCATCAATTTGCCAGAGCTAAATGGAAAACTAATGGGGAAAAGCCAAACAGAGAGAGCGAGAGAGTGTCGGAGGAATAAAGTTAATTTTTTCTAATATGCAATTCCCCTGCCACTGCCACTGCCACAGCCATGGCAACATCATCATCATCCTGGTCGGGGATCTGGGGGGTGGGGGGGGTGGAGAGCATCCTGAAGCATGTTAAACAAATTTAATCTGCACTTCTTGGCAGCAGCTGAAAGGAGAGTGCACAAAAAGGACCAAGAAAGTTGGAAAATGCACAGGATGTGCTCCGGGAAAGCAGGCAACGGATGTGGTGTGCTGTCGGCACCTGTGTTAATGTATAGCTGCGTGTCTGTGTGTGTTTGTGTGTGTGTGTGTGTGAGAACTTTGTTAGCTGCTGGTCAAAAAGATAAGCATAAAGGTTGCCCCGGACAGGGGCAGGCAGAACAGGAACCACCTCTCCCATTCGCCCTTGCCCCATTCTTTTCTGTATATAAAATTGCAATTTATTTTCACACAAACACGAAACACAAACGGAGAAAGCGGAGAAAGCGGAGAGAGCGGAGAGGGAAAAGCTAGTGGAAAGATAGTGCATTTACTTAGCAGAAAGTTTTCATGTTTCATGTTTCGTGTCTCCGTGTCCTGCAGATGTCCTGTTGGGCAGCACCGAGTACTCAACGTCGCTGGACATGTGGGGCGTCGGCTGCATCTTCGTGGAGATGGTGACTGGGATGCCAACATTCCCCGGCATACGTGATACCTACGATCAGTTGGACAAGATATTCAAATTGCTGGGCACCCCCACCGAGGAGACGTGGACGGGGGTAACCCATTTCCCGGGATACAAGCCCCACAAGTTGGGTAAGTAATTGCCTGGTTTGAGTTTCAGTTTCCAGTTGTCTGCCGCATTCAAATCCCCAACTAATTCGATGCATATTCCATTCGCCTTACAGGTTTCTATCGGCCAAGGAAACTGGGTCACAATTTCCCACGACTGTACGACATCATCGAGGGCGAAACGATAGCGAACGCCTTCCTGCAGCTGAATCCAGAGGAGCGGATCGGCGCCGATGATGCACTGCTGCATCCCTACTTTGCGCAGTTGCCAAAGAAACTCTACGAATTGCCAGACGGTACGACCACACCACCAGATACCACACACCAGATACCACACACCAGATACCACTACCAGAACCAGAACCAGAACCAGAACCAGATTGAATTAAGGCCTTAAATATTTACAACATTTGCCGCCGAAACGAGCCAATGAGCGAGCGAGCGAATGGGCGAGCGAGCGAGGAGCAACTTTGTCGCATTGTCTGTGTGGCCGGTCGGCAAGAAAACCAATTAACAGAAGCACTAGTACGACGAAAAAGAGAGGAAAATGTTTGCTTAAAGTTTTTCCCCCCTATTCGGGATTGGATGGGGTAGGGAGAGAGGGAGTCCGTCCGTCCGTCCTCCTCCTCCTTCAAGGGTAGGCTGCTGCAGATCCTGCTGCTGCTGTTGCTGCTGCTACTGAAGTCATTCTTTTGGGGGGACAACTCATTTAAGTTTCGCGACAATTTGTTTGCCTTTTCTCAGTGGCGGGCTCCCTTTCAGGGGTGGCGAATGTTTTCTGAGGTATAGTTAACAGTAATTGCATTTGCCAGTTTTAATTTGTATCCCAAGTGGGGGCAAAACTTTGCTCTCCCAACAAGTTGCAGGGAAAAAACACCCAGCCAGGAACCGACTGAATGGAAACGTATAGAAAATGATGGGAGCCAGAACCGAACCTAATTAGTCTTCTAATTTTGGGCATGTAAATCCCAGTTACTTATACTGTAAATCCTTTTGTTAAGTGCCGTCTATCTGTGGGATCTATAAGCAATTAGCTATCTGCAATCCAAATCCAAATCCATGTCGATGCACACCCAAAATGCACTCAATGCAATCTGCAGTAAATAAAATTTACATTCACTTCCGACCAGAGCCAGAGAATACTCTGGTATTCATTAGGAAAAGCCCTTGCCTCTCTCTGGGCAAAAACATTTTGTAAATGGAAACATTTTCAAGGAAGTAGGGAAGCCCGAAAGGAGAGCAGAATAGGGGGACTCCCCGAAACCAACCAACAAACATCAACTTGTGGACTATGCAATTTGGCAAATGAAATGCAATCCAATGCTAGGGCCACTCCACAGCCACTGCCACTGCCACTGCCACTCCAGAGTGCAGTGCAGTGCAGTGCAGTGCAGTGGTTGCAGTATCCAAAAAAAAATGAAAAAAAAAACATGGATAAAATGAATGAAGTGCAAATTCCCCTCTCTGGCAGACGGGCACTCCCTATCGAGGGCACAGCTTAAAGGGTGCTTAAAATGCGATTAACGCGTGATTTGTTTAGACAACCCCTGGTCGCTGGTCCCTGGTCCCCGGACCCTAGTCCCTGCTCCCTGCTCCCTAAACACCGAACACAAACTAAACCCCGAAACCCATTTTTTCCATGTTCCATTTACGGGTTTTTCTGTGATTTATACGGAGGGGTTGGAAGGGAATGGAATGGAATGGCTGTGCAGTATGCTAATTTCTGGCTAAATCACAGTCGGGACCAGCGGGGTAAAAACTTTCCTAATGAGAGGAGAGTGAAGAGGGGGCTCTGGTCTGTTCTGGTGTGTAGTTCGGGGCTTGGGGCTATGCCGACAGATAGAATCAATTAAAATGCAACTAATGCGCTTCATTTATCATGGCCATGCGAAAAGGTCAACACACCCCCGTGTGAGGTTTTTGTGGTCTTGCAGAGGGGGTATAAACGGCAGCAGCAGCGGTGGCAGCAGCAGGGTGCATCAGTGGGAGGGCTCCGTTCAATGTGTGTGCAACCATATCATGTGGCTGGGGGGCAAATGCAATTTTGCAAAAGGCAATTTTAATTGCCGCATGCGCTCCATCGTCGATGGCGGCTCGGCCGTAAATTAAATCATGTCATGGCCAGGAGGTCGTTCATAATATTGTCATAGCTTGAATATTTTTAATTACAATTATTATTATTATTTTTTATACCCGGCATTCGAAAAATATGTACACATACATATGGGAATGTACATATGTATTAGTTTTGCGGTTGATGTGAACCAGAAGGAAGCTTTTCCAACCCCATATAAAGCAGATGTATTCTTGATCAGCATCAATAGCCGAGTCGATAAAGCGATGTCTGTCTGTCCGTCCCGATGAGCACCTAGACCTCACAGACTTTTAGAGCTAGAGCACCCCAAATGTGGCATCCACACTCCTGTTTTATCCCACTATTAAACTTTTTTAAAACGCAGAATTATAGAAAATTCCCATGGCTATCAGATCGGAGCATTATAGCAATCAGAATGAACATTTGAATCCATTTGCAGTGGCTACGCTCCATACGCTAGGCCTCCGACGCGCAGACTCGTTCTCGCCATCGCTCTGTCTCGCTCTTCCTCGTGCTGGGTGCGTGATCTGGCGGAAGGGAGCTGGCTACAACGGTTAAGAGAGAGACAGATGTAGCGCAAAAATGGAAACGGATCAAATATTTTAAAATTCGAATAAAATTGGTCACTAGATGGAAAGGGGATTAACCAAGGGCAAGAATTACCATTCCAACATGGCTAGCTTCCCATTTTTTTTTGCCCATCCCCCAAGCAGAGCTCGGGGATCGTGGAAATCAATTCCTTACTTCTGGGAACAGCGGTAAAAAAAACAGAGAGAAAAATCAATGCGGGGCTTACGTATAACTACTTATAGAATATATTGTAAAAGCTACATAAATAAGTTCACATAGTAGATATATATATACTACCTTCGCGCTCCTTTTAATTACAATTATTATTATATTTTAATAATTTATCTCTCTCTCTCTCCCTCTCGCTCTCTATAGAAACCTCAATATTCACCGTGGAAGGCGTGCAGCTGTACACGGAGCCAAATCGACAGAATAAATGAAAATTAAAGCAAGTCCTCTCTGTGGATGGCGTACGTTTCTATTGTTAGGGGATCCTAAAGCATAATCCTCCTAGACACCCGAACCCCAAATGAAATATATAGACCCAGAGCCCCCCAATCAACCTCCTGGACTAGGCACAAGACATCAATCAATCAGTCGTATCAATCAACCTATCAACCAATCACATCAGACAGCCATATAATCGACGAGGGAGTGTTCCAGTTGCAGACCTTTTTTTTTGTACTATAATTCTATGATACTTTCTAGTTATTAGTTCCATTCGAGAGTGAGTGAAGCGCGAAGCAGATCGGAGCAGATCGGAGCGGAGCGGAGAGAGTACTCTTCCAGTACGCAGATACAATTTCAGATACACCTAAATATACAGCGGATGCAGCGGCAGTGCCAGGCAGTGGCATTTTATGTTCAGTCAGATCGTTAAATTTAGTTTAGATTTCTTGTATTTTAAGCCGACCTTCGTGTCCCGTCCCCATTTCTCAATCCCGCGGCCTTATCAATAAGGATACTCAGTTTAGTCAGCGCCCACAGATATGTACGCTTCGTTTTTTTTCTCCTTTTTTCTCTTCTTTTGTCCAAACTTTGGGATCGCGCAATGTTTTAGTGAAAGTCTCTGTCTGCGTTAAACGATATGTGAATGAGTCGTCCTATCCATATTTTTTTCTCTTTAGTTTTACGTTATATTTTGAGCGGAGGAATCGCCCGAAATCGAGTGCAATCCACACAAAAATTGATGGATGAGCCGCACGCAAAGTGGAAGCCATTTGCACGCAATTTGCTGAGCGAAGCGATCCATCAAGCACTGAAAAACAACATGCATTATTTCCATTATGATTTCTCTCACCTCACAGGTCCTTGAGTTGGTTCCGCATACAGTACTACATGTATTTTGTTTTCGTAATGCTTCTTTGTCAATCAAATACAATGGGGGTGTTCGCCGCGCTGTTTAAGTGATAATTTTATAATTATTAAATGAATTTATGTAAAAACAAATAAATTTAAATCATTTATACCATTTAATTTGTTGCCTCTTTTATATATGATTTCTGGTTATTATTGATTATCGTTTATTAGTGGATTAATTTCAGTACTTTTTGAGTTCTTACAGTTCTTGCAGATATAAATTAGTGAAAAACTCCATCCATTTAGGCGAATGAATGTATTGTCGAGGGTCGAGTCGAGTCCCGTGGGTAGGGAGGAGACCCGCACAGGCGGGAGGCTGATTGAATGAATCATAAACATTTTCGAGGCAAACGTAAGCAAATGAATACTAGATAAACAATTAAATTTAGCAAAGAAGCGAGCAAATAGTAGAGTGAAATTTTTAGCAATCGACCGAGAGAAAGTACGAGTAAATTCGACATAAAATAGCCATCAAATCAACTAAACACTAAACACTAAAGTAACCTAACCAAGTACGAGTATTTTACATAGAGTTTGTAGCGCAAGAATCGCAACCAATGATGAATCCAATCCAAGAATCCGAAAACCAAAAATCCAAAAACCAAAAATCCAAAATCCATTAATCCATTACCATTACCATATTTCTAAGAAACGTTACGTACGATATAGGACCCGATGCCGACGAGAGGACGCCCGCTGATTATGGCGGGTAACGGCGATTTTTAATGAATGAAAAGAAGAGCTAACAAAATGTGCAAATTTGAAATCAAAGACACTTGAGATGGTTTTGAAACAAGTAAATGAATCAAAAAACGATTTGGGAGTATAGAGCAACTAAAGCGTAGAACAAAATATATTATTCTATGAATCTATATCTATCTCTAAAGGATATACACACATATACATATATAGTGCATAGATCTATCTATCGGAACGTAAGGACGAGCACATTTGAGTCGTATGCAATCAAATTGCTGAGATGAGATGAGACGGAATGAGATGAGAATTCCTGAGGAAGGTTTTATGAAAGGCAGCCCGACCCGCAGCCCCTAAGCAAAGAACGGACAACTTTATTAGGGCTAATAACGGTACATGCACGCCATTGCTAAACTTTTGGCGGGCAGTGTGTGTGCCACGATCAACGCTCGCGTTTTCGTAGCGAAACCAGATTATATTTTGTAGCAAAAGTAAAAAATTAAACTAAAACAAAGAGAAAACAAAAACAAAAACAAACAACAACAAAAATATTTCAAATGAATAAACTTTTTCTGTGATTTATGAAAAAAGTATGCAAAGACAGACACAGACAGACAGACAGACAGATAGATAGATACAGACAGATACAGAAACAGAAACAGACATAGACATGGACATGGACAGAAAGCACACATAAAAACACTCCAGCATGAAGATAAACTAAACAAAAACTAAAACTAAAAAAAATGAAAATGAAAATGAAAATTAGGCACTTTAGAGGGAAAACAAAACGCAAGTAGTTGCTGCTGGTGCAAAGCGAAAATTGTTTAGAATTATTTGCTAGCCAGAGAGAAAAAAGAAAACAGAAAAAGAAAAAGAAAAGTACATTAAAGTGAACCGAAATTTGCACACACTCAAAATTAATGAATGCCAAAAAAAGCGTTGGAAAAGTTGTTCGAGAAGTAAACACTGGATTCCGTTCTATATATTTTTGGGTTTCCTGCGAATTTTTTCCCCCGAATACTTGAGCAGGGGAGATAGAGATACAGTAGCAGATACAGACACAGATCGAGATACAGATACAGATACAGTTACAGACAAAGAGAAAGATAAAGATAAAGATAGAGAGATGAGAGAACAGAGGTAGTGACATTGTAACGAAGCATGGCAACGCACTTTTTGCACTTTTTCCCATCCCGAAGGTTACGTCCATAGTTTGTAAGCCAATGGCCAATGGAAACAACAAATCGAATCGAATCGAATCGAACGAATATGAATCAAACGAAGATTGAACTGGTTTTCGTTTCTATTTTGCAATCTAACGGATACACGTATCGATGCTTTTTCGAGGCATATTTCTCTAATTGAATCAATCCTTTTGCACAACATTCGCGAAACAAAAAACAAAAAAACAAAAAAACAAAGAACAGATTAAACAACAATTAAATAAGAGAAACAGAAACAGAAACAGAAAGAAACTAAGCTAATCCCTAAACGTAATCGAAATGGTACATAAACTAAGAATGTTTTTAGCTGAACGTGTCTAGTGGTATTCTATCTATATAGTATATATAGTATATATTGTAGTAGCTAAGCGGCAGGGTTCCGTTCCCCCTACCCCATACCCTATAGACCGACATAACGATAGAGATAGAGATAGAGAACGAGAGCTAGAGCTAGAGCTAGAGGGAGAGGGAGAGCGAGAGCGAACCCTGGGAGGAGGAACGAAAGGTAAAATCTATTTGGAACGGGGAGATACGTGTACGAGATTGAAAGATCCACATAGAGGGATACGAATGAGATAACTTAAATATTTTTAATGCATTGAATTTGTCGTAAATATTTAATGTACCTTTGTTAAAAACAAAATAAATCTATTAACACAAATCAAGTAAAGCAAATTATGAATAGATGGAGCATGCAATTTTTTTGTGTAGTTATAGGGTTACAAAAACGGGTACAACTCACCCCGCACCCAAAACTTTCCCCCAACGCCCCACCCCCACCCCCAACCTCCGACATTCCTATTCCCATTCCCATTCCCCGAGCAGAAATGTGGAGAAATTTTGTAAATATTTGTAGTTGATTTCTAAGTAGCGAAACGATTGTATGGGCTAAATACTCGTAATATTGAGGATCGGATACGGAATACAGAATATTGAATGTTTATGATTTACCATGCAAAATGGATGGCAACTAAATACAATTTGAATAAGTTCAACCTGTACAATAATTTAATATTAAATACAAATAAAAATAAAAGTGGCAAAAGCCAGCGAAAAATAATCTAGAGCGCAGCGCAAGTATTTTCCACTATTTATTATTGGATGCTGGCTGTCCCACTGGCCCACTGTCCCACTTTGGACATCAGATGAAGCCATGATGAATGCCTGGTCCTTCACCCATAAATAACAATCTAAGCTAATAATTTCTGATGACTGCAAATGTTGGCATGCTCTGAAATCAACCCCCCCCATCCACCGCCAATTGAGATACTTAAAGTGAATGACGGATTCGGTTGTTGGGGGCGGCAGAGGGGGCGTAGGCGAAGGCGCCCCAGCATCATCATCCCAGCCCCAAAAACAGACCCAAAAGCATTAATTATGTAAATGACACAACTCTTTTTTCCTTTTTTTTTTTTTTTGGGGGGGTTTGCAAATGGCAAACAATATATGTTTGTACATGAGACTTTTTTCTCTATGGGCTGATGGGCTGGCTGGCTGGCTGCCTGGCTGGCTGCCTCCCGATTGCGTCATTCGTCTTGGCTGTAACTGGAAAGAGATGAGCTGGGGGCTCCGGCTTGGGGTCTCCGTCCCTGGGCTGGGTATCGTATCTGCAGGCAATCATCTCTGCACGATTCCGCAACAGATGGCCAGGCAAAAGGTTCCTGAAGCATTCAGTGACCAACCTTCAGAAACCCATAGCCGTTCGTCATGGCATTATAATTTAGCAATAACTAAAATGAGTGACACAATACGGAACACCAGCGGTAGGTCTGCACTTCGTGGAGAAGCTGTAAAATCAAATGAACAAAGTTTCATTCAATTGCATTCATTCACATCCATATTCATGCAACTCGTGAGGCTTATTCAACAAACGATGACGACGACGGTGACGACTAAGGCCAGAATCCATATAAATAAGGCTATAAATAGACGGTCATCAAAGGGGAAATACAGAGGCCGCCCCAGAAGCAGCGTGCAAACATGGCCGGGCGGCTGTCAGGCATTCCCTCACATCGGATTGCTCATGGCTCATAGCGAAACCCTTTCTTATCGGCCAGCAGGCCAGTCCATAGTTGGCCATGAGCAAACATTTGCATACGGATCGGATCGGTTACGAGTGCGAGTGCGAGTACGAGTACGAGTGGCAGGTTGAGGTAGGTTTCCAGCAAGTGTCAATGAACAGGCTTTACATATCATTCACAAGTGAGTAATTACTGTGGAAAACCACATACTACAATGTGGCGATGATGAGGTAATGGAATTCCTTATTCAGAAGTTCGAGACTAAAGTTCTTACAGACCAAAGAAGGCGAGGTAACGATGCTAATCCCTCCACACTTCTTTGAATACTCAATTAATTATTATCAGCTATAATGGAACTATTTTGCATGCCTCTCTGGTGTTAAGTAGTCGCACGAGTGATTGACAGCCAGGCAGCCAGCCAGCCCCCAAAGAAACCAAAAGCCCAGAGGGGGTTTTTCGCCAATCTTCGAGACGGGCCAGACATGTAAACAAAGCAAGACAATCCCCTCGACCCCAACACACACAGAGCACACAGCAGCACAACACAAGTCCGATCTTCTCTCGATCTCTCGGACGCTTCGCTGAGAAAAAGCTCGCTGTCGAGTGGGGTTTGCGGTGCCTCTTCGTGCTTGCCCGTTTAATTGTCTCGCGAATCTTGCCCGGAACGGACGTGCTCTTCGGTGCCATCAGTTCTGCCAGTTCGTTCGGTCCTACGTGCACCCAAGGCTAGGTGCCGAATTTTGTGAATGATTGATTGATTGACCGATTCAATCAACACGTATCTTCGATCAGAGTGATATTATGATGCGGCCCCAATTGAAAGCGATGGCCATCGGCCTTGCCTGCCTCTGGGCGGCGATCTGCGTCTGCGACGGCATCTCTGTGGCGGAGCCACAGACGACCCAAGCGCCGCCAACGCTGCCGCCAGCCCATGTGCGGTCGCGCATGCGCAGCAACTTCCGAGTGCGTTACATTTTGTGGCTTTTTGAGAATTTTAAAATTAGTTTCGGGTGACTTTGGGCAGCAGGTCTCGCTTGGCTCCAAGCAAGTTCATTGCGCCTGGCCTCGTGTGTGTTTTTGCCCTTGTCCGGGCTTGTCCGGGGTTTCGTACATTTTTTGTATTTTTGTTTTTTGCCCAAGCGACTGACTGTTCCCCTCTGTCCCCTCTGTCCTTAGGCCAGCCCCGTGAGTGGCACAACGACTCCGCCCCGCTGCGAGTACAAGGAGCTGATGACGAATTTGCACGATCGAGTGGGCATCTTGGCGACCTTGGACGAGGACCAGCGCCATCGCCTGGAAGTCATCGATAAGAAGTGAGTAGACTCTGGGCCCCACTCTCTGGCCCCGAACAGGTTTCTCGATGGGCACGTAATGAAATATTTTCGGTAGAAAACCGGTAAAACAAAACAGCAAGAAACAACATCTATTGGTAACGTCAGACTATCATCTTATTTTATTGTTTCTTTGTCAATCCACCGAATCCGAAATACCAAGTTCCAACTGCGATTGATTTGGCAGAACAATGCCTCAGCAGGCCATCTTTAATGATGCTCAAATAACATGGTAACACGGTGGCAAGGTGGGAAGGTGGAACGGTGGGTCGGCAATTATCCATGAATGAAGCAATGCCCGAAAACATCTGCTGCCCAGCCATGGCTGGCCATTAAATTATTTGCTGAAATTTCTGCCAGATTTCGCACTGCCTCCGCCTCCGCCTCCGACACCAGAGTGTTTATAATTCGGTCATGTTTGAACAGCCCTCGCTGTGCCGCTGCGCCGCTGCGCCGCCTGTTTGGTTAATATATTTAAGGCCTTTGTGTCTATAATTGTGGCTCGGCTCTTATTTACGATTTACGATCGCTTTCGGATGGAAAATAGCTGCAAATGCCAAGTTCCCTGCGTATAAGTGCTTTAATTTCTCGATGAACGAGCGGAATAATTGAAAACGAAAGAGAATGTTGTACACAAAGACTGTTGGGAATAGGGCGACTTATCAGAACAGCTTCTGCGACCATTAGAGGTCGTCGAATGGGGTCGCAAGATTGTGCGAGTGCAATCAGAGTCAGAGTACGGGTATTGGTTGTGTATTGTTGTGCTATCAGCTGGAAAATTCTAATCGTATGGCTGTTTCGTTGTGTGTTCTTCGCAGACTGGACCAACTGGTGGACAGCAATGCCGGTCGCATGGAGTCCCTGAAGGCCCAGCAGTTGAACTTCCAGCAGCGCCTGGACAGCTTCGAGCACATCCAACGGCTCTCGCGCAGCACCCTGGACGAACTAAAAGGTGAAACAGACTTGACCCTGGGTCCCCGAAGAGTTAGGGAGCTGAAGCAAAAGCTCAGAAACCGCAGAAAAATGAAGGGTAATCCTGCATGCCGACATCGATGTTGTGTGCCGAATGTTTTCGATGTTGTGCTAACTCTGTGGATATCCTGTGGATGAAGGAAAGCCCTCTGTAACTCCCCCTTCTGGTGTTTTCCCACTTTCCCACAGATCTATCGCGTACCGTTCGCGCTGCCCCCCAGCAGGAGGCTCCGTTCCCCAACTCTAGTTTCGGTAATAATGATTACAGTGTCTTGGATCGCTTGGACGCCCTGGCCACGCTGCTCACCTCCACGGCTCTGAGTGTGAGGGCTGTGCAGGAGGATGTCCTCAAGCTGACTCAGGCAATCAAGTAAGCCCAGAATAATGCACAGCATACCGTCCATGGATATAACCAGAGACCCAACCTTTCTCTTCAGCCGCCAGCGTCGCCTGTCCCATCGCAGGGTGCCACCCAATCTCATCGGACAGCCAGGAGCGGCTCCGTTCCCGGCCTATCCCCGCTTGAGTCCGCCCACCAGCTGCCTGCAGTACTATCTGTCGGTGCAGGGCATACTGAAGCTGCAGCTCACGCCCGAGTCGGAGTCCTTCTATGTGGCCTGCGACGGGGACTGGACCGTGATCCTCAACCGGAGCTCCGACGAGATCAACTTTGAGCGCGGCTGGCTGGACTACAAGGATGGCTTCGGCAATCTGGCCGGGGACTTCTTCATTGGCCTGAACAAACTGCACGCCCTCACCTCTTCGGCCATCCACGAGCTGCGGATCGTGTTCGAGGACTTTGAGGGGCACGTGGCCTATGCGGGCTACTCCACCTTCGCCATCGGCAGCGAGAAGGAGCTGTACCCGTTGAGCTTGCTGGGCACGTTCCAATCGGATCTGAGCCCGTCGGCAGGCGACTCCCTGTCCTACCACGCCGGGGCCAAGTTCAGCACCATCGACAGCGACAACGACAACTGCCTGGAGTGCAGCTGCGCGCAGAAGCACAAGGGAGCCGGCTGGTTCAACAACTGCGGCACCAGCAACGTCATGGGACAGTACCACCAGCAGAACTTTGCCCGGGCCGGCGAGTCGGGCATCTTCTGGGACACCTTCCAGGGCAAGGACTACTCGCTGCGCAGGGTCCGCATGATGATACGCCCCATCGGGGAGGAGGAGGCCCGGCGCTAGGCCAGGCTGGGCCATGATGCTCTCTGTTCCGCTATGCGTTGTATTGCAGCTGCCATTTTCGTGTAAATCAGGGATCCCCAAGCCAAGAACCAGCTTGCAGCTTGCAGCTTCCAGCCTCGAGCTTCCAGCTTCGAGCTTCGATTAGTGTTCGCTTTCTTATGCATTTTAACCCTAGCCTAGCTTTATTCCCGAACTTGTGCGTGTACTCGTATGTGTAATATTTATGGAAAATTACTTAATACCTAGATAATACAGTAATGTTATGTGTATCCATTACTTCGTGAGTGCTGCCCAGACCGGAGCGGAGCCCAGACCGTCCACACGTACGTCATCGTCATCCGCCGGCGGAGATGTTTACTAATCGGGCGACTTGTCTAACATGCGATGCAGCCAGCATGCGATGATAGACTCTATATAAATGGGACGGCTCTGGGGGGGCTGCCAGTCATTCGTGAGTGGAGTCATTCCCGTGGAGCAATCTAAGCATGGTCAGGCCAAGCTTCTGCCTAGTGCCCCTCTTCTGCCAGCTGTGGGGCCTTCATGCCGCGCGGCTGGACTCCTTAGTGAGTCAGAGCAGCATCTATTACCTGGGGCCCTCGTCGGATGTGCCCCTGCAGAGCGTCGACCAGGTGGCAACGGTGGATTCGGTCAAGCTGATTATCCACGGCTACTTGGCCTCGCGGTCGCACGGCTCCATAGTACCCCTGAGGAATGGTGAGGTCCAGCCGCTTGTTTCATCCTTTAGTTCCAGTGCTAACGCTGCCCAATCCCCAAGCGTACAACTCCCAGGGCTATGAGAATGTCCTGGTGGCCGACTGGTCGCCCGCCGCCACTCTGGACTATGCCAGCTCGCGATTTGCCGTGGAAAAGGTGTCCCTGGCCTTGGCCAAGGAGCTGCAGAGGTTCCTCCTCCGACATAGCATACCCAATGCAGCAGTCCATGTGGTGGGACACAGCCTGGGGGCTCATATAGCTGGCCGCATTGGCCACTACTTCAATGGAACTCTGGGAAGGGTTACGGGTCTCGATCCTGCGCTCCCCCTATTTACCCAGCGCTCCGGTGACAGCCTTCGCTCGAATGCAGCTCAGTTTGTGGATGTTATTCACACGGACTACCCGCTCTTCGGCGACCTAAGACCCCGCGGAACTGTCGACTTTTATCCCAACTTTGGATTCGCCCCGCAGCCGGGCTGTGAGGACGTGGACCTAGTCGCTGCCAGTAAGCTCCTTCGCGAGGCCTGTAAGCGACTGCTACTCCTCAACTTGTACCGATTCATCCTACCCCCATCTCACAGATAGCTGCAGTCATAATAGAGCTGTGCTGTTCTATGCGGAGTCCATAGGAATGCCCCGCAACTTTCCAGCCATCCCCTGCAGCTTGAAGGCCATCAAGAGTCGACATGTGGATAGTTGTCTGCGGGCGAGGTCCAGCCCGAGTCAGAATGGAACGGCATCGGAAAATGAGGTTGATTCTGAGATGGTTTTCATGGGCGAGCAGGTTAGCCGCAGGTGAGAAATGATCGGAAATTTTACAATCAAATTTTCAAAGCACATTTTTTTTCTTGCAGCGCCACCTCCTATTTTTTCTTGGAAACTAACGGAGCGCCACCTTACGGCAAGGGAATGAACTCAAAGTTTGTTAAAAAAATACGCTAGGTCGCGGGTTTAGTTTCCAGCTAGATGTTGCGCAACATTTTGAAAATGTTGTGAAGCGCCACTGTGCCACAAATTTTGCTACATGGCTACTACACCATACAACTTTAGTGACATCCACTAGGATTGAAATATTTATAAATTGTATACAATATAATTCAACAAAATTGATGTTTTTTTCATTCGAAGCCGATTTTCGGAAGCCCTTTTTTTTGAGATTTTGATGCCAATCGATCGGAAATTCGACGCTGTTCACGTGAGAGGTGTGGAAGGGGGGGTCGGACATTCCCCGAAATGGTATTTCTACACGATATTTTTCGAAAATCGTGAGAGAATGTTGGCAGGACTCTCCCGGTCACGAAAAGACGTGCCACGCCCCGATCGGAGGCTGTATAGCCGAGATATAGCATAAAGAAAAAAACCAGTATTTTAATTTTTGTCTTAACCTAAGCTTCGGGAGGCTATATCTCGGCCAAATAGGGTCAGATCGGTGGTTGGCAGGACCCTCCCGGTCACAAAAGGGCATGCGATGAGGAAATTAGGTCAATTTTTGGCCAATTTAATGCTGTAGTCCTTACCAAGGCTAGTTTTCCCAGCCATTCACAGGCTTACCTATCTGCGCAGTTCGATCCTGAAGTTTCTTTCGACTTGATGTTTATTCAGCTACTTTTGCTTTTATTATTCACTTTGAAAATTTTTAAATTCAGATTACATGCTTTTGTTGGGTACATACAATTCGTATATTGATTTCTGGATATATTAATATATATATTTGTTGATTAAGCCTGGGCTAGGGGGCGTTTGTTTGTTCTTGGATCTTGTGTGTGGGGGATGGGAGGGGATAGGATGGGATGGGATGGGAAGTTGTCCCAAATGTTAGGCCTTGCTGGCCATGGATCCTCCTGCTTACTTGGCTAAAACACAGATTAACACGTTTACTTGAATGCTGTTTGCATTGCACTGGCGTACATAATGTCGTACTATATGTAATAAATATGTATTTATTTAGATTAATTTGATAAACTAAACACACACATTTCAATTACACCACAATTATCTAGAATTTCCACAATCGCTGGCCTGGCCCACACAGGTGCCTGCTGCCGCCGTCTCTTGGGGTTAAAGTACAACAATTAGTTAAATGGTAAGTGCAATAATTATAATTGAAAATCGAATTCCGTATGATACATGGTTAGGCCTAGGGAGCCATCGAATCAATGGTCTATCTTTCTTTCTGTCTGTCTGTCTGCCTTAATCGTAATCTCATCTCATCTGTTGTGAGTTGCTTTTCTCTTCTGGTTTTCTGGTAGTGCAAAAATGTAGAAAAATGTTGTGGCCATTTGAGTTTTCACTGTGCGTTTGCTTGCTCTGCTTGGGTGTCGGCGATCTATCGGTCCGTTGTCCCCGTTCTTTAACATTAATTATGAATATGCCGGAGGTTCGTTTCACAATTTTTGTAAAAAAAAATACATTTCATGTTCGTCTTTCACATCGTTTGCTTCGCTTTCCCTACACATTTAGCTATGCTAAATCATTATTGTTTTTCTTCTTCTTTATCGAGTTTTGATATATGTATGTACTTCAAATTGCATTCATGTTCCAGACTGTTGTTACCAGTGTTACTGCCGTGGGGTGTGTGTGCTTTCAAAGTCAAAATCTTGTTTGTGTTTGTGTTTGTGTGGGAGTGTGTAGTGTTTAGGTGTGTGTGTGTGTGTGTGTGTGAACAACCGCTTAGTAACTTTGCAACGTGCTTTTATACATAATATTCAAATCCTGGTCCATCTGCGGTTATCAGTTTGTAAAGTACTTGCTTGAGAGATATAGATATTAAGATATATGTAGATAGAGAGATAGAGAGACACGTATCCATTATATATATCTGACTGACTTATCGTATTCTACACTGTACATTATCCTGCCTTCCCCTCGACTCGCTCATCAACTTACAATAACGCACAGACACCAAAAAGAGAGTACGAGTATGCTTCAAAAATGCTTTGGGTTTACAGATTAGTTTAGGGATTCGCTTAAGCAAGATCTATAAGGTATTTTGGTTTCCATTTTCCATTCTTACACGCTAACATTTCATCATGTATGTATGTATGTATGTATGTGTGTGTGTGTGAAAGAACCAAAGAAAAGATCAAAAAAGTGAAGGTAAGTAATGAGTAAACAGAAAATCGTTCGATTTGATTCGATTTATAACTGAGCAGGCATTTTGTTTTTATTTTTATGCATAATTTAAATTAAATACTCCAAAAATTATAAACTTAGTGATTCTGGTTTTGATTTACGTTTAAAGCTTACATATTTTATTTTGTATTTGTAGAACATAAAGTGCAAATACGATTTGCATTGCATTTCCATCAATAGAAACTAAAATTAAACTTAGATTATTTTCACGAAGTTTCCTGCACTGCACTCGAGCGCAGGTGCCACATTACACACACAGATCTCTTGCTTCATTTTGTCTAAAGCAAATCATTACAACTAAATCTAAGCTTGCAAACTAAGGACTAAAGTACAGTTACACTCGTAAAATAGTTTTACTCTTACGCTACGCTGCGCTGCGCTTCGCTGCGCTGCACTGCGATGCCTTCTGCGCGAATAATACGAAATACGATTAAAAAAAAAAATATGTAAATTGCTTTTTGATTTCTGAGTAAATCTCGGCTGCCGTCCATTGCAAATAAGTTTTAAAATGCACACAAAATTATTCAAAAAAAATATATAAGGTATTCTTGAGCATATAATACTTTGCGTTTCATACACAAACGAAAACACAAAATCGGACAACATAAAACAGAAACAGAAACGGCGAACGGCGAACGGAACGCCAATGGACGCAGATGAATGACAAAATAAATAAATTAAAATTACTACTCGTACAAATTAGGATTTTTTGAGTATGTGAGCAAAACGAATACATTCAACAGACGGAGAAAACAAGTGCGAGGCAAATGCTCACTTGGGTGGGGGTGGGTGCATGCGTATGCGTATGGGTATGGGTATGCCTTCGCCTTCGCCCAAAAACACATTACAATATCATTTTCTTTTTATACTTTCGTTTGTTTAGTTTTGTTTTGCTTTGCTTTGCTTTTCTTTGCTTTGCTTCATTTGGAATCTAACACTGCTGCGCTGCTACTGCTGCTGCTGCTTTCTCTCTCTCTCTAGTTGGGGTTTCACTTGTTTTTGGTTTGCAGAGGATTGGAGAGCATGAAAATCAAATCGTTTTGCTGCTGCAAGATCTTGTTCAACATATCGCGCCAGTCCGCATAGCGCTCCTGCGTTGAGGCCTGACACACGACTGTGACCTCTGGGATTTTGTTGGGATCCGTTGACTTGATTTGAAAGCGACAATCGCCCAATTCCTTCATCTGCATGTGATTGAGCTGTAAGCAAAGAGAAGGCCTGTAAGTGCCATGTTTTTTTGGCTCAAGACTCCACCGGCATCTGTACCTGTATATGCGATCGGTATTTGAATGTGGGGCTGGAGTACTGATTCTTTGCCTTCTCAATGTCCGCAAAGATGATTATCTGCTGGAAGAGGAAAACCTGCAGCTCTCGCTGCTTCTGTCCGGCATCCACCAGACAGTTGAGGGGCCCCTGCATCAGGAGACTGCCCTGAGCGGTGATCTCTCCATCGAAGTCCTGCAGGCTGCGCAGCACCACCATCATGTCGTTCACCGTCTTCACCACGACCTTCATATGCTGGTAGGCCTCCTGCAGCATGGGCACCTCCTTGTAGAGCCCGGCGGCCTCAGTGGCCTTGATGATCTCCTTGATCAACAGCTCGTATTTGGTAATGCGCTGCACTGGCTTGATGATCAGGTTGCTCAGCTGCAAAGAAAACAGATTACGGATTACAGATGATGAGGGATACAGCCATACAGCCATACAGCCATATATAGATCCACTTACATCCAAGCGATGTCCCAGCTTCTGGCGTATGCAATCGAAATACTGATAGTGTGCGCTGACTATGTACTCGGACAGGGGCTTGTTGCTGCAGTACGTGTAATACAGGGCGAACTTCGTGGCCGAGCGCTTGACCAGGGGGCCCAGATCCGCTGGTGACTTTTGGCAATTGCGCAGGGCCCTCAAAAAGAAGCTAAATGGAGGGGAAAAGAGATTAAGACATGTCTCCTGGTTGGGGGTTCCTTCTGTTACTCACTCTCTGTGCCACTCGTAAATGTCCTTGATGTTATTGAATACCAGTTTCATTTTGCCACCCTTGAGGTCCTCTGGCATGGGTATATCACTGTTCGGGTTGTTGATCTCAGACATATAGCTTAAGTAGAGGACAAATCATATTATATCCAATATCAATAGCATCCATATAGTTGTCTGCACTTACCCATTGACAATCTCCTGGAGATCCTGTACATACGACTCCTCGGTGGACACCAGCTCGGCAAACACGCACTGTCGCTTCTTCAGAGCCGCTGCCTTGTCGCTGACAGCACTGTGGCTCTGCGGAACGGGAAGACCCTCGGTTACTTCTGACCTTAAGACCTTAAGAGACCCGACCCGACCCGCCACTCACCTCTTCATTGTTATCGGTGCCGCCGTGGGAGCGTCCATGTCCGTTGGTGCTGGCATTCTCGCCTCCGCCCACATCCACGCGGCTGTTGGACTCGTGTTGTTCCTGCGAGCGGGGCAAACACACACATGGGTCACATGGGGCAGGCACATGGGGTAAAAGTTTGTTAGTTCTGGCTCTCTAGTTCGGGCTGCTGCTGATGGTCAAACACTTACCGTTCTCTCCCTGACAATTTGTTCAATTTCCGATAGTGGATTGCCATCCATTTTGCCGCTGTTGGCCTGCAAGTAGCGCAAAAGAAAAAGGAAAACTCAATGATGGTCGTGTCTCGGGTCAAATACATAATGAAAAACTTTCAGGAGTTGATCCTCCAGCGAGTGTGTGTGCGAGTGTGAGTGTGTGTGTGTGTGTGTTTGTGTTTGCCATGCAATAGAGAAAACGATTATTGCATTAAAGCCCTGCCAGGCGGCTAATTGAAAAACTTTTCCCACTAAAATGGATATAGTACGAGAAGTATCTCCTCCGAACAGGTAAACTTCGAAAGACAAACAATCCATGGAAAATAGTGGGGAAAAAAAGCGGCTAAAATTGAATAAACGTTCGAATACTGCTGTAATCCCTGCCACCCTTCCTGCCACCCTGCCTGCAGTTGCAGTTGCATGCCTCTGGGCGCACCTCTGGGCGTATGGATTTCCCACAATGTTTTCTCTTGTTTTCAAATGAACACAAAACAGAATAAAGTTCGCAACAATTGTGGGAAATGCCACACACACGCACACACACACACACGGATGGAGGGGAGGTTGCAGGGTACGGGTAGAGGGGAGATGGCTGGTGGTTTTATCATTTTGTGGCAATTTTCAAAATAAATATTCGCATTTGATTGCATGTTCAGCTCGTATTTGAATCACTCGCGTTATTTTCGGTTCCTCGTAGTACAACAAGTGTATTCCCGCACACTCTCCGCCCCCGCCCCCGCCCTTCACCTGCCCCTGCCACCGCCTCTGCCACTGCCCTCTACTCGTACTGTTTTTCGTTTATTCAGAGCTCTAATTAATTTCAGTTATTCCTGCTGCCGTTTTTGTTCTATTGCAACGAAAATAACGAAAATAACCCAAGCGCAGGAGGGGCGGGAGGGGCCTTGTACTATGGAAAACTGTTGGCCAAAATAAAACTAAACCAACAATGGCATCCGAATGTGGTTTTTCGGTGCAAATAAATAGTGCCAGCAAAAGGCGATGAAGAGTGGCAGTCGGGCAGCCAGGCAGGCAGGCAGGCAGTTGGTAAACCACAGATAAAATTGTGTAACCATTCGCAAATTTCCCGGCTCATGGTTCCGCCACAGTGGAACACCGAAAGCTTCATTCTGCTGCTGCTGCTGCTAATTCCCTTTCTGTACTCTGCCAAGAGAGAGGGTATTCTGGGCTTGATTGGGGCATGGAATATGTGGGCTCTTCAGCCCAGTCGCCGGGCCTCTTTGACACTAGTGGCAATTGTGGCTTTCTGGCTGATATTCTGCATTCAATTGCATCGCTTCAGAACGATGAATCACTGCATCCGATAGCTCTTCCATACGTTTCCAGTGCAATCAAAATATAGAAAATACATACAAGCCAGAGCATAACGATTTCCACTAAAAACAGGACAGAACTCCTTCGAATGCTCCAAGATTCGCCTTTGAATAGCTTTATTAGATCTACTATATATCTCTGATTTCAGGGAAACATTTGCTTAAAAAACAATTCTTCAGTGCCTCTTTTATTCTGTTTATTCTATAACTTTCTGCTATATTCGTGAGGCTTCTCCTAGAAAGATCTATCCGTAAGTGTATCCAAAACTTCTGCCACTGAAAATTGTTTTTCTTTCTTGTGTGTGTTTCCAAGAGCTTTAGCTTTAAGCGATAAGATTGGTAACTGGCACTGGCACTCGGACACTTGGGCACTTGGGCACTCGCTTTGGCTGTCAGCTGTTTTGTGGCCTGAAATTTGTCATCAGGGAAAAGGGGGCTGGGGCTGGGACTGGGCCTGAATGATACACAATGGTAATGGCAAGGGTAATGGTTATTGCAACACCCGGAATGCACTCAAAATAATATGAATAATGAATAATAATAACAATAATAGTAGTGGATATGCACTGGCTTACAAATAAACGGAAAAAGCAGCTCATGATGGCACGTGAATGCTTAAAATTCGCGTCAGTTTTTCTGTTGGCTCGTTTTGGGGAAAATTGTCTTTGAATGGGGGGTAGGGGGGGTTGTATGCTTTATAAGGATGTCGTCCGCTCTGCGTTGAAATCACGACGACGACGGCGACGCATTTTGGCAAAACGAGCAGAGAAAAATCTGGGAAGGCGACGGCGGCGACGACGACGACGACGACGACTGAGCGCCAAGGGAACCACCGAGCGACTGAAAAGCAGAACGAACGCTGAACGCTGAACGCAGAACGCTGAGTGGGAGTGCACGGAACGGCCTAATAGTTTTGCCTGTTGCCATCATGTTTTACATGTGTATGTCTGCATGTATATGTGAGTGCCACACACACACACACACACCCCACTGCCACCCCCTTGGGCACACTGTGATATCAAAAGAAACTCTCAATCAACGCTAGGCTAACAATTTCGTCGCACAAGTCACTTGAGGAAAAGCGTTGAAATAATTGTTGTATATCGAAAAGAATATGAGTGAGAGTGCAAGTATATGCGTATATATATACATATATCTATGTATTTAGAGAGAGAGAGAGGGGGAGAGAGGGACTGGGAGATGGTTGGGAGCAAGGTATAATGGCAAGAAGGTGAGGAAGAGGCGCTGTTGCTTTTGTTTCTGCTTTCTTTCATGGGCTTTTATCGAAGAGGGATTATGTATGTATTTGAAGTATGATATATGGGTGGAAGATGGGGCTAAGACCAAGGTATATTCACTAGAAGAGTGTTACCCCACATCCAATGTACCCTGCATGAGACTTTCGTCTGCATGTGTGTGTGTGTGTGTGTGTGTGTGTGTGTTGCCACTTTTGTAGCATTTGCTGTATAAATACTTAAATACATAAATTAATTCGCATTTTGCGGCAACAACGAGGCAACAACAGCAATAAAAGAAAAAAGAAAACACCGAACTTATTCTAGACTTTCGAGAATGATCGACCCAAGGGATACCCCTCTGCGCATTCAACGGGGAGTTCCCCGAATTCCACAGAACCATAGCGAACCCTTTCCTGCTTTCAAATGGAATGTTAAGTTCTGATATGACTGCGACCTTGGCCACATTTACATTGGAAACTAATCAGCCGAGCAGCTGTAACCCTAGGAACCGCAGGGAGGACAGGAGGAACAGGAGGAGCAGGAGGAAGAGCTGGAACCAGAACTGGAACCCCACGCACATGACGCACATTCCATCCACACGCCCCCTCCCCCTCCCACAAAAGTGGTCCGACATTTAATTAGCCTTTTAGGAAGTGGCAGTGGGAGGAATTTGCAACAGGCTGAATGATGTCACAGACAATATTCAACAAATACATACATACATACATACATACATACATACACTCGTACAGAGAGCATATAGAAGGAGGGCGAAACGAACCAGAAACAAAGGGCATGGAAATTCGACAAGGAGAACTATTAAAAATTAATGACAATGCAAATAGGCGAAATGGCAGCGAACTAAACAAAGGTGGAGCCCAGCCCACAGAACCCCAGAGCCCCCACCCCCCGACACCCCCATTGACAAGTGGGCCAAAAAGTTAACAGAGGGAGAGACTGACGGACGGACAGACAGACAGACAGTGCGAGGCGGCACAGAGGCCTCTAACTGGGTTAAGAAGTTCGCACCTGTAAACAGGCAGAGCCACAGCCACAGGGAAGACAGTGGAACCGCATAATGGGAACCCACAGTGGGTGGAACTGGGTGGGGGGGCGGAACTGTGTGCAAGCGTTGACGCATCAAGGCGGCATCGACAACATTTACAAGGCAACTAGGCAGTCCAGACCCCCGAAAATGTCCCATTAAATTCAGCGACTAATAAGCCATCATCAGACTAGAAACAGAATCGAGAACACACCAGAGATGCCACCCAGGGGGTGAGAAGAGAGTGAGGGTGAGAGAGAGGGTGAGAGAGAGACAAAGACGACATTCAATTTATTGACAACAAGGAGACAGCGGACAGCGGACAGCGGACAACGGACGGTGGGCGACGACTAAGTGGCAGTGGCAGTGGCACATCGCATTGGCGACACTCTGTCGATGGACACGCACACACGCACACGCACACCCGCACACACACACACACACAGACAATCTCTCTGTGTGTAGCTGTAGCTCCACTTTCGGGGGTCTTCCTCGTACCGTACCGTAGCGTATCATTAATCAAATTGAAAAGTGAGCGAGAAAACTTTAAATCTTTCGTGCAAATGCAAATTTCCCAGAATAATTTCGATGCTTGCCATGAATCAGTGTATCCTTGCACACACACCCCCCCTCCCCCCCTCCGCTATACCCACACACCCCAGAAAAGTCCCTCTGCCACGCAAGACACATTCCCTTGAACGGAATCATCGTCGTATCGTCCGACATCCGACATCCGACAGTCGTCTGCAGCTAATTTGAGTGTCCGAAATTTATGCGTCCCGCACCCCCACCCCCACCCACACCCCCTCCTCCCATCCATATCTTGGGCATCTCTCTGCGGAGACCTGGGGCTCTCCCTTGGCTCTGGCACTCGCCGCTTCGGTTTATCTTCTCGACGCGTACGAGTGTATGCTCTCCGCCGTACGGTCTGGTCTGTGCTCTGATTTGCTCTCCACTCTCCGTTCTATGGGTAAACAAACAAAATAAAGTGGCGCATTTATGGCCAAAGGTGGCTGGGCCCCTACTCTCCCCATGCCCCATTCCTCACACCCCCTCCCCGTCTTAGGAGGAGAGAGTGTGTGCTGTGCGCTCCATCCGCTATGCTTTCTAATTGAGCAAACGGCCCGTGCTTGAATGACGTCCATGATGTGGATGTGGAGGTGGAGGTGGATGTGGATATAGGGGCCAGAAGTTACAATAAACTGCTTTGATTTGTGTGGGAACAAAACACACACACTCACACACACTCGCACACTCACACACACACACACACTTCAGTCCAGTTCCTGGGGAGTGGAGCTGCTGCGGCTGCGGCTGTGGCTGCTGTTGCCTAATAGCAAAATAAACTCTGGGGCGCTAAAAAACGAGGATAGAAGAATACTTTTTTGGAGATTTGAAGATGGGAATTTGCTCTCGTATACTCGTATTATTCACTCGATTAAAAACAGAATTTATTGCTCTAGATTTCCTGCTCGAATACCCCGATTTTTGGAGTCTAAGAGATGCTGGGAGTACCCCGATTGGAAGGGTATATATCCCCCGTGACTTGTGTCTCCTTCACTCGAATGTTGAGGCGATTCCCTGACTTTTAGGCTGTGCTTGGGGCTCTGAATCCTTAACCTCTTAGAGTGGAATGGAACGTTCGAATACTCCGATTTGTAGAGTATACGAATTGTAGTGTAGGACAGCCATTTCCCTCTGGCTTCTCTACTATATAGGATATATCCAATTTCTTTTCGAGTGCACTTTTGAAACATTTCCATGGCCCAGAAAAGAGAACTCACCAAATTCGAGGAGCTCTCCTTGACGTCCTTTGTAAATGCGGGCGGTCCATTGGCAATCAAATGTGGCTCCTGGATGGGCTTCATGGGCGGCGGCATCTCCAGGCCGGCCTCCTCATCCGGCTCATAGTCAGCCCCAGCCCCAGCTCCGGCCCCGGTGGCGGAGGGTGCGGGCGGCGGCGCCTGATGCTGTGTGGGGAATTGGGGAACCACCGTTGAGGGGCTGCCACCTGGCTGGCCCTGTAGCTGTTGCTGCTGCTGCTGTTCGGCGGCCAAATCCTCGGCGTGCTTCTGGGGTAGCTGCAAAAGGCGCAGAAACGTTGAAACGTCAAATGATTATGTTATAAATAAACGCTCGTAAAATATTAGCTATACAGCGGACGGGGGATGGGGGATGGCGGACTGAGGGATGGGGAATACTCACTCGCAGATTCTTCTCCGAGGGCTTCTTGATGAGTGGTTTATTGCTGGGGGGCTTCTCCACCTTGCGATTGATCAGCGGCAACCAGTTTCGCCTGGAAATAAACAAAAGGCAAACAGGACATGAGACATCGCTTTCTCTCTCTCTCTTGCTCTCTGTATCAATTGAAAGCCCCGAAAGGACGTGTTTTTCCTACAGAAACTTCCGAATGGATGTTGTCGTGTGCACACAATCGTCCATCTCTCATTTCTCTCTCGCTCGCACTCGCTCTGGCCCGAAAAACAAAATAAAACACAAACACACACACACACACGCAGGAAAATGGAAAAATGGAAAAAGATATGTCGACTGTTGGCGGTTGGCTGTCCAGCTGCGTGGCCGACATCAGACTGTCGCCAGCCGCGCGGGCTGCTGCTCAACTTGGCCAAAAGCACTTGGCCCAAACGACCGCCCGACCGCCCGCCCGCCCGCTGCTCTGACGCTGCTGTGTCGCCGCCACTCGCACGCCACTCGGCCGCACAGTGGGCCAAAGCACGACTCGTCCATCCCATAATTCGGCGGCAATTTTGTTTTTGTTTTATGTTTTATGATTTTTAAATGGCCAAATTTTATGAGCCAAACTTTTCACAGCATCATTTGGCGTCATAAAAGCAGGAGGTCGGTCAGGTTTCGCGTCCTTCGTCCTTGGTCCTTGGTCTTTTATTTATGCTCTCGCTCCTTTGATTAATTTCGGAGCCACAGGCAGGCGGCCGCCCACAAAAAAGTTTATGGGTCAACTTGCAGCTTCCGACTTTTGGGCTTCGGATTGGGATTCGAATGAATCGGCGAGGGCGGGGAATGGTATCATTAATCAGCGCCCACTTCTGGAGGAGCTTCCTCCTCATCTCAGTATCTCTCCCCCTCCGTGCGGCAGATGGCCAGAGATTTCAACAGCTCATCAGCAGAGCTTATGGATGCTAGGATAGATGGTTGAAACCATCCATCCGGTTGGGGCGGTGGTGCCGATGGAAAATGCATTTGCATCTAGCATGTCCGCAGCAGAAACCACAGCATATATAAGCCGGGGGCTTTTCTCTGAGCATAGCTTTTGTGGACAATGCCACACATACACATAGGAAAACATTAATTGAGCTTAATTAATGAGCAAACTAGTGCGAAAATCAATTTCAATAAAACCCAAAAAGCCACTTTAGCACAAGGAGAGAGACAGAGAGAGAGAGAGAGAGAGAGAGCGCGAGAGAAAGGGCTGCCTGTGCACAGAACAAAGGATATTCTCAGATAATCCATTGAATATTATTTTACGCTCAATTTCCATTGATTTAGATGTGTAAACTGATCTCAAACTGATTCGAAAACTCTCAAATAACGATGGAAAAAGGACACTTTACTTTAAATATATCAGCATATTTAAATATGAGCATATCCTGGCGTATAGGGAGCTCGTTGAAGGATAATTTAATATTGAATATTAATTAAAATTTATTTCCAATCTACTCAATATTCAAGCATCAATTTATTCAGCTTCGATGTTCATTGCATAAGAAAATGTTCCAATTACCATTGGGAAACCCCTTTCCCCTCTTTATAATCGAATAAAAACCAAAGGATGATCGCATCTACACACTAGATATCCTGGAGAAATCGTTGCTATCCGATCATGGCCAGAGGCGGTCGGAAAATGGTGACAATTAATAGCTTTGGAAAATTCCTAAAAGCTATCGATAAATAGCCATGGCCAGCCCCCCTCCAAGGCTAAAATAAACATTGACACACGGACAAGCCACAGACGAGGGTCCCGCGGAGCGAGCAGCAAAGGACACTTCATCCTTTAGTCGTGAATGGAGTTCCACTTTTCCCGGAATACTCGTAGTATTCAATTTATTATGAGGCGGCTTACGTTACGTTTCGTTACGTTCCTGAAATTCGTTTGGCTGATGTAATGTTTTAGGCAAATAGACAAAGAGTGGCCCATCCCCCACCCCACTCCCCCTGTAACCGCAAAGTGTGTGCGCCCTCTCCCTGTGCGTATATCTGTGTGTGTGTGTGTGTGTGTGTATTAATGGGGTCGCCGCAAAGTATGCAACGCAAAAGTGGAAGGCACAGTCACAAATTTGCAGTTTCCTGTAACCGAGTGTCGTCTCTCTCTCTCTCCCACTCTCCCTCTCTCTCATTCTGTTTGTGCGGGTGTCCATTTGGTTCATTGGACTTGAGGCAGCACGCGCTGTCCTTACACTGTCCTCTGCCCCCTATCCTCGGTATCTGCTCTATTCTCTATATCCTGGACAAACACACGCGCATATTGACACAGTGCTTGAGACAAAGAGCTCTCCCCTCCCATCCCCTCTCCTTCACTGACCAAAAAACTGTGACACAAGAGGCCCGAGACAGGGAGGGGGAGGTGGGGAAACGAACCGAGCCGAACCGAACAATAATCCATATTCATGTTGAGCGGAAGAGCGGGTGAGTGGGTGGGCAGGAAGTAGGGGCAGGTCTCGTCTCTTCCACCACTTAATGCTCACTCAAGTGAGTCGGCAACAAGCAAAATGCCCAATTAGTGTGCAAATATTGAAAGTACTTTGCTGTGGGTTAAATGCCTCCCTCCGCTCCTCCCCTCCTCCCCCCCGTCCGGCACTATCCAGAAATGAAATACGCAGAGTGGTCGAACAATGTTTCAGTACAAGTTTCTTCCTTCTGCCATGGGAACTACTCGTACTAGAATTTTCTTTTCTTTTTTGCTGAGGCTGAGGCCAGAGCTCTTATTCCCGATAAGATTACTCCTCCTCCCCCTCCCCCTCTTCCTTGGCGACGATTGCGAGTTTCGTTTGAATGCGTAATATGAGGAAGCCATCGTGTGATTTCGTAGAACTCATTCTACCAGCAATATCAAAACAAATCAATTTCCAATCGTCTCTCCCTTTCTCCCTCCCTCTCTCTCTCTGGGTTTTCTGCGGCAGACCAGACCACCACTGCGTATGATTAATGCGAATGCGAGTGCGAGTGTGAAAAAGCGTCTTATCTTATGCCTCAGACCACAGGCCACAGTCACCTCCCCGCCTGCCTCCCTGCCTTCTTATCGTTGCCCTACAACATACTCCAAGCCAACTAATGACTAAGCCACAGGACAAGGCGGTTTTCGCGAGTTCTTACCCCTCTGAAATATTCTCCAACTATTTATATGGACTATGTGCACTCTTACAATAATATGATAATGATTTTAATGGGTTTGCATGGGGCTCACAGAGAACAGGTTTCCCGATTAGAAGCGCCAGCATTGAAATAATTGCGCAATTATCGAGAGGGAAACCCTGAACGGCCCCCCAGAGGGAGGCAGAGAGATCGCCCATCTGGGAATAACCAGAAATGTATTTCGTTTTAAAGTTCTCAAGAGAAAAAGATTCCTTTGAGAGTAACGAAAAGGGAAACTCCCAAAAAATAAGATATTTATAAATAAAGTAAGCGCCTCGTGGGGGGAAGCCCAAGCCACATAAACCTCCTGCTTTATCTCGCCAGCCAAAAACCTAGAAATCTGAAAAGCAAAAACCTAACGAAGCTAAATTGTGGCTGGACAAACAACGTGTCTGTCTGTCTGTCTGTCTGTCTAATATCCAAAGCCACAAACGTGACGCGAGATGAGGCCGCCCGCCCGCCCGTGGAGCCACCAGGCAGCAGGCAGAGCCACAGCTGCTGCTTCTGGTGGTGCTGCTGCTGCAGCTGCATAATGAGCGATAGCCAGGAACCGAGCGGGCCACCAATCGTCTCCGACACACGTTGCTGGTGTTGATAAGTCCGCACTGAGAATCTGCATTAGAGCAGATCTCCCTCTCCCCCTCCCCCTCCCTCTCCGTCCGTCTCTGATTGAAGCTTAGTCACTTGTAAATGTGTCCGACGGAAACAAACAAACACGAAAAACGAAAAACGTTCGCTTGGGGCTTGGGGCAAATGGCAAATAAATAGAAGAACGGCGGAGAGAACCGAAGCTGTTGATACCCTTACAGATGTACGTTTCCTATGGCAGATGCCCTTCCAATTCGAATGGGAAATGGATGGAAACATCTTTCGATTGATTGTTTCTATGGCTCAAAGTGTATCCTTTTCGAAGAGCAGAATCTTCAGACTAATGTATGATATATTCCAAAGCGATGGAATTTTTTTAGAATATAAACAGATATATCCCTCCAGCGATCGGATATGCCTTTGGCCGAGTGAAGAGTATCCAAATCACAGACAGAATTAAAGCTAAAATGGGTTTAAATTCGAGGAAAGATCTCGGCACTTGGGGGACAAATCTGTTATTGCAATTGAGGCGACAGGAACATGTGGGTGACATGGGCCTGGCGGCCTGGGGCGCGGGGGTGTGGACTAACCTAAAGAAGGACTTCCTTCGCTCTTTTGTGACCTGCTGCTGCCCCGCCGACGCCGCCGCTGCCTGGCAGCAGACGCAGGTGAAGCCCGGGGCTGCAGCCAGCGACTGCTGCTGCCGCAGCGTGCCGGAGGCGCCTCCACCATTGCCACTCACAATCAGAGACATCGACTTGAACAGCTTGGGCAGCGATGTGGAGCGCCTGTGGCTGCGCGTGTGGCTGGGCGCCGATCGGCGCTTCACTTGGATCGAAGGGCAATCGGAACTTGGGTTTGAGTTCAAATTCGAATTCAAATTCAAATTCAAATTAGCGTCCGTCACATTGTTGTTATCGCACGTGTCCTCCACGGAGTCGAGGGCAGGAGCATGGGCATCGGCGGCTACGACGACGGCGACGGTGGCAGTGGGTGGTGTGGGTGGTGCTGGTGGTGTGGGTATAGCGGCATTTTCAAAATGGAATCCGTTTTCGGCATGCTTATCGATGGTGCCGTGGCCACCGCTGTCGCTATTGTTGTTGTTGCACATTCCAGATAACACGCGCGCGGGGGACACACACACACACACACGGGGACACGCTGTCTATCAATGAACGAAAACAGCAACAAAATAATACAACAAAAAAAATAGCCACTTGGGAGCAGTAATTTTAATCCCGATCAATTCTTAAGGCGCTCAACGGTGCGTATACGTAGCCCGTCTTGGCCGCTGTCTAACGATTAACTGTTGCTCGACGACGGTGACGGTGACGGCGACGGCGACGACGGCAGAGAGCGAAGCCGCGCTGCTGGGAACGATAGCGTGAAAAAAAGTTCTCGCCTTTCGCTTTCTGGAGAAAACCACACTCACACTTACACACGCATACGGACACACACACACACACACAAGACAAAAACAAACAGCTTAAAGGGAGAGGCAGGGAATACAGGAGAAGGGGGGTAGGCAGGCAGAGAGAGAGAGTGGGAGAGAGAGAGAGAGTAGCACAGTAACTGTTAGAAAACAAGGTGGCCGGCAGCAGCAGCATGAGATTGAGATTGAGAAAGAGAATGAGAAAGAGCGAACGCTGAGCTGAGCGGCGGAGCGCGCGTTCCGTTCTTATGATTATTTTCTTGTTGCTGTTTTCTTTGAGCTTTTGGATACCCTTTAGCAGAGATGTACAGAGAGAAGGGGCATACTCATTTCCACGGCAGATGTCGGCTATGTAACCTAGAGACCCTAGACATATAGATTGATTTATAAGATATATGTATGTAGTGTCTATGGGTGCAGTTGAACGAAGTTTTCCATATAAAAAATGTGTACCCAGAACCCAGACATTTGGTTAAATTTAAATGAAATTATTTCTCGAATAACTAAAAATGAATAAAACTCGAAAAAGAGCCACCAAAATGCATTCATTATTCAAATTTCATAGATCATAGATCAAAATTCATGTGGTATAAAGAGAAATATCTATGCAATGTGCCATAGAGATTAGGATTTCCTATAGGCTATGGTCGATGCCAAGCAAAGAACACAAAAAACATCTCAGAGTTTCCATCAAAACAGCACAATCTACACAATCCTATAAAAAGGTTCCTCAAAGCAACCTCCTCCAAATCGGAGCCTATATTTTATACATATCTTCCATAATAATTGATTGAATAACAAGTAGATATTTCTGGGAAAAGCTGAATGAAACTTCAATCAAAAACATCGGAAACATATTGCAATCAAAATTCGTTATCCCGATCTTTTTGGGATCTGTTAGGGTATCACTCGCTTCGACACTCGCAGATGGCCCCTGTATCGGGTTCTCGTTCTCACTTCGCTCTCTTTGCTCACTTTATTCCCTCTCGTGCTCTCCCTCTCACATTTGTTGTTGTTGTTGTTGTTGTTGCACCCAGCAGGGCTGAGTCGAGCATGCGAGTTCTGTGTAATGGGTTTATATCTTTATGGCCGCCCCGTCCCGCACCACCACACCCCCACGACACGCGATTAATAGACCAGGCACAAAATGTTCGTTCCCTGTAAACTTGAGTGCGAAATGCGAGTAGAACGGAATGGATCGGAACGGAACGGAATAGAATGGAATGGAATACTGGGGGACCCATTCGAATGAAAAACAGCTGACAAGAGTCATTAAATGCGAGTATTCACACAATTAAATCAACTTTTCCCCTGCTGGAAATTCGTTGCGTGTTTCGTGTTGCTGTAGGTTGCGGATTTCCAGGAGACAAACACTTTTGAGTGTCGGGGAATACTCTGGAAAACAGAAGCAGGATCCACCCATGGGAGCAGGAGAGGGGAAGGCACCGCAGCAGTTGTTGCCCCAAATGTATGTGCATGTATTTTGGGGGAACGTTTAATCTCCCGCTAATGCAATGAGTCTTCTCCTCCAGAGTTCGCGTTCAATGAGTCACCAGATAGCAGAGCAGAGCAGAGCACAGCCCAGCACAGCACACAGAATGTTTCAAACAGCTGTTTCCTCGGCGGCCCATCCTGCCCCCCTTCTCTGCCTCTGAGTTGAGTTGGAAAAGCAGCGAAAAGTCAATCCCAGTGACGCATGATTAATGGATAAGCAGCACAAAGACAAAGACAGAGACCTAAGAAATCACAGTAGTTGGGAGACTAAATGGATGATAAATTACTCCATTGGCCATCGGCAACTCTTGCACTCAAAGAGGGCGTCTTATCGGGGTAGAGGGGGAGGCAGAGGCTCTCTCGTGACGAATGCCAATGAAGTGCCTGATAAATGTTATATTCATTATCTGACCATCACAACAGACCTCGAAGAAAGGTGCCAATTCAGGCAGAGAGAGAGAGAGCGAGAGGGAGACAAATACCCATTAAATGGGCAGCATTTTCCCAGCAGAGACCAAGAGTCTTACCCGCTAAAGCCACGTCGCTTGGTGGACGAGGAAAGAGCATCCGTCTTGCTGCGATTGCCTGCAAAAGAAAAACAAACGAAAAATCATATTAGGGATTACTCTCCATATCCTTTTGGGGTGAGACTTACCCTGATCCTGCATATTGTCAGTGGTCTTGGCAGCCGCTGCGGATCCGGATCCCTGTTTGTGTGAGCCCGGCGGCGGTTTGAGCACTGAGACGGGCACCAGGCCCTCCTGCACGGCGGCATCGTCGTGCTGCGGATTGAGGCGCACCAGGCAGAAGTCCGGCTCGGTGGCCGAGGGCTGTTCGATAATTTCCACCTGCTGGCCCTTGCTGACGCTCAGCTCGTTCGTGCCGCTGGTGGCAATGTAGTCGGCCACCACCCAGGTGGCCTCCTGGTTGCCCAACTGGAAAGAGAGACGGAGACAGATGAGTATCGAGTGCTGCTTGTGGCAGGAGTGCAGTTAATGCGACCCATAGACCCATAGGTCGAGGTCAATGTCGAGGTTTCGGTTTCCGTTTAGGTTTAGGTTAATGTTGAGACGTGCCAGTGGCAGGGGCAGTGGCAGTGGCACTGACATCCTCTCTGGTATTGATTGACCGCCAGGCAAGGACTATGCCTGAGTGACGCAACTGAACAATGCCCGTCCGTCCCATGCCTCAAGGATCACTGGCGGGGCAGAAGGAACTAATTAGAAAGCCATTCAAGAGCCCAGGTCTCTATTGTCTCTCATTAAATATGCAAAACGGAGAGGAACCCCCTCCCCCCGACCCATCCATCCATCCACAAAGGAGGAGCCACCGCCTAATCAAGCAACTCTCCCTCCCCCTCCCCCTCCTGCCTCCTGCCTCTTGTGTGGGTTTTATTAATAATTTATAAGTTTATTAATTTACATGCGGCCTTGTCGGTTCGTGGGTGTTGATGTGTGGGCGTCTATCGGCTTGGGGTCTTTAAATCCCAACACAAAACCCGCACCCGCACCAGCACTCCCCCCCCCCCCCCCCCCCCCCCCCAATCCCAAAGGCAACGAGAACATGCCACAAATGATGGCAAGCAGAGGAAAACGTGCCACAAATGATGAAAAGCAGAGGAAACATGCCACAGATGGGTTGGAAGTATCTGTATAAATTGTGGTTAATCGGCAATCGATGACAGCGATAGAGAGAGAGAGAGAGGGAGAGAGAGAGAGAGAGGATTCCGCCATTTAGCAGAGGTGTGCCACGGGGGATCCTTTCTTCTTCTTTCTCCTTCTTTCTTCCTTCGTAGAGAGGTTCTATCCATTCAGTGGCAGAGTGGCAAAGTGGCAGAGTGGCAGAGGTGCAGAGATTGTTTCCTCCATTCAAAGTGTGGTGGAATATTTCAATTTTATATGACATTGCCCCACCCCTACCCTCCCTGCCCTCCCCCTATGCTGCCATTTGATCATATTTATTTCACATATAATATTTATGTGGGAGCCGCCGTTAAGTGACTGACGGAACAGGCCACATGGAAACACCTGCCGCCAGGTGCTGCTGGTGGCACAAACAGGCAGCGGCAGCCAGGGCAAATGGGGGGGAAAAATACAGGTGTGTAGGAGGCACAAGCGAACCAGGCCGGGGGGTGCAAGGGGTGCAGGGGGTGCCCTAAGGTAAATGGGAAAACGATGTCGCAAAGGCAGAGGCAAAGCCAGAGAGGCACAGGAAGGGGGAGGCGCTGCCTGCCGCTCATAAGCGCAATTAAATCAACTTCATCAGCGGACGACAGGCGCAAGAGGCGCATGTGGCGCGGGAGGCATGAGGCAGGAGGCAGGGGGCAGGACGTGGCAAAGAGCTTAGTACATTATGACCGCCTGGCTGCCTTCCATCCTTCAAGCGACTGAGGAGTGCGAGGGGTGTACGTTTACGTTTACGTTTACGTTTGTGTGTGTGAGTGAAATTAACACACACGTAGAGCAGGCAGAGAACTGCCTCGCTTTCTCTCTCTCTCTCTCGATGAAAGCAGTTTCCTCCCGTGGCATGGCGGAGGCAGTGGCATGCCCCATGGCCCCCATCTCGCTGTTAATTAAGCAGCACTGACACGTAAACGTGCCGCGCTTATACACACGCACACACGTACACACGGGTATGTGGCTGTATCTGCGTCTGTGTATGTGCATGTATGTGGCATGGCTGTGCACATGAGAGGCATTTGTATGTGCCACATCACAGTGTGCGTGTGTGTGCACACGTTTCCTCTCTTGTAATGCAATTAGTTGAAAAGTTTCTGTGTGCAGAAAAAAGAGGGAAAAAAAGAGAAAAGTTCCAGCAGAAAGTTTTCACCAACAACAAGGAGGAAATGGAGGCGGCAGGCAGCGGTGGGTGGTGGACTTTACCCAAGAGACATGAGTCGTATGCGAGTGGGCGTGGCCCAACAAGAAAAAAACAACATAATCCCATTCGTTTGGTGAATTTTCGATATTCGTGAAAAGGAGTCAAAAACTATTCCAATAAATGCTCAAAGTGCAGGGGCAGCAGCAGCAACAGCAGCAGCGGAAAGGAGTGTGCAACAGCCGCCACAGTGCGTGTGGTGCCACATTACGTATACGACATGTGTGCCATGAGCATCGATCAGCATGGAGATTCCACACGTCATCATCATCAGCATTTATGCAGTGGCAGGACTAGAGGATATACCATCATCATTAGCATCAACATTAGCAGCAGTCGAAAGGAGAAGCAGGAGCACTGGCAGGATTCATCATCATCATCATCATCATCATGAGTAGCAGTGCGGAGGAGTAGCCGTGCGGAGGAGTTGCCGTGGGAGTTTCCACCACTTGCTCCCTTTTTTGTGTGGTCTTTGGCATTTAGCCTGCTGCAAATTGCTGCAGTCACGCACCCACGCAACGCCCCTGCAGCCACACAGACACACAGACACAGACACTGCCATGGCAACTGCCACTGCCACTAATAAGCTGCCATCAGAAGGCAGAAGGCAGCAGCAGCAGCAGCACTCTCTCCTGCCACTGCCACTGCCCCACTCCGCTCTCAGATGATTTGTGAAGTGTGCAAATGGGGCAGAAACCACCAAGCAGCAGCAGCAACAGCAGCAGCTATCGGAAAACCAAGGATCAAGCCTGGCAGACAGGCAGAGAGAGAATGGCTTAAATTTTCCATTTTCAAATGTTGCAAGGTTTTCGGAAACCCCCCCTCCCCCGTCCCCTGCCTCACTTTGGGTAATTCTTCTCAATTTTCACTGCAAATTAAACACAAGTTTTGCCTTGAATTTTTCCTTTCCTTTTTGCTGGATGGATGGATGGAGGGATGGAGGGAGGGCAGAAACTTGTAGCTGCAAATTAAGTTGCTGTTCATTCCGCTTCTCTTCCTATCAGTTCTCTTCCTTCCACCCCTTGCCTCCCCTTCATTGTCGTTTCACTTTTCGTCTGGCCTTTTGGCCCAAGTCTTTCATTAAAATAATGAAAGGATATTTCAGCAGTAGAGGAAAGCAGAGCAGCAGCAGCAGCAGGAGCAGCAGCAGCAGCAGCAGGAGCGGAAGAAGGAGCCGCAGCCTTGCGGAGCACTCGCTGCCGCTGCTGCTGCCGCTGCAGAAATGCAATCAGCGCCGCCTTGTTGGGCTTCGCCTCCCTCCCACATCTCCGCCTGGCGTGCATTTCCTTCCCTTTTTTTTTTTGCATAAAATAATTAACGTGGCTTACAGTTTCCTTTGCGCATTTCCATATTTAATGGGGGGGGCGGGGCAGTGACGGCAGGCGGCAGGCGGAAAGGGAAACTGCGTTGGCATTCAGGACTTTTCTTTTCCTGCGTGTAAGTGGGTGGCGGGGGGGGAAAGCCTGAAAGCCTTAAAGCTATTAAAGCTGCAATTTTTGATGTCTTTTACCGTCGCGACAAGAATGCTCCCGAGAATTCCAGGATTGCTCTCTTTTCTCTCCCACATAGTTTTCCCACAGATTTTTCATTGCTTTTACACACAATGCCAGGGATTTTCTTCTCAACAGAAAAGCTTTAAATTGAGGCCAAAAATTGGGCATTGAAGGACCTCCCGAATGCAGAGCAGCAAGGAAGGAATGCTGGGAGGAAAACAGCCGCACGAAAACTAAGCAGAAGGGGGGAAAACAGGCAGGCAGTGGGGGAAAACCGTGAAGAAAACATTTGGGAAAAACAATGCCAATCCAATGGCAAATCAAACCTCAATGGCTGTGCGCTTTTCCCCCCTCCGGCCTCATCTATTTTGCATATTCAATTGAAAACTTTGCACACGCCAAAAACTCAACGCGGGATTTGCATATCGGGGGTCCCAGTCCCAGTCCCCTCCCCCTCAGCCCCCGCCCGCCTGCTCCTGGGAATCCAGGATGCAACCAAAATACGAGTAAACTTTCTAGATTAAAGTCCTTCATGGCTGGAAGGGGCAGACGGTGAGCCTCGTTGACAGCAAAGGGGAGACAGGGGGAGCGGGGGGCGACAGGATTTGCATCTGACATTCACCCACATTCGCAGAGGAGGACCAAGTTTTCGGCCCGAAGTTTCCCCTTCCCCCCCTCTCTGCCCAACTCTGCTCTTGGCTGATTACATGCCGATAACAATAATAGCTTAGGCCCTGACACGGACAAACAAGACGAAGGATGAAAAGTCCTGTTCGGAAAATGCTGCCTTTTCTTTGCTTTCTCCTTGCCTTTTCACTCGTCTCCCGCGTGTCCCGCGCCCCGCTGCTCCTCCCCGCTTTCTCTTTCTGTTTTATCGCTGGCATCGCGAACTCTCCTTTTTTTTTTCTTCTTTTTTTTTTTTGCTTTTTGCTGGAAATTGTAAAGCGATTTGCCAAAATGTTTACGTTATTATTGATGGTCTATTCCCTTGCTCTCTCCCACTCTCTCTCTCTCTCTCTCTCTCTACCAGGAGTAATCCTTCAGGAGTGATGGCGGGTGGGGAGATGCTGGGTGTAAGCTCTCTCTCTCTCATGCCTCAAGCCTCAAGCGATTGCCTTTCTTATAGCATCGTAAAAACGCAATTGCTGCCAAGAGAAACGAGAGAGACGAGAGAGAAGAGAGAGGGAGACGGTGAGGGGAGAGGAGGAGCTTGTGCGTGTGTGTTGAGAGTCGACCTAAAAAGCCATCAATTGTTAAGTCATTAAAAAATATATGATGGGTGAGCGGGAGAGCGGCAGACGAGGCACTCGTTCGAGGCGGAGGGAACATCCGCATATAAGCCAGTTGTCAAGTGAAATTACAAACATCATTTAACAGATGGCAGTCTTTAATCTAATGGGCAGCACTGTATCGGTTCGATGGGCAGCACTGTTCTCCCGTTCTTTGATTGATGTTTGCCAAAACCATACTGGAAAACTGTGTAGCATACTTTCGGGGCTGCCAAGAAAAGGCAATCCTTTCCCTTCATTCAATACATTTATTTTCTGATAAGCCCCCGCCCCCGCCCCCGCCCCCGCCCCAGCCCCAGCCCCAGTCACAGAGCAAAAGGTCTCCTGGCTCCCGAATCCCAGACAGAATTTGTCGTGTTTCAATTGTGTTTTGTTGTTGTTTTTCCTTTCTTCACCCAAAAATACAGAAAAAAAACAACAAAAAAGAAATGTTTCCCTGCTAAATGGCCTCGTGGGAGAGCCATAAATCACACAGATATGCCCCACACACACACACATGGCAAATATACCTACAATATATTTGTATCTGTATCTGTATGCACGGGAGCGGGTGTCTAAGTATGTGTATATACATGTTTTGTGGCAGATACATAAATATGTATTCCGGAGGGTATGTGTACATAAAACATAAACGTCTATTATTCAATTAACTCGCACAGTGGGGCTTTACAGTGGGCCTGTGCAGGTGCAGCAGTCGGGGGTCCCCGACATCAATTACGTTGTGGCAGTCAACAAGATGGCAAACAAACAAGGGACCCCCCCCCCCCCCAACAAAAGGGGAGAGGTGCAGGGGTGACAAAGAGGAGGAGGAGGAAGAGTAGCAGCTATCGCTCCTCTGCTGTGGCCTGGTAATTGTGCGACAACATGTTAACACCAAAAGCGGGCCATTCCCCCGCACCCATGGATGGCCTATCCATTGTCTCCGCTTGCCCCCCCCCTCGCACCCCACCCTCCTGTCTGCCTGTATACAGATACGGCCTGCCTGTATCTGTGTGCGAGTAAGTGCTGAATGAAAGTCATTTACAGCGCAAATCGAATAATATTCTAAATCAATTACAAGCAAGGTGGAGCCAGGGGGCGGGGGAGAGCATTGGGGGATGGATGCACGAAGGCAACAATTAGGCAAGGAAGCCGCTCTCTGCAAGGTTGGGCTTTGGGCATTTAAGAGAAGCGACAGAGACAGAGACAGAGAGGACAGAGATTTGGTGCCACAGAAGCCAAAACAGAAAAAAGCCGGAAACCACAGGCACACATCCACACACACACACACACACACACTGCCTGGCGGGTGCCTGGTGCCCAGAGGGTGCCTGGACCAAGTTCGACCCAATTGCTGTTTGGGATTTTTGCAAAAAGAGTTGGAAGCCCCGACGTCAAGTGGGAGCAAACGCATGGCCAAAACAGAGACGGGCAAGTGGGAGCAGGGCAGTGGAGTGGGGGGGCAATCAAATGGGGGGCACACAGAACCAGGACCAACTTTTTGTTGCACAGCGTGGACAAGGGGGGTGGGAGAGAGGGGGGAGGAGCACACTTCTGACAAGGACATGAGCAATTTGTGGCCAGAGTGAGCCTCCTACATGTCCAAGCGTTTGCCAAGCGGAGGGACAGGGGGGAACGGAACGGAACGAAACGGAGCAGCTCTGAAGATGACAGATGGTAGATGGCCCTTGGTAGGAGCGCTGCAGGATGGGGCCAGGCAGGATAGGGAGCGCTGCAGGATATGTGGTGGCATGGTGGAGCCTGCTACATGCGTGAGCCACAGCCCCCATGGGACATGGGGACATGGGGGCACGGGAACATGGCTGGCACTCTACCAACCAAAGGACCAATTGTCCGAAAGAGAGCCTGGGCTCTTGGACAGTGGCAGCCAGCCTCTGGGGTCTGTCTCTGGGGTCTCTGGTTATTCTGGCTTTAAAAAGCAATGTCTATCGAGAGGCGTGTCACTGGCAGAAGCAGCAGCAGGAGCAGCATTTGGCCATTGATTTTATGGCACCCGAAAATAGCGAGGTGATGGGGCAGAGGGAGACTGCAGACGCCCGTGGCATGCCCCGAGCATCGTCAAATTTGTGATGGCCATTACGTGTACATGTGCCACACAGAGGGAGAGGGAGAGGGAGGGAGAGCGAGGGAGGGAACCTCCTGCTTGAAGTCCCCCTTGGGGGCCTTGGCTTTAGTTCCTTTTACCACTCCATACATATTCTGCAGTATTTTCAGTATCTCAAGATGCGATTACGAGAGAGCATGTATCGTCGGGGCTGGGGCTGGGGCCTGAGGGGGCGTTAGCGGCTAGGGGCAGGGGCGGGGCATTCCTTCTGCTCACAAATTTAGTTACAAATTTGTTTGGCCTTCTGCTGGGATGCGCTGCGATGCGGTGCTGCAACATCATCCTTGTGGCAATTTGCATATCACTGATGCCATTGAGGAGGCAACTTCTGGAGGGTTTGGAGGGCTTGGAGGGTTGGCTGGGGGCTGTTGAAAAGCGAAAGTAGTTTCCATCCCAAGAAGAAGAGATGGTAACTTTTGTGTCCTCCATTGAGTGGGGGATTTATTCAAATCTGTTCCACATTCCACATTCTGTTTTTTCTGCAATTTGTTTCGGTGTTTTCACATTTTTTATTTGCATTTAGTTTTGTGGACTTTTTCCCCTCTTTTGTGGAATTTGTGTGTTGACAGAAAGCGCTGCCTAAAAAATGTCTGCTATTGTTCAGGACACAGCCAGCAGCATCACAGTCTCTCTGCCTCTCTCTGTCTCTCTCGTGTGTGGCAAGAACAGAGCACGAGCACTGCCTATGATTACGTGAGGAGAAGGACTAGGACTAGGACTAGGACTCAACTGAAGCATGGCTCAAGCGATGTAAAACAGTTGCTGCAAGTGACAGGCAGGCGGCAACATGAGGACATATTTTTGTAAGCCATAAAAATTTCTATTTCATTGCAGACAAGAGACAGAGCGAGAGAGAGAGAGAGAGAGAGAGGGGTAGAAATGGTGGCACGTCCAAAGGTATGCTGAAGAGAAAGCCATGAGAATGGGGAAGCATAGGATGCATCCACAGGATGTGCCCCACCTCTCATACACCTTGCAAAGTGCTGCTGCTGCTGCTGCTGCTGCCGCTGCTCCTCTTGGCTGGGGATTTCTTTTGCGTGTGCGCTCAAAAGTATGCCATAATAAAATGCATAAAGCATACGCCCCGTGGAATGCGCTGCTTGGCTACGAAAACTTTTGCTTTTGCTGCCACACGGGACATGGACTGCCAGTAAAAGACGAGGAGCGGAAGGCAGTCGGGAAGAAGGACAACTGCTATTCAAAGGATAGCAGCAGCATGCAGCAGCAGCAGCAGCCCCGGAGAATGCAAAGCAGCAGCACCGTCCCAAAAAACTTTTCTGCATGGCACACACACACACACACACACGAGAGGGGAGGGGGGCAACGACAGAGAGTGTGGAATGGGGCATTCTTGCGACACAAAATTAAAATGTTCTCGCTTCCTTGAACATGATAAGAATAAATCCGTAGGCATTGTGGCAGTGGCAAATCAATGAACCCGAACCCGAACCCTGGACTGGAACACACATACAAAAAATACAAAAAAACTTAAATGATGCATGAAAAACTTATGAAAGGCGGGAGGGGTCCCCCCCACATCATCATGGGAATGGGAATCAACTTCTGGCCCATCTTCAGCCTCAGCATTCAGCCTCTGTCTCATCTGGAGCTGCAGAATTTGCCTGCGCCCCATCTTTAGCGACCAGAATCCGTCTCAATCTCAGCGTTGGCTTTCAGATTTGCGACCTCCGCCTTCCGCCCCAGCGAATCGTAAAGCAAATTGAGTGAAAGGGCGGGCAATGCGATTATAAAGGGAACGGAAGGGCAGCAGACCAGACCAGGAAGCTGCCACTAGTCCGAGGCAGAGCGACACATTGCTCAAACACCGAAATGCGACACAATGGATGTCACGAGAAGGCGGCGGCGGAAGAGGAGGAGGAGGACGGGCCACGAGGCAGTGTCAAAGGAGGCAAGGTCAAGACACACAATGCAGCGCGCACACAAGACGCAGGCGAACGTTGGGGCAGCGGCCACACAATGATAATGATGATGATGATGATGATGATGATGAGGAGAAGGAGAAGCAGGCGGAGGATAAGACCCACCACATTCTCTGATGAAGTGATAAATACATTATGTGATGATGTTGAAACTAGTTGTGGCACAAACAGCGGGGGCAGCAGGGGCAGAGAGTAATTGAAGCACTGACAATGGCAAATAAATTAGCGCTTGCCACACAGCAACATGGCGTATGATTAATGGGCTTATTAAACGATGTCCTCTCTCCGGTGTCTGCTGTCTGTCGACTGCTTCGTGGGTCAACAACCAGTTTAGAGTCCACTCTGTCTCTGTCCCTGTCTCTCTCTCTCCCCCCAAAGGAGGGGAGTCCCCCTGCTCTCCACGAAGTAGCAGAATAGGGGGACATCCTTCAGAACTAATCAAAATAAATGGGACACACCCCCCCAACCCTCCGCCAAAAAGTAATGCCAGCGAGTCCTTCAGTGACGACAGAGGGACCTCAGATGGCTGCTGCATGGCTAAGTAGATTTCTGATATCTACAGCTGCCGCCTCCTGCCTCCAGCGTCCTGCGTCCTTTGGCTAAATTTAGATACAGATACGAGTACGAGTACGAGTACGAGTCCTTGGCACTGCCACTGGCACTGGCACCCATTCAAAGTTATTGTTTCCATTAGCATAACTACCGATGGACCGATGTGGCACCCGCGGCAACAGCAACCAGCAGCCTCCTCCGCATGGAGTGCGATTCTCAGAAGAGAGGCGACTCGACTCCTACGTGGCACCAACATTAATCACAGGTCAAGCCGCACACACACACACACACACACACACATGCACAGAGCAACCGCCACTTATCGAGGAATGGCATTGATTTGAGCGAACGGCGAACGGCGGCTATTCCTGTCGCATGATTTGTGTGTGTGGCATACAGAAGCAAAATCCCTGCCGCAGGGGCAGAGCGGGTGTGGGGGAGTGACCTTTGTGCAGACCACAGCTAAATAAAAGATAAGCTGGGGCACACAAAAGTTTTCCGATAAGGTCAGGCCATTCGATGGCCGTTTTTGTGGCATTAATATTTAATGTCGCCTGTCGCCTGTCAATCCTTCGATTGGGGCACCACAAAATCCATCCCAAAATCCCCCCTTCTTTTACCTTCCCCTAACCCCCCAACCCGACCACTTATCATTCTAAAAGGTACCTTAAAGCCGCTGCTGCTGGGCTGCCGGAAGAACCGAAAGGAGCTGGGCGTGTCGATGGTATGCTGTCGCGCCAGGACTCCATGGCTGCTGACACTCGACTGCCGGAACCAGGGCAGCGAGATCTTGCGGCGACTCTTCCGCTGGACAGGCACAGGCACAGGAACTGCAACTGCAGCTGCGGCTGCGGCTTCGGCTGGGGCCGCTGTTGGAGCCGCCACCGATGGAAATGTAAAGGGCGACTGCTCCACTTGCTTCTGGGAGGATGCTCCTGCTCCTGCGCCTCCTGCTGGTGGTGGCGATGCTGCATCATCCTCTTGCAACGTGCACAGCGGTGTATTCTGCGCCGAGTCCGCCAGCGAGGGTGAGGGCGAGGGATCTCCCATGGCGATGGGTGCACTCAGCGGTAGGGGAGTGTTCGGCAGGGACACGTATCCCTTGATTCCCGCAGAATCCCTGTCCAGGCTGCCACCTCCGCCGCCTCCTGTCTCCCCGTACTTGAGGCGATCCAGCGATGTCTTCTTTTGGGCAGCGGTGGCGCCTCCACCGGCGCTTGCCCCGCCATCCGCCGAGTCCACGCTGTTCATTCGCTCATTTAGGAATTTCTTGACACTCTTCATGATTGTTTTTCCTCTCTAGCACTCTGTCTCTGTCTCTCTCTCTCTCTCTCTCTCTATTCAGCTTTCATTTTCATTTTTCCTTCAAAATCACAGTCGGTTTTAAGCGGGGGGGTGGGGTGGTGGGGCGGGCTGCTGCGGCTGGGTGGGTGGGTTGTGTGGCAGGATTTATTTTTTATTTACTGTTTTTTTTTATTTTATTTTTAAAACACAGAAATTTCGGGGGCTCTTGTTCCGCCGCAAAATCGATAAAAAGTTCTCCTAGAGACACACAATGTTTTATTTTTATTTTATCCCTTTTTTGTTGTTTTTTTTTTGTTCCCTGCTGTTGTTGTTGTGTTTGTTGTTGGTATCTGTGTGTCGTTGATTGGATTTTGCACACCCACAGATACACACACGCACACAGCCACACACACACGAACGCACACGAACTCGCTCACAGATACTGAAAGCCACTGAAATGTGGTCTCGGTTTTACGCCATGCCCTGTCTTTGACTTTCAATTAGTGCAACGCGGCGGATGATCAATATTCGAGGCGGCAGATGGAGGAGAGACGCCTCTGCATTTTCCAGCATTCCCCAGCATTTCCCAGCATTTATATCTCTTATTCAATCAATGTACCGTTTATGGAGTAAAGTGCACTGAATATCCCCGGACCCCCGTTGCGTTTGCTTCTTGGAATTTTCATAGGAAATTATAAGACCCTTGAGTGCTGCTGTAAAACACCTAAAACATCTTTAAATTCTATAACTATATGTTGGAAAAACCTAATTTTCTTTCGCTGCTGGCATTAAATCATTAGTTTTCGCTCGTGTAATTTTCCCCTAAATTCTACAGACATCTGACTGATACAGATATAAACGAACTATATAGATTTCTATCGAAGGAAAACATTTATAGTTTTTAAAGAAAATATCACCAAAAGTTCTACAGCTACAAATGTGGATACATATTTTGGCGCAAATTTCATACAAAATCGATAGAATGTATATATCAAGCATCGAAACGATTCGGAATGAGGAAATATTTCTGGTTTCTAATCAATAAAACATTGGAATTTTCCGTTTCAAAATTCATCGCTAGTTCAGGAGACTATATAGTTCCCATAGTTGAAATCGGAAATATCCACCTTTAAGAGTATGGGTGGGTGGTTGTGTGTGCGTCTCTTTTTTGATACGAAAAAATCTTCAATTTAATTGAGTCTTAATTGAGAGTACGTGCACTTTATACGGAATGATATACTCAATGAAGTGGAAGTCTCCAGTCCAGCCAACCGAGCAAAGAGCGGAAAGAGCCGTTCTCTGTCATTCCCTTGTCATTTCACATGCACAAAGAGACAAGTGCCCCCACCCACCACCCCACAGCCCCCTCGCAGCTTGTACGCGCCCATCTGTTTGTTTCTGTTTTGATTTCAGCATTTGGTTATACTTTTTCTTATTTATTTAATTTTCATAGATAAAAAGCCAACCGCCTGCCAACAAGATTTTTTTTTCTTGTTTTTTTGTTTTTTTTTTGGTGTATCTTTAAGTTTCTTAGCCTCAAAAATCGCACGTTTGTTTACCCCGTAAAAACTACTCGTTTACCTTCTAGATGCGATATAGGGATGGAGGGATGGAGGGAGGCAGGGAGGGCGGGGGGTAGGGTGAAATGGGAAAAATATATATTTGTTATTTTTACACTTTGGTGGCGCTCGTGTGTTTGTGTGTGGCAGGTGCGCCATTGCCATTGCCACAGCCACAGCCACCGAAAAGATCTTCGCTCTCTCTCCCTCTCTCACTCTCTCTGTCTCTCTCTCTGTCTCTGTTCTGTGAGCAATTATGAATCGTGTGTGTTTTGTGTTTTCTTCAGAACTATTTCCGATAGAAAAGCAAACAACAAAAGATTTCCAAGCTGCAGAAAAACAAACACTCTTTCGGTCAGGGATTTATGAAGAGAAGGGTTCCCCTTTCTTTTTTTCGCTCCTTTATTTCCATTTCTCCCTGGGAGACATTTTCCACTTTGAGTAGAAGAAAATCCAGCGTTTGGCTGCCTAATTCGAGGCCTATTCCGATATTTGTTCTGTTAGGGTATGTTCTGCTTCGGTTGGGGCGGCGTGAAAATTTGCATATGTTCGAGGAAATTTGCATTGGTTTTCCACCATTTACCATTCACCATTTGGTGGGTGCCAGTCAGCCAGCAGCCGCAGCAGCAGCCGCAGCAGCAGCAGCAGCTGTTTGCTAAGTGGCAAAACCATCAGCAGGCAATGGGTTTTCGGGTCTGGGATTCTCTACCTCTCCCTCTCCCTTTCTCTCTCTCTCTGTCTCTCTGTGTGTTTTTGGGTTTTCTTCTCTTTTTATTTGTGTGTGGCATTGAAAAGTTTTCCTCTTTGCCGTCTTTGCGGTGTCTTTGTCATGTATCTAGGCAGGAGAGGCAACGTTTTCGTTGACATTTTGTGGCTCCACTGGACATTCACTCCCACTTTCTCCCACCCTCTCTCTCTCTCTCTCTCTCTGTATAATACTTTTCATCGTTTCATTCACTCAGAATGAAGCCGAAAACTTAATTCAATTCTTTGCAAATGAATGCACACACAACACACAAGAGGGGGCAACAGGACACAGCGGAAGGGTCAGGGGCGGATTTCAAACTAAATTAATTTAATGCCCAAAGCCCCAGGACCCATCGCCAGCGCCAAGCCCCATCCCAATCCCGACAGGGTTTGGTTTTTTTGCGAAAATCAGCTTAAAAACTTTTCCATGCCTTCTGATTGGCAAACAGAGGAAAGGAAAAGCTTCTCTCTCGGAAAATGCTTGTTCCTCAATTTTTTTGTATTTTTTTTTGTTTTTTCTGGGTTTAGTTTTTGCGGTTTATTGGAAGTAACAAAGCGGTTTCCAGTGGCCGTATGTTATTTGTATTTTAATTGCTTTCTGGCGGAGGAATTGGATTAGAAAGGGGGCCCCTGAGAAGGTATTTCCCTTCGACAATCGGTGGATGTCCGCAAGGGATGGACATACTCGTATCAGAGTGGGAAGGGGGGTGCAAGCGGTGGGTAGTGGGCGGTGGTGGGTAGGTGCACTCTCTTTGGCCAGGGCACGACAGCTGGCACTCAAATTAAATTGCAATGCGATGAATTGCAATGCATTGCATCGCATCGACTCGATAATTATAATGACCAAAACATGTCATGTGTGTCCCATGCACCACCCCACCGCACCCCACCCTCCTGCCACAATCGCTATAGAAACCACAAAAGCCACAAGCGAGGCAAAAACCCGCAACACACACACAGACACACACACACACACGAACACACAAAATATCGCGTTGAAATATTAAAATGCAATAGATAAGCAATGAAATTAATGGCCAAAACGAAAGCGGGGCAAATGACCAGGCCAAGAGCGGAATAAATATACAAAAAAGAAAAGAAAAAAGAAGAAAAAAAAGAGTGCAAAAATACGAGGGATAGATAGATAGATAGATACAACTATTGGGGGAGCGGGGCTCTTGGGGAACAGTGTACGGATTAGGAGTGAAATGTAATCCCAAGGGGGAGGGAGATCTATCGTTGTGGGGATGGGGGTTATCTCAGGGCAGAAGGTTATCCCAAAGAAAGGAGACACTCTTCAGGGAAGAGGAGTGGAATCGGAGTGGAAGAAAAGCTATTCTAAAGGGGAATCTTTATGGAAAGGAATGTCCGATGGAAACAAAAATAAATAAGACAAGGAAGAGACATATAAATGGGTTGGGAACAGGAATTTATATGATACAGAAGGATAATAAACTCCAGAAGCCAGATAAAATCAAAAATCAAAAGCTAGAAAAATGTGTGTATATGTAGCCATAGGGTAGGGTAGTTCTACAGGATACAAAAGAAAAGCTAATGGAAATCATGGCAAGAGGACTCGGAAATAAACAGAATTCTATACAGAATTTGGCCGGAATTGATAGGATATTATTTATGGTTTAGTTTCTTCAGGAAATGTCAATACTTAATGTTCTGAAAAGTGAAATGGATATTTATTGTGGGAAGAAGGAGAGACGACTTTAACTCATTCAAAGACATTTTTATAGAATTTCAGCAGAATATGTGACCAACTCAAAGAATCCTGTTCTAAGGATATAAAACAGAAGGTAAAATTACATTATATTGTCACAAGAAAAGAGTCGAAGGAAGAGAAGCGTGGCAGGCGAAAGCCCAATTACAGAAAGGATAATCCCAAGGGCAAAATATGGGAGGATATCTCAACTAAAATCCCAGTCATTCTGTTTATGAAAGAAAACACTCTTCATCACGCAAAAAAAAAACATATCCTTTCCTCCACACACGCACACCCACCCACACCCACACCCACACACACACAGAGAGAAGCAGAGTTCAAATTGCGATCGCAGTTCTGTTTTCTTTCTTGTTTTCTATGCAGTTGACAGCGGCTCTCATGGGGCATGCTCCTCCGATGCTCTAGGGGTCTGTCTGCCCGCCTGCCTGCCTGCCTGATGCTCCGAATGAAACTGCTACTCAAGTGACTAAAGGCGTGAAAAAGGTCAAAGGCATGTGGCAGTGGCAGTGGCTGGGGCAGTAGCTATAGAAAAGCAGCAGATTCTGGCCCGTGCCCCCGAGGCTGCTGCAGACATTTTCCTCTTCAACTCATTTTCGTTCTATACCAATCCCTTTCCCTTTCCCTGTCTAAAAGGGTTTCCCCGCACTCTTCACTCTGTCTTCTCTAGACCCCCCCCCTCTTTTATTCCGTTTTCTGTGCTTCTGCTTTTGGCTTGTTTCATTCCACCCATTTTGTACAGAGAACTACAGTTTTTGGCAACAGAAGCGGCGGCGGCGGCAACAGCTTTTTATCATATTTATATTCACAATTCGCGCATTTCATTTTCGTGGATATTTATATAAGCCATCATATCTTTTGTTTACAGTTTAAGGCGACCCCCTCCCCCCCCCCCCCCCCCCTCTCTCTCTCTCTGTGCTTTCTCCTGCTTTAGGGCCGCGACCGCGACATTTATGTAATCTTCAATTGTTTTTGTTTAGACTGGGAAATTGTCATTAAAAATTACAGCGGATTTTTGCAAATATTTTTGTTGTTTGTTGTGTGTTGTTTTTTTGGTTTTTGTTTCCGATTCTGTTTCTGTTTCTGTTTTGTTACACAGCTGATGGGCTGGTATCGATCGTTTTCTGAAGAGGGATCACTTTTCGCGATAACAAAGGCCGAAGGAAGAGAGGTTCGCTTCGGTTGGGGTTCTTTGGGGTTCTATTGAATGATATCTTGCTTGGTGCTCGGCCGCCTTATCGACTGATTACTTTGGCGATTTTCAAATAACTTTGCACTTTGAAAAGATAGAGATAGAGATAGAGGCATTTCTCATACAAAAAATTTCAGCTATAGCTTTGTACAGATATATATGTATATATAGTTGCTGCTGCAGATTTCCATTCACTTCAAAAAAATGAAGAAAAAAACTTGTAACGCGACGCGCGGCATGCACCAGAAATCAAAAAGGCGAAAGGCGAGCGAAAGGTGCAATCCGTGAAAGAGACCAAAGACGAGTGTTGGCAGATGCAACTCGCTCAAGGGCTCAGAAGATGGAGTAGTAGTCGTAGATGGAGGCAAGGTGATGCTGCTGCTGCCACTGCTGCTGCCGGGCGGCGTTGCGCATCTGCAGGCAGGCCAGGCGAGGGCGGCAGAGGCGAAGGTTAAGAGCAGAAGACACACACAGCAGAGCAGAGCAGAGCAGAAACCGACGCGAAATGCGGCACCCCCGACACGAACCGACGAACCTTTTGGCTTAAACTCCGCGAAGCAACTGGAGCAACTGCGTCCTCGGCGGGAAAAAGCCCAAACGAACAGACGGACACACGAACACACACGAACGAGACGAGCCATGCGAATCGCGAATCTCTACACGAAGTGTACGCACATTCGCAACGAGAAATGTCTTAACCCATGGGCGGCCGGCCGCCTCCCACCCATGCCCATTTCTGCCCACAAAACGGGGGCGGGGGAGAGCAGCAGAGAGAGTGTGAGAGAGAGAGAGAGAGAGAGAGAGCTTGCAAGCGGCCAATTGCCACTAGCTGTAGTTTCAGAAGAGCTTTCATTTGTAGCTGGAGCTTGCAGCCAGAGAGAAAGCTTTCTGTACTTCTCTTTCGTTGTAAGAGAGGCGCTTAAAGCATTTAATTAATGAAAAATACTCGCATTTTATAGAATATTCAAATTCAACAGACAAAAATTGGCAAAAACGCACATAAAATAGGAAAAGTAGTTGTGGTAAAACCATGAGAAAACTCCTATAAGTATCGTAAAAAAACAACGTGCCCTTAATCCTCATGGATACCCCAACCGTTCCACCGTTAAGTCCTGGGTTGTGTGGCCCGGTACGGTACATAAGACAAACTGTTATTTCGGTCATAAAAGCCTCACGAAATCCGCGCGCCACAGACGACAAAATCTGATGCGCGACGAATTCCCAGACGTAGGACAGAAGGACTGAAGGACCTCCTAACTATAAAGAAGTGTCACATAAAATTTACATTAAGCCAAATGTAACGAAACGCTAAAAGCAGTCATATATAATCCAGCACATACTCGCAGATAGATAGAGAGATGGCATCGAGGTATATGGGGATGAAAAGGTGCCGAAAGGACACGCCGACAGGCTAGAGTTGTCGCGCGTTGGCGGAGCTACGCATTCGGGCACGCAGCAGCGGCAGCAGCAGCGGCAGCGACCGAGGAGCGGAATGGAGTGGAGGAGAAATCTCATTAAGCCATGCTATGAATTTTAAACATGATGCACGGGACCGGACCGGAACGGACCCGACCCGTGAGCCGAACCGAGTCCAGCTGCCGCCGAGGAAACTAGTTCCAGATGCTGGCCAATGGCAGCAGCCGACGACCCCCACACCTCAGAGAGAGAGAGAGAGAGAGAGAGAGAGGATAAGAGATGGTGTAAGCCAGTTCCATGTGAGGTAGGACTAAAGAGCTTTCCAGTTTTCAACAAGAATACTGGGAATACCTGATATACCGAATGGGAGCAGATGCGACACTTCCAAGTGGGGTGAAAGCTCGTGGCCTCACCGTACACTGGGAAGAGAATACTGGGAGATGCAGAATGGGAACAGATGGGCTTTCATTTGAGATGGGAACAAGAAAGCTCATTTAAAAGCTCACCCCGAACAATTGTGGGAACAGAAGCTTTCATTACGATCAAATATTAGCCCAAAGAATACTGGGAACAGTGAGATTTTCATTGCAAATTTAAATATAATCTAAAGAAAGTTGGAAAGTCTCAAAAAATGGTATAGGAACGGATTTCATGTGGGATATACCATCGAAAATGCACCCCAATAATTATTGTACCATCCCAAACGCCATTGAACCGTTAACAACACAGAATTTTGTATTTTTTGTAAGAAAAATAACGGTTATATGTCGACTAACGGAATCTATCGGTTAAAATCAACATGCAAAGGTTTGGTCAAACGGCTCCACCTTAGCCGTTTATCCATCGATTCTTACAAATGATACCTTAAACGACGTCTAATTAATGTATCTATCTAAAGCCAAAAATGTTGGCCAAGAAATATTTGTTTTTCGACTTTTCTTGAGTTTTCCAAGTCAAAATTTCCGAAGAAAGTACCGCAAAAAATTGTTCAATTTGAATTTGAATGCCTCATAACATATTGACGGTAAGCTGAATTTGCAAGGTGTTTGGGTACGATTTATAGCTGCATTTATCAGCTTTCCAGAACTGCACAGTTTGATACTGCCAGATGTAAGATGCTTAAGTTAATTCCAGATTTTAAAAAATTCTTAAAAAAAAACTACACCATAAAAACAAAACCATAGTTCTTTAAACAATTTTAAATCCCGAAATCTATCAGAAAAAGTCATTTTTGGCCACAGAGGAAATGTCGTGTTGACTAATGTGATTGGAAACCAATAAATACTGGTATAAAAAGCAAAAGCAACATGGGGACTCACCTTATTATCACTATCTGTGGTATTGCCCGAGCCGAAACTGGCCAAAGAACAGCGATCGTGATCGTTCTCCGTGAGCTGTTCATCGAGATCCCTGGAGGATCGCTGCGAGGAGCCCGAATGCTTAGCAGGTGACTTTGGTAGCGTCAGCGAAGTGCCAGAGAAGCAGGTTTCCTGCATGACTTCACGCAGCTTCTTAACCCAAATCTGACACAAAAGAAACATCAATTAAGTCTCGAAACTCGGACTATGAAGTAGATGGGGTTTTTACCTGCTTGGTCTCCAAGCTGTTGGCCTTAAGGACAATCCTACAATCGGATAGCATGGGCGATCTTCCGGTCCACACGGCAAACTTTGTTTCATCGCCTTCGATGTGCTCCGTGATGCCCATGTCCGTGGTCATGAGCTTGCTCTTGAACTGGTACTTGACCACGCTGGACTCCTTCACTTCCTTGGCAAAGACCAGATACAGCTCGAAGAGGAATACCCTTCGCTCGCGTCCCTTCCGGATGATCTGCTTGGTGTCCCACGCCTGGAAGGCATCCTGCAGGACCACTTCGCCGAGCTTGTCCACCGAAACGTCGCAGTTTTCGAGCAGTGACAGATGCATGGCATCGTTGGCCTTCTTGGGGACATTGAGCATTACCTCGAGACCCTCCTTGATCTCGCCATGGCTCTCCTCGCAGCAGGAGAGCAGATCCTTGAGCAGCAGCTGGTATTTGGTGATGCGCTGCACGGGCTTGATGAGGTACGCGGGCAGCGGATGCTCCACTTCGAGGCGCCGCTGCAGCTCCTCGAAGTAGTTGCCCGCATGCTGCACCAGGAGATTGTTGGACGTCGGCTTGTTCTTGCAGTAGTGCACATACATGTCGAATTTGGAGGCCCATGTGACGAAGCAATGGCCCACATCCTCGGGCATTGTTTCGTATTTTTCGAGTTCTCGCAGGAATATCTTCTGATGGAAATGATGCAGCTCTCGGATGTTGCCAAAAATCACATCCTCTTGGCCCACCAAAGCAGGCGGTACATTGCGGCCCCCGCGGAACTCCTCCAGGAAGCACTTGATGCATGTGGCAAGGTCGTTCACGTACGCCCTCTCCGTTTGCATCAGCTCGGCCATAATGAACTCTTTTCGTCGCGCACTCTTGCGCTTCTCTTCGTTGATCTCCTTGCTGGCCGCCGAGTTCGCGGAGGAGTTCAGCTTGGCCTCCAGCGTGGGATCCGAGTGGCGATCCCCACTGCTGCCGCTGCCGCCAGCCCCGCTTCCGCTGCTCATTCCCGAGGAGGAGCATATGGAGCTATTGGCATCGGAGGAGCCCAGGAGCAGCTGCTGCTGGGACATGCCCAGGGACTTTTCCAGCTGCTCGCAGTAGCTGTCCATGCGATTGCTGAAGTCCTTGTACCGCTGATCCACCGATGCCACCCACTGCTTGATGTCTGTGGCATGGGCGTGGCCCTTCTCCACGAGGCTGTCCGCCAGCTGGATGAGCAGCTTCACCCGCTCGCGGGTCTCCTTGGCGGTGCTCCGGAATTCGTTGTGTTCTTTGAGCAGACCCTCGGTCTCCTCCTTGGTGATGCCCACGAGATTCGTGCGGGAGGAGAGGTACGCCTCTCCCGTGTTGTGTATCCATTCGATGGCCTGCTTGGCACTCCGCTCGAACAGCACGAACTGCTGGCACTGATCGAGCGACTTCTTGCGCAGCGTCCAGTAGTCGAGCACCTGGTTCTCCTGCGTGAGCAGCTTGTCCAGCTTGCTCTTCACATGCGCCTCGCAGTTGCCCTTGTACTGGTAGTACTGCTGCGAGCGGTTCGCGTACTTCAGGAATGTCTCTGCTGTGCGCCGGGCCAGAGTGCAGGCCTTGAGGAATGCCTCCTTCTGCTCCTGATGCTTGGAGATGAGCTGGACAATCGTTTGGGCCTTGTCGCTGCTGCCACCGCCGCCGCACCAGTCGTCCTCCCGCTTGTACTCTCGCTCCAGGCTGTCTAGGACGGAGCACACCTGCTCGGCTGTCTTGTAAAAGTTGATGGATGCCGTCACTAGTTTGTGGCGCTCCTCGGCGTACGTCACGAGCTGTTGCCACTTCTTGGTGACGTCATCGCTGATCTCACGGATCGACTGGGGATCGTAGTGATTCGCATTGATCAAGGCATCCGCTCGATACTTGACCTGCACGGCCGATGTGTGCGTCTTCTCAATGGCAATCTGCAAGCAGAGAGAGAGAGAGAGAGAGAGATAGAGAGAGGAAAATATGCGAAAGGACATGGACACTCACCTGAAACTGTTCGTGTCCCTTGCGCAGCTGTTCCGCCTCCTGGAGACTGTTGGGCGTCACAAAGCTGGCCACCAGCATGGCCTCGCCATTGCGTATCCATGAGATGACCTGATTCGCATCGTTCTGGAACTGGCACAGCTGCACGGCCTGCTCCAGCTTGGCCCGCTTCGCCTCGGAGAGCTCCTCCAGATCGATCTCCCGCTCGCGCAGGAAGTCCAGCAGATATTCGATGCGTGCCTGGGCCGTGTGCGTGGCATCGGCCATGGAAATGAAGCCAGCATTCTCGAACAGCTGCAGCAGGTCTTGGCCCTGCTGCAGGATCTCGTAGGTGGAGTTCTGTATGTCCGTCACCGATTCGTTGTGCATCCGAATGAGTTGCTCGGCCTTCTGGTAGTCCCGCGACAGATCCGCATGCTGCAGCTCCTCGGACCAGATCTCCAGCTGCGACGCCAGCTCCATGGCATCGCGCTCAAAGTATCGCAAACGGAGTATGAGATCGGCACGGAATTTGCGAGCGGACCAGAGCTCCTCCAGCTCCATTTTCTGTTTGCTGAGCTTCTCCAGCGTGGCCTCTAGGGCCGCAATCGATCCCGTGTTGTCCACATACTCGAGAGCGCGCATTTCCTGCAGTAGAGCCTCGCCCTGGGCTATGGTGGTCATGCAAACGTTCACGGTGCTCTCCTGCTGATCCCGCTGGTACTGCTGCAGGATCCGTTCGATGCCGTCGAGATCCTCCTGCGACAGACGCGTCTCATCCGCACTCACGTACGTCCGCAGCTTGTCGATCCAGGCCGTCACCTCCTTCTCGTGCGTGTAGAAGATCACGGCCATCTCCAGGCGTCGCCTGCGCTGCTCCACGCGCTCCGCAAAGCTTCCCACCTGCAGCTCCAGCTCCCTGGCCACCGAGTAGATCTCATTGGGGTCGGCCTCCCCGCTGAGCGCCAGTTCGTCTGCCGCCGATAGCAGCTTCTGGGCATTGCTGTACGTGTTCTGGGCCACATTCTCGAAATTGTCGTGCGACGTCTGGTAGACGCGTGCCTTGTGGAAGTTCCTGCCGATGCCCGTGTTCTTGCGGAGGAACACCTCGCCGTGATTCTTCAGCCAGTCGAGCACCTGCTTCACATCCTCCTGGAAGAGGCGCAGGGCGAGCGTCTGGTGGAGGCGTATCCGCTCCTGGTGCCACTTGGCCTCCAGGGTGCGATGGTGCCCCAATATTAGGTGTATCACGGCCAGCACATGGCTGGCGCCCTCACTGTAGTCCGCCGCCGGGTTCTGCCTCTCGTTCTTGTTGAAGCTGCTGTTCTTTCGATGGTCGGGCACCCCCGGGGGCGGCGGCTGGTTGCACACTTGGACGAGGTGATCCAATTGGTAGAGCAGCTTCTTGGAGGTCGAATGGACTTCGGTGTACGCCTGGCACATGGCCTCGTACAGCGACTGATGCGTGCGTATGGCCGTCTCCAGGCTCTGGATATCCGAGGGCAGCGGCTGGGAGGCCTGACAGGCGGCTGCCCAGCTTGCCACACTGTTGCAATACTGCTCGGCCTTGTGGTGGAAGAGCACGCTCAGCTGCAGCACTGCCGTGCGCTCGTCCAGGCCGGCGGCAAAGTCCTTCCATGTCCTGTCCAAGCGCTGGGCCAGCGTCTTGATGTGCTGTGCCGCATAATGCTGGCTCTCGATGAGGCGCGCCGCCACCGCCAGAATGCGATCGATGTTTACCGAAACATTCATTGAGGCCACAGCAAACTTTTGGTGCTCGTCTTGGAGAGACTTGGCCACCGAATAGTTGTGGCCAATCTCCACGTAGCTCATCTGGAAGACATCCCGATTGTGCAGGATCCAGTCGAACATCTTCTCGCAATCCTGCTCGAACAGACGCCACTGGAAGCACTGATCGAGCTTCACCTTCTTGTGCTGCCACAGCATCAGGAGTCGCTCCTGGCCTGTGTGTATGAGGTCGATCTGTCGCAGTGCCTTATTGATGGCCGCCGACATGTCCGGATTGTTGCTTACTCCCCGTGCGGCGGTCTGTTGTTGTCCTCCTCCTCCGCCCCCGCCTCCTCCCTGTTGCTGCTGCTGTCCCGCGGACGAGGTGCCCGAGTCCAGGCTGGCTGTGTCGGAGGTGGAGCCACCAGGAGGCTAAAATAGCACACAGATTAGTCCGGTTTGAGGGGGGTCTTATGCTAGAGACTCACCTGCGACCCCGAACCCTGTCCTGCCACTGCATTGATTTTTGCCAGCAGCTTCTTGCCCTGCATATCCAGATCCTCGATTGGCAGCTTTGTGATCTTCTTTCGCATCTCGTTGTGATGATCGATGGCATGCCGCGCCAATGCCACATCCTCTGCGAAATCATTCCGATTGAGATCCTCCTGGAGATCGTCAATGCGATCGGCCATATCCCCCGCCTGCCAGAAGAAATCCTCAATGGCCAGACGGGCATCCGTCCACTGCTGATGATCGTACACCTGCTGCCCCTCAAAGTCCCCAGTGAGCTGATGGCCCTCGGCGATCTTGTTGAGGGCCTCGATCGATATCGTTGTCGTCTCGAATTTGTATTTGTGCGAGGAAATGGAGGCACGCTGCTTCTGCCAGAAGTTATCCGCCTTGATGATCACCACGTTATGGATATTCGCACTGAAGTGCTCCTGCAGGACCTTCAGAATGGTCTTGACATTCGTCGAGCAGTTGCCATTCCCTCGCATATCAATGATGACTGTGAAGCCGAGATTCTTGGCCGCATCGCTGTCGATTGGAGAGTGTAGAGTGAAAGGTGGATTATTAGACAGAGACCGAGCATTAATCAATATCAATAGAGAGAACGAGTGAGAGAGAGAGAGCACAGAGAGAAGCCTAAATACGTGAGTGAGAGTGTAGTCGGAATCGGAGTCGGAGTCTCTATCTGTCTCTGTCTCCCTGGATCGATGGTTCATTGGTCTGTTTACGTTCTTTGCATAAATTATGACAGCATTTCTTTGTATGGTTTTCACAGTTCGATTTCTATAGCTTTGACACCAATTTCAGGCTAATAATTTCCGATCCGTACCGCACCCCTCCCCCCTCTCCGATTCGTTCGTTCGTTCGCTCTGATTTGCATTCCATTTGAATTTTAATCGCACCATTAAATATAAATATTTCTTTCTCTCTTTCATTGATGTTCTTTGATGTGATGTGATGTGATGTGTGGGGCTGGCTGGGCTCCCTCTACCATCTTCTATTCTTCTATTGCCGCCGCCGCGGCCGCTGCCGTTGCCGCTATTTCTTGGCCTGATTGTTGCCTGCTCTGCTCTTGGGGTTCTTTGGGGTTTCTTTTAACCACGAATCATTCTCGTGTTTGTCGTGCGGTTGGGCATTTCTAGGGGTTTACCTCTCTCTCTCGCTCTCTCTCTCTCTGTCTCCCTCTGAGATTCCACAAAACAATGCGAAAGTGAAGAGGCGTCTCTCCAGTGACTTTTGTGTCACGCCACACACGGAAGGAAATGTCTCTGGGAAAATGGTGGGAAGAACTCAAAGAAACAGAACTTTAGAGTTTCCAACCAAATCCAATGTTGGCTTTTGAGAACTTTAAGAGTATATCCCCCCGCCCCCACTCCCCCACCAATTGTTGTCTCTCCCCCTCAACTTCTTATCGAGTTTGGAAATCAGAAAATTTGTGTATTTCATGGGTGGTTAGGGGAGGGGGAGGCGAAGGCGAAGGCGGAGGAGGGTTCTTCTTCTGTGGACAACAATCAACTCTTTTGATGACTAATAAAACCTCAGAGAACGAACCGATAAAACGATTTATGTTTATTCGAAGGAAGGCTATTAAAAATCGAAATTGTTCTCTTTTTTTGGGGGGGGACAAACAAAGACAGAGAGGCAAGAAAAAAACAATGAGTGAGTGAGAGAGTGAGGGAATGTCGCCCGCATTTTAAATTTGAGAATACGAAAACAAAGACGCGTCGTGTCGCGTCGCACTAATCAAAAATCGTTTATTTAACCCATAAATCTGGTGTGCGGGAGGGGAATGTCAGAGCAGAGGAGAGCAGAGGAGAGCAGGGGAGAGGGAGCCCCAAAAAAGTAAGTCCATCGGCTGTACGTGTCTAAAATGTTGAGAGGAGAACTCTGATCCATGGCTGGAGACGAAGATGGCGGGGCAGGAGAGCCGTTCCACAGAATTTGCATTGACGTACGCGAAGCAACACAAAATTGGCCGACAACGAGTCAGAAGACGCAAGGAGAGGGGGGACGGAGACAAAGGCCCCTCTTCATGTCCATCCCATGACTCCCAGGGTGCACGGAGAAGAAGGATAGAGAGAGAGAGAAAGCGAGAGAGGAGGAATAAACAAAAAGTGTTTCACGCCAAAGCAAATAAACAAAAATGCAAGCAAGAAAGAGGCAAAAGCAAAACAAAACAAAACCAAAAAAAATTAAGGTTTTAAGCAGGTAGCAAAGTGTTTGATACCCTAGAAAATGCATTGTACTTAGAATTTGTATATGAAGTCATCAAAATTGGTTAAAAATCGTACTAAAATTTCAATGGCAGATATATGACAGGGTAAACCGATCTAAGGAAAGAGTATATTCAATGTTGTGAACAGCTGAGATATTTCTTTGCCCAAGCACAGATATACCCTTTTAAATGTCCATCTTCAAAGGGTATCCAAAAATGAAGAACATAAACATAAAACAAAGCAAAAACTGGAGAGGGGGGGGGGGGGGGGGGGGGTCTGGAAGCTAAAGATAAAGCGCACATTGGAAGCACGGACCGACCGACCGCCAGCGGTTCTGCGGATGGCTTCGATGAGATAAGGAAAGGGAGGGGAAGTGGAAGTGGGAGCGGGAGCCTCCTCCGGCTGCTCATCATTTGGAATATGGACTTTGCCAACATCTCGATGTCGTCGTTGGAGTCGTCGTCGTCGTCGTTGGTCGTTTGTCGTTTTTCTTATCAGCAAAACCTGAAGGGGGGCTGGGGCGGGGGGTCTGACACCGTAATAAGTGGGACAATGCTTGTGACTTGTTACTCGACCGATAAGAGGAGGGCAGCCAGCGGGAATGGGCTGGGGGGGCGATGCCAGCGTGGGAACTGACGGAGTAGACTCTCCGTGCGAGGTGTGATTCACGGCTAGCGAAGCTTGTTAGCGCTTCAATTTGAAAATTTGTTGAAAAATATCTCTACGTATCGTTTCTATGATTGCGGCAATGATTGGGGCATGTTTTTTTTTTTTGCTGCTACAACTGTTTTTGCTTCTTTCTCTCCCTGCTGTTTCCTCTGCTGCTGCCTGCTGCTGCTTGTCGGCGTGTGTCGCAATCTGGGGTCGCCATCATCATCAGCAGCAGCAGCGGGAGCAGCAGAGGGAGCAGCAGAGGCCGAGGGCAGTGCTGCCTGATTATCATTCGGAGTTTGTTGCCATCTCCTCCGATGGCTACCTCTGCGGGATACCCTACATTCAACCGAAAAAGGGTATATCAACTCGAGAGTTCATTTGGTGTACGGTGGGAGCGCTGCTGCTACGGTTCTCGGCTACTCCCGTTCGATTACCCTTTCTCTCATTCCTTTCCCTCTCTCTCTTTTTCCAGCGCTCATTTGGTTGTTTGCTGTTGTTGTTTTTTTTGGTCAAGGTGTATCCATATCAAGGTGGCGAGGCTTATTCCCACTCGCCTGCAGCCGAAAGTTCCAAGAGCACACTCGCTGGGAATGCCTCACCTCACCATTAACATACTCTGGAACGGAAAGCTTCTTGGCATTCCACGGCTCTGCGGCAGAGCCGGTCCCCGGTTTACATATGAGTGTGTTTGAATGTATGTGTGTGTGTGTGTGTGTGCTGATTCTTCTTCTTCTTGTTCGTTCTTCTGCCTCTTTGATTATTGCTTTCTTTGTCGCACAGATTTATGCAACTTTTGTTGCTCTCTCGCGACTCTTTTGCTCTTTTCTAGTTTTATTTTTATAATCTTTACTTTTATGACTTTTTTGCACTCTTGTGTACCTCTCTTCCCTCCTACCCCTTTATATGCGGCTCCATTCAATGTCAGCCAATTTCCAGCAACGGCAGCAGCCGAGGCAGAACGCGAGAACCAAGAACAATGTGCGTCGTCGTCGTCGTCTGCCGATGATGATTCATAAAATATGCGACTGCGATGGTATAGTGGCTGCGACTGCTGCAGTGGGACGACTATAACAGGAAAATCAAGTGGAATGTGGCACTGCAGCTGCAGCAGCTGTTGCCCCTGGGAGCGACCCTTCTCTGCACCACCCCTCCCTCCCCTTAGCAAGAGTGCGGGTGCGAGACGATGTCGCGACGTCAGCCGAAATTGCAAACGAAGCATAGCGTGCAGCGGCAGCAGCAGCAGCAGCGACGAAGGCGACGACGACGTCAGCTGACACAATGAGCGGCCATTGTGAGGGGCATCACAAAGGGGGAAGAGAAAAAGAGACGCATAGGCAAAGGCGGAGCAGGCAGAAAATGGAGTAGCAGAGGAGGATGACCACAGAAAAGAAGGCCAGAGGAGCAGCACCACAAAAGAGCACAAGAGAAAGATCACCCCATAGGAAAGAGCAAAGTGAGCAAAAAAGGCACCACAAAAAGGGCGAGAGAATGGATTAGAAAGAATAGCACCGTCAATGAATGAATGGAGCACCACAAACGACCATCGAAAGAGGGACAGGAGCCAGAGGGGCATCTCCAAATAAGAGCGAGAGAGAGAGAGAGAGAGAGGGAGAGAGCAGTGGCTGACACACTCACCTGGGTATGCTGATTAGGTAGCTGAGCAGCCGTCGCAGATCCTCCGGCTTGAGGCGATCGCGACGCGGCGTTGCGGGGAAGCAGAGCAGTGGACCGCCACGCCTGTCCCTGCCGCCCGTTAGGAAGACGACACGCTCCTGGAGCAGCGTTAGCAGATCGCGGGCCCGCTGTCCATCCATGATGTTGGATGTCCGGCCGTCCGGCTGTCCAGTGTGTCTGTCCGTCCGAGTGTCCACTAGCTCTAGCTGCCGCCCAGCTGTGGGAGGCAGTGCAGCATAACGGTTTTCTTCAGCCAGCCAGTCAGCCAGCAGCGGATTTCACTTAAACGCTATTATTATTATTAATATTTTTTATTATTTTGTATTGCGGTTATTTCTGCGCGTTTCGTTTCTCTCTGTTGTTGTTGGTTGATGCTTCACTTTTTTGTTGAATGATTTTGTTGTTGCTTGTATTTCACTTTTGCTCATTGATTTTTGAAAATTTCTCGCTGGCATTTTCATGGTCACTCTTTTTGGATTGTTATTCGTAATGCGAGTGGGAGGAGGAGGAGGAGAACCGTGGAATGGAAGAAGAAACGAAAGAGCGAGTGTGAGTATGTGTGTGTGTGTGTTGCACATTTCATTTGTAAATTCATTTGCGGGGGGAGTTTTACCCACCCCCTCCTTCTTTTGCAGCACAGAAAGAGATAGATAGAGAGATAAAAGGCGAGGGGTGCCATAAGGGGTGCGGGGGAATATGTTAAATGTCATAAATCAAGTGACGCCGTCACGCGATGGCCGCATAAAAACATAAAAACTTGAAAAAAAAAAACACACACACATACACATACAATCCTGCTCTTGTTCTTATTTTTAAACACACGCGAAAGGCGCTGGATGGAGCGGGGGGAGTGGGAAAGAGATACAAGAACACACACGCATGAATGGGGGAGTGGGAAAAAGACACAAACACACACACACATACACAAACACACACACAGGCGCGTATAAACGGGAAGGGGGAGTGAGAAAGAGAAAGAACCAAACAAATCTCTCGAGTGGCGAATGCGGCGCGCAAAATACATATTCTCGTCCCATGCAACATGCAGGGGGCAGGGGGGCACCCCATCATTTTAATTGCCACAAATTCACCAAAAGATTCACTGAAAAAACTCCAAAGAGCCTCAAAGGGGCACCACAAGCACTATATCATCGCCATCATCATCCCGTAGCAAGCAGCAGTTCTGCGTCTTTGCCTCTGCTGCTGCTTCTCTGCCACAAATTGATTTTTTTCACACCGCGCGCACACACACTCACACATATACACGGCGCATTTGTTGTTGTGTGCTCCACAATCAAAAAAAAATTACCATAAAAACGCAAGCCGAGATCACAGTGCCGCCGACAAGTTGCATGTGCAGCAACACCGCTGTGGCATTTAATTTATTTAAACAATTTTCGTGTTTTTTTGCGAAAATTAAACGCTCCCCCGACTTTTGTGACCAGTGTGACCGCGGCCGATAGAATATGACGCGTCCGGGGCTTGGGCTTTTGGTTTTTGGCCACTTTGGTCACACTAGCTCGAAATGAACTTTTTTTTAAATCCCATCAAATTCGTCCCCTCACACGGTTTGGGATTTTTTCTCCTTCTCTATCTCTCTGCAAGTACGGTCACACAGCAAATACGGGCTGACACACAGAAGCTGACTTGTATGAATGTTTGTTAGTCAGCTTGTGTCAGGCACTGTTGTTGGTGTTGTAAATCGACATATTGGCGGAACTAGGAATGTTAAATTCAAAATTACCGCCAAATTGAAACAATATCGATGTCTTGATACTCACGCAAAAATTAGCGAAAGAGAGTAATTTCCTCTCTATTTGGTTTTTTTTGGGTTCAACGAACGAAAGGTATGGTTAACACGCAAAAACAGCCAAGGGAAATTCCATAGCTCGTACGAACCTCACCTAGCCTTCATTTTTCGATGATGTAGCATGTGGACAGGGCTGACTACATGGTATGTTAGGCAGATGGGGTGGATTTTACCTTGCAGGCGTTTAATTTTCTGGGGCATTTTGCCTGTTGTCCATACCCGCGCATTTCTTCACTTCCCCAGCAATTTCCCAGCGGGAAATTACATAAACTTCCCTTCACGGGTAGATATTTCCCAGCGCGTGGATTTGAATTCACGAGAAAGTGACAAATATAATAGATAAGAGTTGCTAAAATCACACTTAACAGTTGCATCGGGTGATTAGTTGTTCGATGATTATCTTTTTACCTTAATTTATGGCTTGTGGAGTGGTCCACTAGCCCCCCAACTATGGATCAGCCCCCAATAGTAAACAAAAATATCGCACCGATACTATCGTATAAAAAAAAATATCGCCCAATATCAACAATCCACGGAAGTTTTGTTTTTTTAGTTTATTTCGCACGGTTTTAATTGTAAATTTGCAAACATTTTACGCAAACTAAGAAACACCTTACGGCAGCGCAAGAACAAGTCACGCCAGAGGCAGCAGCAGCAGCAGCAGCGGCAGCAGGAGCAGCAGGAGCAGGAGCAGCAGGCGCAACAAGAATCGGCAGCCCGAGAATCGGTTTGGGCGAGAAAAAGTCGCCTCCAGGCGGACACGGACGCGGAAATGGAGAGTAATCTGAATCGCATGATTAACCAGACGCTGCGCCATCAGCTGAGTGGGCAGCTAAGCAAATACACGAATGTGATGAAGGGTTCGTGATGCGCGGAAATCCCCCCGAGGATCTCTCTCTAATCGCACGAAATCTCATCATTTTCCAGGCTGGCAGTACCGCTGGTTCACTGTGGACGCCAAGACGGGCTTCCTTAGCTACTACCTGTGCGACTCCTCTGCCGTTGGCGATGACATTGCCCCCTCGCCCCATGTCCTTGCGAGTGCCCCCCGCGGACAGGTGCAACTGGCCGGCGCCGTGGTCTATCCCAGCGACGAGGACTCTCGCACCTTCTCCATTGCCTGCGCCTCGGGGGACACGGTCAAGCTGCGGGCCAACGATGCGCGGGCGCGTCAGGAATGGGTGGACGGCCTCCGGGCGGTGGTGGAGAGCCACACGAAGGCCATGGACATCAGCAATTCGTCGCCACTGCCGCCACGGGAGCTGCTGGCGGCCTCCGATGCGATGGTTTCGGCCCGTCAGGCGCTATTCCTCACAGAGCAATGGTGACTGGCGTGAAACTCGCTTTTCTTCGCTTCGAAATCCCTCTTAATATACGTAATTTATCTATTGCAGCAATGCCTCTTTGGCCAGGGCCATTGAGAGCATCGATTGTGCTTCCTTTACGCCCACTGATCCCGATCTGCTGCTGCTCAAGGCCATCTCCACGGCCAGCACCCAGTGCCTGCACCAGTGCTTGGGCCTCCTGCAGCGCCACCAGGAGATGAACCAGCCTCCAGCGTCAGAGGCGCTGCCCCTTATGCTCTAGGCGGACGCGAAGTGGAGCCCGAGCCTGCTCTCGAAGGAGAAGCAACTGCTCTAGACAGGAGTAGAAGATCCCTGGAGGACGAGGCACGGCATCCATCATCGCGTACACTATTATCCAGTATTCCAAGTATCTGAAAAGCAATAAAGCACCGCCGCCACCAAATCGCATTCGTGTGGAATGTGTTTTTTTTTTCTTGTTGGCAAGCAAAAATTAAAAGACTTTTCCATCGGGTTTTTTCGGGTTATCTTTTTCAATGTTTTTATAAAATACTTTTTAATTTTGTCGTTCGTTTCGTTTTTCGGTTAATTAGAACATTCATTATTTTTTTTTCTTGTTTGTTTTTTTTTTGTCGATATTTAAGATTAATTTGAACATAAAGTTTTGCACTAAAGTTTTGATAGAAAAAAAAAATTGAAACATTTCGACGTTGGACGATGGATTCTCCATTCAAACTCCTCTCCATCTCTCTATCTCTCTCTCTCTCTCTATGCATTCCATTCCATTCCATCCATCTGTCGGGTTTGTTATAGATTTTATTTTACATGCTATACCGAAAGTAATCGTTAAGTTAAGTTTGTGGAACATCAAATTCTATGTGGAATTTCTTGGGGGTGGGAGAGGGGGATTATACATATAGATATATTCGGGCTATGGCTATTGTTGCGCTTTATATGCTGATGATGATGATTTTCTGTTTCATAGCCCATGTTCCAAATAGCAGGACATTCGATGCGAATGACATATACGTTGATTCGCTGTAGAGGTTTCTCATAAATGAAAGGGTATATTAATTGATTCGCTCTTCAAACGAATGAATATTCGTAACGAATGACGGTGATTCGCTGAACAAAATTTCCCCTAAGCGAACGACTGCACTCGCTGCGAAAATCTCCGATTAGCATAAACATAGGTACTTTTTTTCATTCGGTGTATGAAGTTCCCATAAGCGAATGACGCTTATTTCTCATAAGCGAAATACAGGCTACGGTCGTACTAGTTTCCCCTAAGCGGACGGACACATTCGTTGCGAAAAATACGTAGATTCCCTTTATAAATGTCCCGTAAGCGAAAGGATACGTGCGCTAAATAAAAGGGTATGTTCCTTGAACAGGTTTTCCATAATCAATAGGAAATATACGTAACGAATGATAATTATTCGCTGCACAAATAAGCGAGCGAGTACATTTTTTCGTTTCGCTGTCTAAATTTCCCCCAAGCGAAAGGCTACAGTCGTTTTGAATGCCCTGCTAAAATGGAACTATAGGTATTCTTTATTCGTTATTATAATGATTTTTCTCCATCAATTGTGTGCTTGCTAAAATCAAATCAATTGCCGGAAGGTACGCCTAAAATATATATCCTATATATCAAATATAATGTCGCCAGACTTTTTCAAATAAACCAACGAGCACTGCTGCAGATCTGTAGAGCAATCCAGGGGCCAGAAGAGAAGCGGAACAAATATCAAATTAAGGCTAGAAAAGGCACTTTAGAATGTGGATCGTATGGTTAGAGCGTACAGGATCATTTGGGGCTTTTTAGAGAAGGGTTTTGGGAGTGTTTAGGGTTCTGCAAACCCAAAAAAAGCGCCCCCAGAGACCCTTTAGATTGCAGCAGTTGTCGTCATACAAAAATTTCGCTTTTTCACTAAAAAATTTCGCTTCGTTTTCTCCTAAATTTGATCTAAAATTTCCATTTGTATAAATACTTTTCTTAAAAAAATTTCACATTTTCTTTTTAAAATGTTTGTGTTTTGTTTTTTTTTTTTTTTTTTGTTACAAATTTTGTTTCTTGTTCATCGCTGAATTTAATTCCGAAAGGCATTTTTTGTGAATTTTTCTTTTGTGTGTGTGTTAGCCTAAACATTAAATTTAGTTTTCTTTTTCCTCTTTTTTTCGATAATTTTTGTACATTTTTTTTCTCTTTTCTTTTTTTTTTTGGTAAAATAATTTAAAATCTAAACAAAAGTCGGGCACACAATTATTTCGTTAAAAAAATTTCGTTATGTTACGGTTTTTCTTTTTCTTTTTCGTTTTCTTTTACATTTAAAATTACCATTATTTTTTGTTCAAAAAAATGTTATGTTACGTTTTTATTTTTCTTTTACATTTAAAATTACTATTCTATTTTTTTTGTTTGAGTTAAAAATTTTGCTGTGTTGTTTTTTCGAGGAGGATTTCTTCTGATTTTTTTTTACTGGAATGTTCCGGACTCCTTCGGACTTTTTGGGGCTTACAAACTAAAGAGATCGCTATTTATCCGATGGACTATAATATAATAATACTTTGAATTTTGATTCAATAAAAAAAAAAAAATAGTCGTACGGCTAGAACCTAAGGGCGAAGTTTGAGTTTCGTTTTGTTTGTTTTAGAAGGAAACTAGAGGAATACAAATGTATACATATATATGTGTGTGAATATATATATATATATATAGGGGTAGTCTCTCTGGCGAGAGACCCATCCCTTATGGGTTTTTTTCTTTCTTCTGATTTTAGTTGGTTCGCTCTTTTGATTGCTTTTTCTGTTCATTATTTTTCTGTATCCTTTCCATACTCTTTCATTAGCTACTCGTTAATCTCCACTCGTTACTCGCCACATGTTTCTCCCCGCTCTCGCTACTCGCTGGTGGTGGTAATGGGTTCCACTTTAATGCCTCCGCTTGAACTGGAGCGGGGAGCTTCTCCAATGTTCGTCGAAGATCCCCCTCCTGCTGCTCCTTGCGTCACCGATGATGAGGATGACACGCTGGCGCCCACCAATTCCGCCAGATCGTCGGCAAAGAGGCGGCTGGGGGAGAACTCTCGCTTGTAGCTGGACATCTCGAGCCCCAAATCGCCCAACGGCGAGTGCAGGCGCGGGGTTTCGCTGCGGTGAGGACTACCCTTCTTCTGGGGCTTCTCCCCATGCGAATGCGAATGCGGATGAGGATGCGAGTGCGAGTGCTGGTGGGAGGAGGATGAGGATGATGCGGATGTGGAGGCGGCACTGGCCGCCGCCATGGAACTGGCACCGAAACCGGACTTGTGCGGCATCCCATGATGCGCTGCAGCCACCTGCTGCTGATGCAAGTGGTGCTGCTGTTGCTGTTGCTGCTGCTGGAGGTGCAGCTGCTGTAAGTGATGCTGCTGTTGCTGGTGCTGGCTGAGCAGCGCCGCCGCCGCCGGGTCACGGTGCAGAGCAACGGCCATGCTGGGCGGCAGATTCGGCAACAGGCCGGCGGGACCGCACGGCGAGGGAGCGTGTCGCGGCCCTGAACCGCTGCTTAACGCCGGGGAAATACTGCCCCTGCTGCCGGGCGGCCCTGGCCCACCCGCCAAATGTGGCGGCAGGTTGAACAGCCCGGGCGGTGGCACCACCGGCGGCCCCGCCTCCCCGTGCTGATGCTGCACGGCGGCGGCCATCTGCATCTGCTGTCGTATATTGTGCGCCACGGCGGCAACGGCGGCTGCTGTTTCCTGCGACATATGCTGATCAACGCCAGGACCCACACCGACGCCACCTCCTGGTCCTGGGACTCCGCCTCCACCTCCACCGCTGCCCATGCCATTGGGACAGGCCAGAGCGCTGAGGCTAGCGGCTCCTGGCCCAGGAATGCCGCCACTAGCGCCTGGATAGCTGAGCGTCATGTCCTGCAAAGGGAGAGGGAGAGGCATTCAAGAAACGATTGCTTATGGGGGAGTGTGTGGAGAAAGTACCGAGTGACGACCGTAGGGCGGCATGTGGCCGCCTAGGCTGTCGTCCTTCATGTCCTTGGCATCGCGAAAAACCACCGTCTTGATCACCCCCTTGATATGCTCATCCGGCCATATGCCCAAGAGGATGCGCTGGGGCCGCCCACGGCCCTTGGGCCGCAGATCGGGTCCGCCATCGATGGAGGGTCCCAGCATATTGTGCACTCGATTCGCATACAGAACGAATGTGGGATAGGGAATGTCGTACTTGCGGGCCGCCTGCGACAGCGAAAGTCCCTCCTTGAGGACACTGAAAATGGCCTCGGCCATCGTTTCGGGGCGCCACGACTTGAGCGGTCCACGCTCCCGGAAGCGCATATGATGCATCAGATTCTGATTGGTGTTCCAGCACTTTTGCCACATGGACTGCAGCTGGTACTGGTAGCTGTCTGCTGGAAATGCCACACGAGTGGAAAGGATAAAGTTGTGGATATTTACAAGACATATTACACGTTTTTGTACGAACCTGCCAGCGTGGAGCCAGCGGTGGCCCCCATCCAGGCCTGCGAGTTCTCCATCATTTTGGCCTGCAATGAAATCAGAGAGATGGAGAGAGAGAGAGAGAGAGAGAATAAGTAAGAGAATGTTAAGTGTTGCACGGAGGCAGAGACGCAGTCGGTTGAGGGCTTCTTCAATTAATTGTATGAATCGCTTTGGTTAGTGCTCAATGCGGCATCTGTTATTGTCCTCCTTGTACCCCTCGCCCTCCCCCTTCCCCTTCCCGTTCCCGTTCCCATTCCCTGTGTCTGTCTCCTGTCTCCTCCACTTGATTGACTTGCAAAATCGACCTATTTTTCGTTTAATTTCATTTCTCGATGCCCTTCAAACAGAGGGTGTAATGAACAGGACAGAAACTGTGGCAGCACCATTAGGAATATGATATTTTTCTATGGCTGAAGGCTTTGTTATCATCTCTGTCCTTTGGGAATGTCCCTTTAAACTGGCTTATGGAGTTGCCAAAGCTCAATAGCAGCTACGAGTAACCAGAGTTTATAGAGGGAAATGATATAAACTGAACGATAACGAGAACAGGCACCATTGACGAGTAGCGAGTGATGATACAGAATAACGAGCGATTATACAGAGTAACCAAAGAAAGAGTAACGAGCAACGAGTAACGAGAGAGGAGTAAAGTATGAGGAGTTCGAGGAACGTGTTGACAAAAACGATTGACGAGTAAGGAGTACCGTGAGACGAAAATAAACAAAGAGTGATGATTATGATAAACGATTGACTACTCGTCAATCGAGTAACTTCGTTATCTAGAATTTTCCAAAATAGCTTTGCCGTATCTTCGCTATAGCTTCGCAATGCATCAACGATAAAGGGTATTCTTTATTTCAAACCCTCTGTAAAAACAAACACTTTTTATGCTCTCCAACAATGGTAGCCCTGTTCTAATTCCGATACCGATGTCAACGATACATTTAACTGGATGGCTAAGCCCTCGAGTAGGTGGCTTCGCAGACGATGATGTCTGTCGTTGTCTGTTTGCGTCGAGCAACGCTGCAGCGTTTGCCCCGTGCCGAGTACCGAGTGCCGAGTGCCTGGTGTACCTGGTGTGCCTGGTGTGCCTCGTTCGTTGCCTCCCATTGAATCCACTAATTGCATAACAAAGTAACATTTGCATATTGTTCTACATATGTTAGTTAGGAGTGCAGGTGCTTAGCCAGACAGGTAGAGTGAGGTAGAGTGGGGTAGCTGGGAAGGGGGGTTTTTTTTGGATCCACCTCTTCGATAACTTCATTACAAAAATGTTCATGCATTGCATGGATGGATGGAGAAACAGCAGAGTGGCGGCAGCACAGTACTTTTGGATGGATATCAAGTAGGCACGGGGCCCCACTTGTGCCCATTTAGCGTTAAGTATTACTTGTAACTTTTTGTGCCATGTGACTGGCGTCTGCCACTGTTCCTCACTTGGAGCTGCTCCTCCTGTCCTGTCCTGCACTGTCCTGTCCCTCACATGGCTACCACGTGGGTAATTCTCGCCAGACAATGCCCAGCAACCAGCACAAATCGTTGCCTACTTTTATGTGCTCTAAACATGCGACCTGCTACGATTTACATTTCGGCTCATTACCGCTTGCAAATTATATATTATTCAAAAGTTTTTCCTCAAAAATGGCTTTATTTGTGTTGGCCGCCCTCCATCCCTCATCCCTAACCTTTTTCCCCAACTATTAGGCCACAACTCCAAATAGACCTTAAACATGTAACGAGAGATGACGGATGAGTAAAGAGTGACGAGTAACAAGAGATGATAGAGAGTGACGAGCTACGCGAGACGAGTATGGAGTATGGAGTATACCTGATTTATACGTAAGTTCCTCTTTTGATCTATATTTAAAACAGATCTTCAAATGCATCCATTGTGCCGCTGCCTTTCGAGACTAATCAAGCTAATGATTTAGTCTGCTCTCCAAGGACAGCCAACAGATGGCGCTTGACCAGCGCAAGACAGACAGCCGACAGATGGCTGCAGGTGCTCCCCGTTATCCTCAGATGCGGAGACGAGAGACGAGAGCCGATAAGCGAGAGCCTCTTGCCTTTCCAAATAATACGCCCAGAGCCAAATGGCAAATAATTTATTTATTATATGTTGCAGCTGACTGACCAAAAGCTGACTGACTGCCACACACGCGCACACACACACACACATACACATACATATGCATATGCATATGTATGCCACTCGGTGTGTCAAACACATACAAGCGATATATACGAGTGTGTATGATATGTGAGGCATATAGCGGCGTGGCGTTCCATCCTGAGTGAGATTTCATTACAACTCATTTGACAGTCTTGGTGCACTCGACGCTGCCAAAATGTCATAGCTGAGTGGCATGCCCCACTCCGCACAGCCCCGGATTAGCGGACACGCAACGCGCACACAACTCCCCCTGCCACCCCACTGCTTTTTGGGGGGGTGGAGGGTAGGGCAGACTCCACACGAAATTAAGCGAAACGAAGTTGACCACGCTTCGATTTCGCATCAAAGCGAAATGTTGCCCGCTTGCTGCTTGACCCCCCTCCCCCCTGCCCACCACCCATGCATTGTTAATACGATTCGAGTCCAACGTCAATAACCAAGTGCCACGAATGGACCATTAGTTGAGTTGCAATGTTGCCTTGAATGCGGGTCTGTCTGCCACAAACACACACGCACACACACAGCCTTCCCTTATAGGAAGAGGAGTATATATATGTATACACGATGTATATATATATATAGGCGTGCATTTATGTATTCTATATATAATTATGCGGCTTAGCGCGACTGCTGGGCCTGTCTTTGGCGGATTCCAGAGCTCCTTCGACTGCACCTACTGCTGCTGGTAGATGTTTGTGTTTGATGCAACAAACAAACAAACAACGAATTTAATCAGCAGATTGACAGACGGATAGACTGTTAGACGGTTAGACGGTTGGACGGAGAGGGGTGGTGTGGTGTGGTGTGGTGTGCCTCCAATGATGCATTAAAGCGATCGAAGCGAAGCGGTGGATCGTCGCTATCGTCCCTTTGGGGCGCAGACCTCAAAATCAAATTAGATTATCCTCCGAAAAAAAATAGAAAATAATCCCTTGCATCTTTCGCCATCTTTCTGTCTGGAGACAGACACGCCCAGCGTGTCAGGGAGACGGGAAGAGGGCGTTCCTTGCCACGCAATTGAAACCTTTTTTTTGCGCCCGGCCAGCCTCTTTTTGAGGCAGGCTTTCCCTTCATCCCGAGTGTCTAGTAGGGCAGGTTCCCCCCATTATCCCTTGACTCCAGTGAGGCAGGCTTCCCCCTTCATCCTGGAGTCTCTACTGAGGCGTAAAACCCCAGCATCAATTGGGCGTGAAAGAAGTGGCAGGAGCGGCGTGGAACAAGCAGCACTTCTGCGGTGTCGACTCCGGGGGGTGGCCGCTGCCACAACTTGTGATTCGTTCAAGCAACATGCCTCAAAACACAGCCTCAGACCACCGTGCGCCGTTCGCCGTTCGCCGTTCGCCGTTTCTGGCAATGCAATTTAACCAAATTCACAGCAGGAAATGCCAACGGGAAGGCAGCAGGGGCTACAAATTTTCTAATGTCACTGCCAAAAAAAAAATAAAAAAACTGCCGAGAAAATATGCAAAGATTCGTAGTAGAGAAGCTCTGGATACCCTAAGGGTCCTTTTCCACAGGAATTTCGTCCGGATTGTTTCGTTTTTATCGTTTCTGTATATGAAACAGGGATCCGATTTCCATGAAATCTCCACGAGCTGTGTAAAAACATATACAAAAACAAGTGAAAACGTTTTATTGCTTTTACTTGGGGAGCAAACAAGTTTTTCTTGTAAGGAGCTATAGATAGAGCTATAGAGATCCGATCTGGCTAAATCCGACAAACGATGTGCCTTTTCATGAAAGAACATTATATGCAAGATTTCATTATCATTGCTTCAAAAATTGGAGAGTAATTTGAAAAGGAGAACAAAAATTTTTAAATAAAAAAAAATTATTTTAAAATTATTTAAAAATTTATTTAAAAAAAAAAAAAGATTGTAAATACTTTACGCTAAAAAAAAAGATTGTAAATACTTTTTCAGATTGAAAACGCTTTTCTTTCTCCTAAGCAAAAATGTAAAACTCCGAGAGCAATTTGCAAAAAGAAAAATATAATAAACAATTTTATTTTTGTATTCCTGTTTTTAAGAAAAATATTTGTTAGAGGGCAGATAATTTTAAGGGATTGAAAGCCGTTTTTTCGCAGCCCAGCAAACATATGTATGTGAAGTGCAAACTCCTTATACCCCGTTGAAGGGAAAACAAAAAATAGAATCCTGTTTTGGCTGCTAGAAGGAAACGACTTCGCCCACACCCAGTGTTTAAGCTCTGGACAGATTCACCCTCTGGTCTTTGGGGAGGCGGGGAGGGCCTTAGCACCAATCTTTTGACGCTCAGGAAATTGTCGAGTGCCATCGAAGAGTGCGAGTGCGAGTGCGAGCGAGTGTGTGATTGGGTTCGTGTTTGTGGAAAACCAAAAATTAATTAGCGTGAAAAGCATTATTGAATGGGAAAAGCAATGCAGAAGCGAGGCAGGAGTAAGATCTTGGCAGGAGGCTGACAAAAACTTGCATTAGTTTTTGGAAAATCGGAAAAGGAATAGGAATTGGAATAGGCTTTCGCAGCAGCTCATTTCCTTCAGATTTCCACTTCCTCTCTCATATGCACACACACACACACACATGGCATGTCACGTTGCCAGGCCAGGCTCACAGGCTCTCAGGCTCTCAGGCTCGATGGTTTTATTTGATTTAGTCGCAGAAAACTTGCTTCCTCTCGTAGTACTTCATTAAAATTCCGCAACAACAAAATCAACTCCGCTAGTTTTTGGGGGCACCGCCGTGCACTTTTGCTACTTGAAAACATCAATTACAGATGCCAGCGGAATGGGAATATATGTATTTCCTATATGTCCTACCTCCAATCCCCAATCGCCACCCATCCACACATCCACACATCCAGCCATACACCCATCGCGATATTCTCAGCCCTTGGGCTCTCCTAGAGCCAACGAGTCGAGTCGAGTCGTTTCGTTCTGGAGTGTGCTAGGATTTCACTTGAAAACTGCAATCAAGTGAATTTTGATATATACGTACGCACACACATCTAACATACATACGTTCTATACGTATGTGGTGTGTGTGTGTGTGTCGGAAAAACTTCATGGATTTAATAATCAAACCATTCGATGGTTAAAATGTTCCTCGAGCAGGCCCCGGCAAAGCCCTCTTTCATCGAGAGCACCCACTCGATGGGTGCTGATGGCGGGGGCCTGCTTCCTCGTCGACTTGTTCGTCATTTCCTGTACAATTTTATTATATTTCATACATAACTCTGTTCGCTCGTTCCTCTCTACACATCTCATGCGATATACATACATATATGTGAATAGTAGGTATATATCAATATATATATATATATATAGGTATAGACGGATATAGACGATAACAGGGCGAACATTGAGCGTTCGTTGCCTGTAAAATTTATACAAAATACAAATCGTTCGCTACATTATGATGAGGGATACGGAATACGGCTCATTCCAAAGAGGGGTGCAGGGGGTTGCTGCCTAAGGGTTGGGACTAGTACTAGTATTTCCCTCATATGTTTGTTGCATTTACGAGTGTGGTGGGTGGAGTGGCATGGTGGTGCATGGAAAATAAAGGAAAGAATCAACGAATGCGAAACAGTTCAATAATATTTTACAGCCGAGAGTTAAGCTTGAATGTAAATCGGAGAATGGTAGGCATATGAGGGATATGAAATTAGCGCACACAGCTATTAGAAAATACTTGTAGCTGAAAGAACACTTTAACAATGCCTGCTTGTTGATGGAAAAGTGTTGATGAAAACTGCACGAAAAGGGGAACAGGAAAAGCTATGCCATAGAATGGATCTATCTCTTAAAGAGTACCAAAACGTGATCTTTATTTTGGGATGAATATTATACTCTCATTGTTTTCGATCATCAATTTGCTGTATAATCCTCTATATTGTTTTGGCTTTGTTGTTGGATTCGGGGGACCGAAACTTGAGTCTTTTCTGCCCCTAGCCAAAGACTCTGTATATTGTTTTTGTTTCCTGGGCACCGACCAAGCTGCGAAGGATAGCCCATAAGAGAATTGAAGCAGCAGTAACCCACGAAGCAACCCACCAATATCGTGGTATTTCATAGTAATTGCTGTTATTATATTTATGGTATATGAACAACAAGAAAATCATTAGCCATGGGCAGCCTATGCCTGTCCTGTGACTGTACTTTTAATCTACTTTTGGGGCCGCTCCTGATGGAAACCATAGCCAAAGTTGCGCCCAATGGAAACTAGAAAAATGCGTACTATATCTACGAATATCTTTTGCGTGTTTTCAACTTTTTTTCTAACATTCTGTAATCGGAATCGAGGCCTCTCTCTCTCTCTCTCTCTCTCTCTGTACTGCTGCTCCTTGGTATGGAATAATTTTTTCTAATCGCTTTTTTTCCGCCTATTTTGAGTCTGCAGAAAGTTGTGCCGTGTGCCGGGAAAAGTTGCGTGTGTAATGTTGTTTGTTGATTTGTTGTGTTGTTTGTTTTATGCAAAAGTTAACGCATTATTTTGTCGATTGATCGCCGACCCCCCCTCCCCCCCCCCCTACAATCATTCTCATACCATTTTCTACCTGCGTTTGGTGCAAAACTTTTTCCTCTCTCTTTTTTTTTCGTTTGTTTTTGTTCTCTATGCAAGCGATGTATAAATTACTGCAGTTTTTTAACAAAACAATGATAAAAATTGTGCGCACAACAAAATTAAAGTTTTGTTTGTTTTGTTTTCTACGGAAAGAGTGAGAGAGCGAGAGAGAGAGAGAGAGAGAGAGAGTGACAGAGAGAGGGGAAGGGGCAGTGGAGATGGGCTAAATGCGATTGCAGCAATTAGTCTGGAAAGTGCAAAAACGCATTCGAAAAACAAAGGTGGAAGGTGGGAGGTGGGAGGTGAGGCAGACTCTGAGAAAAGAATGTTGATTAGAGGTTTGCCCCCAAAAGCGGTTACCGATTCCATTCCCCTGATGTACAGTCTGGGGAAGTATGTAAAACAAGTTCTATTGAGAGGGATTTTTCTATCGGCTAAATAGAGGCCCAATGGCATTATAAAAACAAAAACCCCATAGATGTTCCTGTAAATCGTTGCTGAAACATCTCCTTCGTCTAACAGAAGCTTCAGCAATGGATATTTGCCTTTAAAAATCCTTCTTTTCATTGGAAATTATACCATTTCCAGGTTAAAGGATAAAGCATCCCCTCCTTCTAACAACAGCTTTTGGGGATTTCGAATTCTCCCTCCAAGAACCGAGTTCTCTCTCCCATTAAATCCCAAAAAAACCCCCACTCTCCTCCACAAAATCCCAATTAATACAAATCGCCATAAAGAAAAATAAATTCAATTATTGGCAAATTAAAATGTAAACGAAATGGCAACCAATTGGTCGGGCTTTTCGGTTTTCGTGTTGCATCATAAATTGTGGCACCTAATAAATTGACACTCTGTCATTGTGCGGCATTTACAGTTTATATCCCACAGGCCACACATGCCCCCTCCCCCAGCCCCCTGCCCCCAACCAGAGGCAGTGGCAGTGGCAGTGGCAGCGGCAGCAGTGGCCAGTGGCCAATAGACTCCTCCACTCCTCTGCCCAGTCTTTTTTTTGTTTGTTTCATGCTGCATGCAACAATTGGGCAGAAAAAAAACAGGGTGAAGAGCAACAGCCGAAATGCAAAAATGGACTAACTCCTATTCGATTGGGGTGTTGCCTCATGCCACCCCATGTTGCATGTGGCTGCTGCTGTTGTTGCTGTTGTTGTTGCTGTTGTTGTTGCTGTTGTTGTTGCTGTTGTTGCGGCTGCTGTGGTCGAGTGGCGGTGCACCGCAGCGTTTAAAAATGGTTTGCCAGTCATTTTTTCACATCATTGATTGCTTATTAGATTATCAACCACGCCACTGACGTTGCTACGCGGGGCAGTGTGGGGCAGTGCGGGGCAGTGTGGGGCAGTGCGGGGCAGTGTGGGGTGGGCTGGGTGACGTTTTTTTTTTTATTTTACATTTTATATTTCGAGGGCCGTGTGGCACGTGCAGCAGACCAGGGACAGACGTAATGTGCTGCTGCCAACAACAACATCCCCAATCGCCTTTGCATCTGTTGCAATTCCGTGCGCCCGAAAATAGGGCCAAAATATTTTGCTGGCACGAGCTCTCTCTGGCTTTTTGGCCATATTTTTTATGGCCCCGTAACCATTAAAGATTCGTGATTTATAACTGGCCAAACATTGAACAGGGCACACAGATACAGATCTGCGGTATTCTGGGTGTGTAAATAAAATCCAAAAACAAAATAAAGCCCAAAAATTCCAGAGCAGACCCCTCTCGAAAGTAATTGAAAGTGTGAATGATGGACTCCATCGACGGGGGGACAGGTCTGCCTTTTTGGTATATGTATGTATGTATTTACGCGGAATTCTTTATGTCCCTACTAATTTCTCCAAGTTTATTTATATAAATAAATTACGATATGCAAATGCAGCAAAAAAGGTAAAACGAAAGCCAAATGCTAATTCTTTGGTGTATAATATACCCTGGAAACGGGGTATTATGACTCCAGCGACTCCTTAACAAGTCCAGGCTGTTAATACTGGAAAATACCGCAGAAAATTATACTCCAGTCAGCAGGCGTCTCCCAAAATGAATCAGTTTGGAAAAGAAGATAGATACAGAAGTAAAAAAAAAATAAATACTCAACTTAAACCAAATCCAGTATTTAATAATAGAAGAAAAAAAGCTAGACTCAAAAATAAATACCAAAATAAAGCAAAAAATACTCAAATGGTTATAAAACCCAAACTTGGAAAATACTATGCTGTAGAAAACTACAAAGAAAAATTATCTACCATTAAACATGCTTTCGTTGAGAAACGTTGCAAAACTAATATACCAAGGAAAAAAATGATACTAAAAATTAACTAATGAAAATCGCATAGAAAAGCCTTCTTAGAAAATGATAAAACGAAGAGACCCTAATCCTTTCCTAATCCCAAATACTTTCCGATTAATGGGTATTCTTTAGTCGGAATATCAACCATTCTCTGGCTTGTCATTCCTTGGTCTTTCCCCTCCTTGGTCCTTACTCCTTGCTGATTAGGTCTCCGCTAGCTTAAGGTCGCTCCACCGACTACATCTACGTCTATGTCTCCGTATCTGTCTCGGTCTCGGTCTTGGCCTTATCGCGGCAGTTTGTCAGCCGCTTCTGTCCCCTGGCTCTCTGCTCTCTGGTCTCTGGTCTTTGGTCTGGTTTCCCTCTGAGAAATGGCGAATCGTCTGTTGGCGGCGGTGGCGAATGTCTGTCTGTCTGTCTGTCTGTCTACCCCGTGGGTCTCTTGGAGCGTGGCTAAATTTAATTTTAAATTTTATGTGCGCATATCAACAAAATCCTTGGTTCGACGACGGGGGTTGTGTCTTCGCGAGAAAGTTGTGTGGCATTAAAATATGAAAAACAATTAAGCCGCTGTCTGGCGCCAAATTCAGAAGGTGGTCGGGGCGGTACGGGGGACGGTGGGGGGCGGTGGAGTCATGGAAAATGGCTGACAGTCTCTCAGGGCTGTTTCCCGGTGCCACATTCAAATGCTGCAACAAAATGAGTATTATGTATTTCAATTCATAATGAATTATTCAACGCTCGGTTTGCATTTTTCATAAGACAGCGAGCGGGCAGAAACAGAAACTTCAACGTGGCTGCATACCTGGGCAGAGGGGGCCAAGGGGGCAAGTGGCAGGTTGTTGTGTGGCACAAGACAGTACTTTCTATTGCAGTTTCGGGGCCATAGAAAAGGGCAATTTGGCCGACAACCAAAACAGCAGCAGAAACATCAGCGACTCGACGAAGAGGGCCGCAGCCAGGCAAGAGACAACACACAACAGACTGACAATGGCATTCACAATTCTCCATTTTGTTGTTTCTCTTGCTCTCATTCTCAGTTCTCGTTCCCTCTCGTTCCACCTGTCGTTCAGCAATAAAATTTAATAAATTATTTACTCTGGCAAAATGCATATTTGCTGGCAGGCGAAGGCAGGCAGGCAGGCAGCCAGGCCAGACGGGAAGCGGCAGCAGAGATTTTCGTTAAAGTTTTCTGAGAGCTCAATAAGTTTTCATCTATATACCACATATAATATGCATTAGGTACGGTACGGGCATACGATTTTATTTAAAACCTCATTCTATTGGGATTTTACAGCAGGAACCATCCATTTCTGCCTTTAAAATGCAAAAAAAAAGTATTTTTAAAAAATACTTATGTGTTGCCTACATACCAAAAAAAATATAGCTGAAAATAAAAATAAAATAAATACAAGAAAAACCAAATAAATGAACTAAATAATAAAAATACCAAAAAAATAACACCGAAAATACCAAATATATACAATATATGTAAATAAACATGAGAGTCTGTCTGTTATACTGAATACCAAAAATACGAAAAATACCAAATCAATTAATTCTTATAAACATTAATTAAGAATTTGACTTTCTTATATACATATGTACTAAATTGCAAACATACAAAAATAAATACCAAATCAATTTATTTTTAAGCCCGAAAAGTCATCCATTTCTACGAAATACTAACGACAAATAACAAATTATTTTACATTCTATTTTAAGAGCCCAATAAGTTTTGATCCATTTACATATAATATCCACAATATTCGGATGGCAACCTTTGCTGAAACCCCTCCCCCCCCCTCTAATAGCTATTAGATTCGATGGGGCCCAGGAGGGGAGGAGACTGAGGGCAGTTCACAAAAAGTTTTGTTCGTTAATCTATGCAAAACTATTTTTGCATACCTTGTGCCGCCCGCCCCCGGACCCCGGCCCCTGCCCCTGCCCTGGTCGCAGGCCCGACAGTAAAAGTGCAAGAGACGTTGTTTTCGGTGGAAGAATTGGAGTTGGAGGAGTCGAAGGAGGAGGAGGAGTGAGAGGAGCTGTTGTTGTTGGACTGTGGCTGTCCGTCCCGTCAGTTGGTTTGTTAGTTGGTTGGCCGCTTTCGTTGCCACTTTTCAGGTCATAAGACGTTACGCTGAAAGCCCCCCGAGCCCCCGGACCCACTGTACATGCCCCTGTCCTAGCATTTCGTTCTATTTTAAAGACATTTCATGTTGTTGCCACTGCCCTGACGTCAGGCTCTTGAGATTGGCACTTGATTGGCGTATATTTCCTGTTGCATATTTAAGTTTTAGCTTAGTTTTCGTTTCGGAGAACCGATAAAGTTTTCCCAAGTGCATTTCTATTTGTATAACCCACCAAACAAACGGGGCTTCTGGCCTGGGCCGGGGTTGTAGCTTCAACTTCCGTCTGAGAGGCAGAACTTAAAGAGCCGATTTTAGGGGGGATAAACCTTTAAATCGAAGGAGTAACCCAGTCCACCCCACCCCACTTATCCTTCCGTCCTCCTATTAAAGCCGTTCTCTGGCTTGTGGCCGATCGAAGTTCAATATCTTTGGAATACACATTTAATTAAATAAATGAAATAAGTAAGAGTCAATGCAGTGACATTTCATCTGTCGCGTAATTTATAATTTCTGTTGCCATTATGGTTGGTCTGTCATCCCCCCCCCCTCCCCACTGTCTCTGTGTGTGTTTGCCTGTGTGCGTGTGGCAAGAGCCTGGCTTTAATTGTTGTTGCTGGTGGCATTGTTGCTCCTCGCCGTTGACTGCGCTGCAAATATTTCGCATTAATATGGCGGAAATTATAGCTCTGCGGCTCTTTTGTTTACACATCGTCTCCTCTCTCTCTCTCTCTCTCACCCAAATGTATCTGCTGCATTGCTCGCCCACTCTCTGGGCATCTGTGTATCTGTGTGTTTCTGTGTTTGTATGGGTGTATCTGCGTGTGTGCGCGTATGTTTTTGTATCGCTTTAATTGAATCCTTAACACTTTTGAGCTACTTACGTCCAACACGTTGGACTTGTTATTATTTCTGCCCCCCCACCGCCCACGAAACTGCACCCAGGGTTGGGCTCCACTCCACAATCGAATAAATTACAGATCAAAGACTATACTACACATATACTGGTACGTATATAATTACCGACCTAAATCCTCATAGCTTATATTTTTCCTCTAGGATGTCTAGATGAAGGGAACTTTAATCCGTGCTTTATCTCTCAATGTATATTTTATATATAATAAATATTACCCATAGATACATATATTCATATTCATTATTTCTCGTACTATATAATTCGATTTTTTTTAATGAAGTTTCATGGAAATACTTCATACTTTTTAGCTGGAATTTTTTGAACATTTTGCATCCCTGAACCGCTGCATTTTTTCCCCGATTGATTTCTCTGCTTTCAATAAACTGAAACAAACAATCACTCCTCTGTTGCAGCCAACCCCTCCCTTTTTCCACTGTTGTTTGCAACTCCAGGTTGCAGCTTCCTCCACCCCCCTCTACCCACCTTTTTGCTCCTTTCCCACCTCGTCCAGCATTCGATTATTTTTTATATATATTGCCACACGCAGCTTATTGGCATATTGACAATTACACGGGCGATACATATAAATTAAGCAAACGGCAGATCGGCTGAAGGGGCTGAAGGGGCTGAAGGGGTGGACAGAGAGCAGTGAGAGGAGAGAGAGAGAAGGGGGGGAATGGTGGTGGTGTGGCTGTGGCAGATGGAAGGCTGACCAGTGGCAGAGACAGCAGCGGCGACAGAGAGAGGTTGCTTGATGTGGCTGACCAAATTTAATTGACAACTTACTGTTGCACTGTGTCCAGGAGAGAGTGTGGGGCAGAGAGTTGTGCTCTGTATGTAGGCTGTGCCCCAGGATGGGATGGGGCAAGAACCCAGCCAGGGCAATCTGTCACGGCTCAAAGATACAAACACACACACACACACACAGATAGAGATACGAGCGATACATGCACTGTGGGATGACCTGGGGACCGGGGCTTACAAATTAAAATTCAATATTAACGGCATGGAAATAAAAATAAATTTAACAGAATCCTTCGACGGGGAGAGGGGAGGGGAATGGAGGGGATAGAAGATGGCAGTACATTTCCATAATCTCATGCGACTTCATCAAAATTGAGCATTGATTGAACAAATAATTGAATGATAATGAGATGAAACATAATTAAAACAGATCCCTAACCCATCAGTCGAATGAAAATGGATGGAAAACAATTCGTGGAATCGCCAATCGATAAGAAGAAAATGTGTTGGAAAAAAGTCGTGGAATCAATCGTCGGATCCACTCGGCATTCGATAAGCAGATGTACCATCGATCAAGAGAGTGCCAGCCAATAAAAGTTAAGGAAGTAAAGGGAATTTTAATTGAAATTTATATGGATTTGCTCTTTAATCGATCAAAAGTTTCTAGAAAAATGCTATCAAAGATAGAAAATGTGCTACAAAACAGGCACTGGGGCTTAGCTTTTCTCTAGCTATGGATATAATGAAATATTTGGATAGTTACAATCTTTATTCTTTTGAATATATAGCTACAACCGATCCTAGAACCTACAACCATCGATCGGCAGTCAGGAATCTCAGTAGATGGTTCTTATTCAAAGACTGAGCTTTTCGTAGAGAACAAAAAATATATAAGAAAAAACAAAATTACAGAAAAATACCAAAAATACTAAACATAAGAATAATAAAAAAATACCAAAAATAATCAACTGGATCACAAATGCCAACAAATGCAAAAAATACAATAATATTTAAAATAACACGTATTTATGGAAATAACAAATATTGTCATACCACATAAATACTAAAAAAAGTAATTTTTACAAAAATACTAAAACACTAGATACTTAAATACTAGATCCAAAGAATATCATTCAAATATGAAATAAATAATATAGAATAAGTAAAATTATAAAATTTCATATAAAAAATACTAAATTAATACCACTAAAAATGCTGAAAAATACTAAAGATCCAAGGATCAAAAGACAGAGTACTACCCATCATCTGGAGGCAGAGCTCTGACAATGCCAGGACATCAGGACACACACTGAGCGTGAAAATAAAACACACGGACACCTCAGGATGACCCCCGCCCCCCCACTGCCATTACACCCTGCCACAAGGACACACACACTGCCCGCCTGCCACACACACTCTCTCTCTCTCTCTCTCCAGTCTGTGCCTGTGTGTATTTCTGCGGGTAAATATTTTTAATACGCGTCGCAGCCAACCGCAATACAAGGCAATTAAATATTTCGAACCACGCGCCATGCCATACCGGCCCTGTCCCCCGCCCCGTCGTCGGACGAACAGGACTCAAAGTGTGGCAGAGAACATATGCCTCCTGGCTCTGGGGTAAAAAAACGCAAAGCGGCAAACAGTTTATCCTGTCGGTGGTCGAGTCGTCGGGTCCTGGTCCTGGTGCTGGTGCTGGTGCTCTGGCCCGACATCTGCATCTGCCTCTGATTGTCGCTTGATCCTTTTGTTGCTGTTGTGGCGGCGACTGGCGGCTGGCGACCATCTGCAGTCGGAGTTGCATGCCGCATCCGCATCCACATCCACATCCACATCCTGCATTCGTGGCACGTTGTCTTTTGTTTTAATTGGCGGCCATAATAATCAAATAATTTGTTTATTGAAAACATTTTTTACAATTATGTAAACAACAAATTGATATCCAAAATGAAAAATTGTTTCACTTCGCGAATGGCGTCGAATATTCTTCTGTGTAATCGTCTGCGGCGGTGGTTTTGTCCAGAGGTGGAAAATCCACGGGAAAAATGCCAGTCCTCGCGGACTCCAGTGGGGAATGCAATTATTATAATAATGCCCCAGCCATACACGGCCCTGCCCCACACCATTCTGCTGCTGCACACCACACACTCTCCTGCCTCCACCTCTTCTCGTTGCACTCTCTTGCTCGCTCTCTCTCGCTCTCTCTCCCTCTCTCTCTCACTCTCTCTGTGTCTGGCGTCAAATGTCGCACTTTCGTCGCGGCGTGTGGAAATTCGTCGCGTGTTGGATGCGGATGCGGATAAACGGATGCTTCAAGTGTCAAAGTATGCGGCAGCGGAATGATTAAAAAATTCCTGTAACTGTGGTCGCACGATGAACGGGGCGGGCAGGGCGCGGGGGGCAGTGCGACCGGAAACAGGAGAGTTAATTAAATATTTATCAGCAAATTATCAATGCAGAGAGCCACACAATTGATTTGTATTATTACTTAATGAAGATATCCCCCCCTCCCCCACCCACACACTCACACACACACACACAGACACTTTGGGACATTTTTTGATGCTGGTTTCGGAGAGCGAGGACCTTCTTCTCTCCGGAACAGCTGCTTCCAAAGCAAAGACCCAAAAGGTCGTATATACTTCCCATCTCTACCCCACCCTGTAGTTGGAAGAGAAGAGAGGATCGAACACAACTCTTCAAAAGAATTTAACTTAACGCATTCCACCTTAGGAGGGGATTTAGTAGGATTCTTCAGAGCAATCGCCTTTTCTATGCTGGTCAGCTCATCCACGCACTACCCAACCCCCTCTACATACCATCCTAGATTTTAGAGCCTAAGCGAAATCGATAACTTTTCTATGCTCATCCTCGCACTACTCATCTCCTTCTCAACCCCACAAAGCCAAGACAATGATCTGTAGAGGAGAGCAGGAAGGTCCTCAAGGCGGCAATGGGTGCCAGACGAATATGTCCGACATTAGCGAGGTTTCCCTTTGTCTTCGGAACAGTCTTCGATGAGATAAGCAAAAAGGGAAATTGTCCCAGTTAATGTAAGGTGAGTTTCTGCCCTATATGTATGTATTTTAGGAACCTTTTGGTGCATTACTTAGCCCTTTTTTAGATGCGTCAAAATGTATTTATTGAACTGCTTGAAGATGCACAAGCGTTATATCTGTCATATATCATATTTTATATCGTACATCATTTGATTTGCATCATATAAATCATATTAATGCCATAATAATGGCGTATCCATCAAAAATCACATCATCATATCGCTGTGCATCCCCCAATTATCTTCCGCTGACTCGCAGAATAGTTTTTAGTTGTTTTTGGGGCTTTTCCACTTGATCGAATTCCCCAGAGCCTATGCCACATATCGCATGCCCCCCCCACCATCCCTGCCTCCTGCCATGACAGTTTGTTGTGCGCCATGCCATGTGCCAAACAATTTGCTGGCTAATTTGTGCTATGCGTCCATCCAGTGGGGGCTGGGTTCCACGGAGTGGGAGATGGGGGATGGGGGATGGGGGATGCCGCATGTGGGATGTGGGGATGCACGGGGCATGCATTTGATAAACTGTCAGGGAAATGGCAACTTCACTTTGGGCATATTTAATGAAAATGTTGCCAAATGGGTTTCCACGGAGGAGCAGATAGAGGGAGAGAGAGAAAGGGTTGTTTGTGTGTGTGTGTGTGTGTGTGTGTGGCCGAAGGGGCATGTGGCATGAATGAGGGGGTCGGACTGATTTTGACGTAACACTTTGGATGCGATTTGACATGACAAATATGTGCGTGCGTTCTGTGGGCCACGAACAAACACACGCAACGAGAGAGGGGCGGGGGATGGGGCCCCCAAACAGAATCATAATCATCGTTATCTTCTAACGATTATCGTCATTATCCTTAGAGCGAGCGATGATTATCGTGTGTGCTCCTTCTGCTGTCTCCTGCTGCATCTGTGGCTGGTGGCTGGGTGGCTGGGTGGCTGGTGCATGCAACTTGTACTTGCAACCCGTCTCGCATTTGCGCATTGCATGATTCAATAATGATTGAATTAATTGCGTTAATAACTGACACTAGAACGGGGTCTGGGATTCAGATTCAGATTCCGATTCCGAGATTGAGATTGCGGCAGGTACGACGAAGGGGCGGGGGCGGGGGCGGGTGCAGAGGATCCTCCTGGCTTCCTGCTTCAAAGGATGACTCCACGACTCGGACTCCCACTCGAATTCCGACTCCCCATCGTCCACTGTCCAATGTCCAATGTCCGATATCTTAAGTGTGCACGTGGCATGTAGACGGCCAGCGGGGGTAGCGGGGGTGGCTGGGGCAGGAGGCAAATCGAATTTGTTGCCAAGTAGCCGCAGCCCTCAGGGCGACGGTGGCATGGGGCAAGATTGGGGTTCTCCGATTTCTGATTTTGATTTGCGCATTACGCATACGCTCGCTCCGTGTGTGTGGCATGTGGCATGTGGTCGGTGTCTTGTTGCCTCCTCTCTGGTTTTGGAGCTTCTGTTCCGTTTTCGGTTTGTGTCTCTCTGTGGCATTCTGTGGCACTGGCACTGGCAGTGGCAGTGGCAGATTGATAACATGCGATTAATAAAATATTGAACACCCCGCACACACCTCTGCCACAGCCAGTGGCAGTGGCAGTGCCACACATGATTTGCATGCAACATTACAACATTGCAACACACAAAAATGCATAAATCACTGGCAAAAATCATCCGTCGGGTAATAAATTGATGAGCCCCGTGGCGCCCCTTCTGATTATTATTAGATGTAAAATATAATTTGTTTATTTGCGAGAGGACTTTGATTTGATGGATTGCTGCCACCGTGCCCCATGGGCGGTGCAGGGGGTGGGAAAAGGGGTCAAAAATAGATTGAATCTATTATTCATTGAATCTGTTGAAAGTGTAGAGAATTTTTGTAAATTAGATGTAAGTGGGATGCGAATTCAATATGGAGATGGAATGTAGATGTATATTGAATGTCGAGCGATGTAAAGAAGAAACGATTATCCATGAATCGATTTGTTTCGATAAGTAAATCGATTTTTAATCGAAGATGGATTTGTTTTACGGCTTAAGAACCTCTGACTCTTGCTGGTAATATAATGTAGATCAATGAATTTGGTATGTAGATGCAAGCTAGATTCGATGTAGATCAGTTGTAGATGCAATGAATATTATTTGTGGAGATGTAGATTTGATGTAGATTAAATGTAGATGGGGAAAATACATAGTATCACATTTTCCACGAATGTTGTAATTTTCCTTGCATTTATGACTTTTCTATTGTTCATTGATGCCAGCCAGCTCCTGCCCCATCTGCCACGTCTGCTCTGCTGCCGCCATCGATGTCTGGTGGCACGTTGCAACAACGTTGCTGCATTTTAATCAGGAAAATGTATATGTTGTAGCATTAATATATGCTTGCAACACACCTTGTGTCGCACACACACACACACACACACATACGCATTGAACGTGTATTTCCTCCCTTTCTACCCCCACCCACCCCATTTTCCCCTCAGTCTTTCTTTTGTATCAATGATAATTATTTTTCTTGCAACGTTCTGCTGCTCGAATGCCTCTCTGCCTCTCATGTCGTTGCACACACAAAAGGAATCAAACAAAACTTTGTGTCGCTTTGTCTTCTAACATTGAGGCAGGGCATGGGGCATGCCACCACCTCCGTGTGTGCCAAATTAAAAAACAGAAACAAAGGAGGCGCCAAAAGGTGTCCTTCTTCCTTCATACGTTTCTTTCTTTTTCTTTTTCTTTTTCGTTTTTGTTTCTTTTTTTCGTTTTTAATATTACATGTGTGAGGGCTGCTGAGTTTTCCTGAGTTTTCTTTGTAGGAAAAACATATATGCAGAAACACGGCGACAAAAGATGACAAATAATAATCATAGAAAGAGACAGAGACAGAGATGGAGCTGGAGCTGGAGCTAGAGGGGAGGGAGAGGGCGAACAATGAGCGCTGGCTCCTGGAAGGAGCCGTCCGTTACCCCATCGTGTGCATGCCCCTTCGTGTGCATTCCCTTGTGGCAGGAGGCAACTCCTTCGCCTGGGCATCCCCTTGTGCATCCACCTGTTAACTAAGTAGCCATGAAACCGCAATCTTCCACGCACACTTAACCCGCCCAGCAAATAGACAGACCGTTTTCTCTCTGGTCTGGTCAGATTTTCCTGGCTTCCCAGTCCAGAGTGCAGCAGCCGCAAAAGTGTGCAATGGCCAAACCAGGGAAATTCTTGAACTCAAGGAGTCGGAGACTGAGTCCAAGTCCTGCCACAAGTCTTCGTCTCCGTCTCCGTCTGCCGCTGTGTGTGCGTCTCCGCTGTCTGTTGCAGGCAGGTCTGTTGTCGAAAACTTCCCAGACATTGGACTTCTTGTTCGTTCACTTTGCAGATGAATGCAGCTGCCACTGGCCCATGCCCCCCGCACTCTCCGCTTGCCACACAACTTGACTTTAAAGAGACTTAACCAAGAGAGAGAGAGGTGGGGCGGAGTGGAGTGAGGCAGCATTCAACAAGTTGTCATGGGGCGCCATTTGGTGGCAGGGGAAACAGCAACAAACAATGAAAGCGTGAAAATATCATGTCGACTCTCAAAAGTCAACCTTTTTCCAAGGGAAAACCTCGAAAAAGGGGAAGTGGCCGGAGCCAAGGAGGCGGAAGGCAGGAAGGCAGGAAGGGAGCTTCGGTCGGAAAGTGGCAACAAGCAACCACATTAGAAGCCCCTCAGTGGCAGCAGCGAAGCACCAAAACGAGCAGCAGGCAAGCACAAGTCCCTGCCACACAGCCATAGCCACAGCCACTGCCACAGCTACTGCCACAGCTACTGCCACAGCTCTCTCTCTTTCAGTATTTCTGTGACTTGCCTTCTCCTTCCACTGCTTTTGCCCCAAAAATGTTGGCAATGTGCCGCACGGCAGCAGCAGCAGCAGCAGCAGCAGGAGAAGCAGTGGAGAAATGTTGAATGGAAGGCCATGTGCCCCAATCGTCTGTGCAATCGTCTTTTCGTGTGTCCTCCTCCGTTTTGTCTGCAGCTGCTGCTGCTGCTCTCCATTCCAGGACGAGGGTTCCTTTTTTCTCTGATTTTTTTTTGGGGTTGCTGCTTGGCTTGTACTTGACCTTGAAGCCATGCCACACAGCACTTGCTCTCACTCTCTCTCTCCCTCTCCCTTGCTGTGTGTGCGTGTGTGTGTGGCACTCTCTTGCTCTTTCTGTTGCATACTTTTTTGGGTCGGATTGTGGCAGTGATTTTGCGTGTATTTGTGGCACTGTGAATGGTGCCAGGAAAGCAGCAGCAGACTCCTCCTCGTTGCCACAGAGTTTATTCTTAGTCGTCGTCCTCGTCCTCGTTGTCGTCGTCGTCGTCGTCGTCGTCGTCGCTGTCGTCATCGTGTGCTGTGTCGCATATCTGGGAGTCGTCTCCAGAAGCTACTTGGAGCAGCAGACTCCTTGCTGCCGCTTGCTGATGCCTTGGTAGAATCTGTTTGCGTTGATTTCGGCATATTTTTGGGGCACAGGCCTCTACTGTGTGTGCGTGTGCGTATGTCGAGCCTACGAGCAGCACGCAATGCTCCCCCACCCCCCACCCCCCACTCTCTTCTCCACCATCTCATTCTTTCTCTCTCTCTCTCTCTCTCTTCCTGCGATTGTGTGTGTGGGTGTGTGTGGCAAAATATTTGTGGTTTCCGGGTTTCTGTGGCTTTTTGTGTGTGTTTGTGCCCCCGACCACCAGCCCCCCCCGGCACCATTGTGGCAACATGTGGCAGTAACTTGTTGCTTTGCCGCTGAAAGAGGAAAAATTTTAATTTGTTGATTTACTGCCACTCCTTCTCCCCCTCCTCCTCCATATCTCTCTCGCTTTGAGACTTGTTCTGAGTTTCTTTTCCTCCGAAATTTTAACTGCATTTCATAGATTTTTACAATTTTTTTGGAAATAATTTTCTAGACATTTTTAAACAGCCCTGAAAGATGATTACCGCTGGATAATGGAATTATGCAATTTTATAGACTTATAGTTATATGGTATATAGTATAGTTATATAGATTTATAGCCCAAAAAACTCCAGAAAATCTCTGGAAATTGATATTTTTCCATGGAATTTAGTTGATTTTGTAGGTGGTTTTTTCTCAATTATATAAGAAATCTTATTGTGGATATTCCTATAAATACTGTCCCAAGTATCCGAAATGTATCCTAAAAATCCATCTGCTATCATTTCCTCTACATTTTTAGTGTGTATTTTTTTGGCCTTCAATTTCCAGCGGAAATGCATCCCAGAATGCGTTTTCTGTGTTTATCTGCAGTTTTGTTGTTGTTGTTGTTCTTGTTGTTGTTGTTGTTGTTTTACCCCCGTTATGCATATTTAATGGTGTCATTTTTTTGTTGTTGCTGTTTTTGTGGCTTTTTTTCGCCCCATCAATTTGTCAAAATGTTAAATAATTTGCTGGCATTTAGTTTTTGCTTTGTTTTCGGTGTGGCACCGCATGTGGTGCATGGATTGAAAGGGTGGAGACCATGCGGTAGGGTGGGGGGGGACTGGGGATAACTGCAGAGTTTATTAATTTTTGTAATCCGATTTTTGTGATTTCGCTCCGTAATTGCCGGCAATTGCATTTCGTGTGACACATATTTATGAATGCAACGATTGCCGGGTGGGTGGATGCGAACGGGGGAATGGGGGGGGGCGGGGGGGGGGAATACATGTATGTGTTTGATGGTGCATTATTCTTAATTTAATTTTCGCTTTAATTTTTGTTTGTTTGAAATTGGAAATCATTTGAATGATCCAGAAAAAGAAATGGGAGAAACCCATACATATATCAGGTAATCATTATACGATATTACTTTATGCTCTCAGATCTCAGGCAAAATTTATTTCCGAGAATCTCTTCGACACTCATTGGGGTCTCTAAGCTTTTCTTCTATGAAATTGAATTCGAGAACATTTTCCGGTATGATTTTATTGTTTTTTTGTTGCCCAACAATTTGTCATACAAATAAAGCCCCAAGGCCGTGGCAAAGGCGATATGTTGATTGTTTAATCGAAATTATTATAATTAATGGAATCCCATTTTAAGCTATCCCATTTGGTGCATTTTCCGTGATTTACTTTCCTTTTTTGTATCTTCCTATCGGAGTATTTTCACCCTTGGTCTGTATTCTCCTTCTAGAGCTTTTCGTCGTGGATTGTATCTTTATGCAGCCGACCGACCGACCCCGTTTTTCCTTGGGATTATATAAAACACAACTCAAAAACAGAGAGAAAAAAAGAAACGAGTCCACTTCCGCTTTGTGGATCGCTTTGAATAATTCATTCATTCGCATTCAACTTTCAAACTATCATTTCCACAATTTCAGTGCATTTTCAATGGAAAAACCCCTGTGCAGAAAAGCAGCAACAACAACTGTGGCAGCCTGAAGTAAAAAGTGTGTTTCTTTCTTGTATTATAATAATAAAGTGGCATAAGGCAGCAAGTGGCAGAGGCAGCAGCAGCAGCAGCAGCAACAGCAGCAGCAAGTGGCATAAATTGCAACCTCATTCAAGCGAGGCTCTCGAGGCCCTCGTGGGGTGGCAGGGTGAAGGCGGAGGTGGAGGCGGAGGCGGAGGCGCAGAGGCGGAAGTTGTCGTCAGTTTTCGTGGGCCAACAACTGAATTGCGTAGAGGAGGCCCCAAGAAGGCAGTGTATCTTTGTGTCTGTGTATCTATTAGTGTGTGTGTGTGTGTGTGTGTATTTATAATAATTGTTTTTCTTGTACTTTTTGCATTGTTTTTACTGCCGCTGCCGCTGCTGCTAAAAACCCCCCAAACGTCAGAGCCTCTGATATTTATCTTTTCTTTTCTGTTGTTTTTTTTTATTTTGTTTTGTTTTTTAGCATACGAGTGCCTCCCCTCTGCTCAACCCCCTGGCTCCCTATCTGTCCGCTATGTAGATTTGCAATCAACACAGCACAAAATGCTAGTGAGGAAAGCAGCAGCAAAGCGAAGCAAACGAAGAAAAAATGAAGAAAGAAATTAAAGGTTTTTCCTGTGTGCGAATTCCATAATACCCTTGCAGATCGAGCTTTTTTTTATGGAATTTATCTAATATTTATTTCTTTATTTTTTCAGAAATGTAACAGTTTCTACCATAAAGGACATGTTTCGATACGAAATACGAGTAGTATTTTCCAACAGGAAAAATTTAAAGATTGTGGAATTTTATTGGATTATCTGAAGAGAAAAACAAAGATTTTTCAGGAATTTTTTAAGTGTTTCCATTATACGTAAACAATGTTTTTCGACGACTTTTCCTATTATATTGGTATTTTCTAAGAAGAAAAAAAATATATATATACATCTCCGATCAAAATAATATATAGACCATTCAAACAAAGTACTTGCATTTTCTCCCTTCAAATCATAATACTCTTCTTTTCCCATTCCCTATGGAAAAAGGGCAACTGAAAACTAAAACAAAAAGCAACAACAACAACACGTGTAATGTGCTCTCTGTTGCGGCAATAATCACTGCCACACTGTTGTTGTTGTTGTTGCCTCACTGTTGTTGCTGCTTGCTGCCAGTGTCTGTCTGTGTGTGTGCCACATATATGAATGAATGCCCCACTATTGTTGTTGTTGTTGCCACATGCCACCACTATATGTCGGCATTTAACTTCTCAACGTTTTTTTTCTGCTGCTGCTGCTGCTGTTGTTTTTTTTGTTTTTTTTGCTATTTGACCGCGTGGGGGCGATGGATGTGGCATAGTGGCTGATGTGGATGTAGATGTGTGGCAGTAACAGAAACAGTGGCAGTGGCAGAGGCAGAGGCAGCAGCAAATGCAGGAAACTACTTTGCATTTAATTGTCTGTAATGACGTGCAATATAAAATGTTAAAAATCTTATGCACTAAAAATCCGAAAGTGCCCGAAAGAGGAAGGAGAGCAGACCCCCAGACCCCCAGAGGAAGGAGAGGGCAGAGAGAGATAGAAGATCTCCCCTTGAGAGATAGAGTAAAACCAGGAAGTGCCTTAGTTTTTCGTGAAAGTTCTGAAATTGCAAGAAATGACTTCACTTTTCACCGAAAATCAAAAGGTTCTGAAAAGGTTAGGGGTGGGGGGAATACCCCTGGGAAGAGGAAGGAGATAAAGGGAGATACAATACATCTCTCAAGATCTCTCTCTCTCTCTCTCTCTCTCGTAGATTGATCTCCCTTTCTTTTTAATTAAATTAATACTTAATTCCATTTTCCTTCAGTTTTTCTCTAAGAATCTCCCCATCTGTTTTTTTTTCAAAATCTTTACAGATTTTCTTAGAGAAAAGCTTTTCGTAAGCTTGAATATTTTCCGATTGTAAATTCCATGTGTGAAATGTGGAGGCGACGCCCTGCAATAAATAATGAATGCAGGACTTAACCGATGCCCAGCCCCCAAAGGATTCCCCACTAGAAATACGAGAAGGAGATCCCTAAAAGAGAGAGAGAAGAGAGAGAGAGAGAGGAGTACGTGTCGCAAATATATGGACGGGGGCTTTATTCATGAATATGAATATGAATATGAATATTGTTTCACTTATTATTTTCATGCATATAAAAAATCAGAAGCGGGGGAAAAACCGAGGGAAAATCAGTTCTCTATTTCTAGGGGAAGGGGGTGGAGGGGCAGAGGCCTCTATTGAGGCATGGAATATGCTGGAATATATAATCCAGACCGACACACACGCACACGCACACACACACACACACACACACACCAGTGCACCGCTGTAGTCGAGGCAGAGTCACGCTCTTTGCCGCCACTCGAATGTCAGACTAGAAATGACACCCTTTTGCCCGCGCCCTGTGCCGTGCCCCCCCCCCCCCCCCCCCATAAGAAGCGTCTCGAAGTCAATCAGTGGGGGGGGTGGGAGTGGATTGGGCAGGACACACAAGGCACATCACTTGCTTCGTTTCGCGCACAAGTGTATCATAATAATATTAAATTTGATTGCAAGGCGAAGGCGAAGGCGAAGGCTCAGACGATGGCTCAGGCCTACCGCAGGAGGAAGGCGTTCGCCCTCCATCCTCTTCATCCTCACTGTGCCGAACGGAAGGGAGGGAGTGGAGAGGGGGCTGAGCCAGGGGGAGGGTGTTCGGGGAGTGAACTTGGAAAAACACAAATTGCGCTGATTGCGCAAAAGTACGAGTATCGATGACTTCTTGACGGAGCGTTCAAGTGGAGAGCTGCAGACTTGTGGCAGAGAGAGACAGCGAGGGGAGGGGAAAAGGAAGAAAAGGGGGTCTGCGAGTCAGAGGATGGAAAATGTCTGGGAGCAGCAGAGAAAAGTATGAAGTGGCTGTGAGGTTTCTCTGAGAGTCAGAGCGGCATCCCCTCTTAATCGAATTTTTGGAATTTGTGAAAAAAACAGAGAAATAAACGCCCGATTCCCAGAACACAACAGGAAACACACACAAATAATGCAATTTCGCGAATTCGAAGGCGCAACATTGTGGCAAGTCGAATCCACAGAGCGATTTTGTATTTTTGGTGCTACATAAATGGTGCAAATGGTCCCTGTCCCTGTCCCTGCCCCCACCACCTGAATTTTTATTGCATTTTATATAAATGGAAAAGTCCTGCCACCGTTTTTACGGCAGGTGCAGTGCCTGTAAAACTGATTGTAAACGAAAGAAAAGCGAAAACCGAAAGGAACAACAATGTAACTGCCGGGAAGAGGCACGAGAGAAGACTCT